>JBBDHG010000008.1:4967500-5282500 GCA_037951165.1 Lophius americanus | reverse complement strand
ATACCATGATTACTGTTATTTTCTGAGGTAGCTACCATACCCTGAAAATCTTTGCTATATCAAAACCGCTTACATGTGCACCACTAGATGGGCCACAGTCTTAAATTAATTTTAAAATAATTTGCTCCCTTTCCTTGTTAATAAAAGAAAATGAACTCTGACAGATTTGATCTCTCTAAAGGGAAACAGATTCGGTTTGACTGTAAAGGCAGAGCTAGATGTGGATAAGAATGCTTTAATTCTTATCACAGTCTCACAAAATTATGACCTTGGGAAAATAAATGTGAAGGAATGAATGGATCACGCATTTTAAACGTAACCTAAGATGGAAGCTGGTTTATGTAAATGTATTAAACCATATAAATTGTATTAAACCATATAAATTGTCCTGATCAGAGTTGAGAGCTGTCGGCTAAGCTCTTGATATCATATGTGGTGAAATGAATAAATAGAGATGGGTGACATGGATACATTCTGCTATCACTGGGAGCTTTTTATTTTTCATTTGTCATCACATGACTTAAAGTAAAGTACATCCGGAAAGTATTCACAGCGCTTAACTTTTTCCAAATTTTGTTATGTTACAGCTTTATTCCAAAAAAGGATTGAATTAATTTTTTTCCTCAAAATTCTATACACAATACCCCAATATGACAAAGTGGAAAAGGTTTTGTAGAAATTTTTGCAAATGTATTAAAAATAAAGAACGAAACTATAACATATACATAAGTATTGTGTGTAGAATTTCGAGGGAAAAAATGAATTTATTCCATTTTGCAATAAGGCTGTAACATAACAAAATGTGGCAAAAGTGAAGCGCTGTGAATACTTTTCAGATGCACTGTAGCTGTTGGTATTAATCCTCAGACATTCCAATGTCAACAATACTGACTCTTCTGATAGGCAGGAGAACCTACAAACATGGTTTAGGAGGGACAGGGGTATTTAAGGGTAACTGTCGAGAAACCTAAACCATGCACGTGCTTTGATAGAGGAATGAACATCGCACAGTTTGTAGGTTATCACCCTTGCACTCGAATGAATTTTGTCAATGTTTCCTAGTAAGTCATCTTTTATTCATGGGGTAAAATGGGGTGAATCTTTCCTATTGTAAATGATTTGACTTAACTATCCTTACTCATTCATTTTTAATTCAACCGATATGGAAATGAGAAAGCAAATGAAATGTATGAAAGGTTATTGAACCATGCAGTTTATATTCTTTTTTTTGCTAGTGCAAAGCCCAATCCCAGTGAGAAATCAATTAGTATTTAGCTCTAGTTCATCAGACTGTAATAAAAAAAAGATGTGTGATATAAAGAGAGGACACGATTTCCTCCTGGCAGATTCAATGGCCATTTAAAGTACTGTTTTAAAAGGAAATGGCTGTTGGATTTGAGCAATCTTTTACAGACTATTTCTTCCATTGCTATTTTATAGAAAATCTATATGCACAATCTTGCCTTGTAAATAAATGATAGAAAAGAAGATTTCTTATGTTAAAAAGACCCATATAGCCTGAGCAGCAAATAATTGTGGGCTTCAGCAGTGCATTAAATTCACATTTTTAATAACAACCTGGTCAATTTCTTTGATCGTCAGGTTTTTTCTTGAAGTGCCGTCAATTTTAATTGTTATTTTACTATTCTAAAGCATGTCACAAAATATGCCATTATTGATATGTGAAAATCGTCAGTTATTTCTCAATCATAATCATTTATAGGCAATAAAAATGTAATACATTTTATATGACAAACTTGATTTCAGATATCTTTGAACAACTGGTCATACACACCTGCAAATAATCGGGATAGGAGAGATTTTTCTCTGCCATGCTCAGTGTTATTGACATGTTTTCCTCTGAAGGTCTGTTTTTCTTCACTTTATTTATTTAGTTTAAATGCTTTCGTTTATCAAGTATGTTCAAAAACATTTCCTTTTTTCAATATGGCACAAACAAATTGCTATTCCTGTGTACTTTTTTTTTTTTTTTTGTTGTCAATGCCGTTGCCAGTAATTGCCATAGGAATGTAATATTCAGGCTAAAGAGCCGCTCAAAATTGTCTGTTCCTTTCAGATTACAACGGCCTTGATTTGATTATTCGCAGCAAAACATCAGCCAGGCTCTGATTGCGGTTTATTGTAGTGCCTTGAACCTGGTTTCCAGCTCCTGCACAGTCGGTGCGGCTTTTTTCTTGGAATCTAATGTAAATTCCACCACTTGAAACATACTGTCTGTGCAGTTGTGATGCCGAATGTAGGTCAATTCCTCTTCTGCGTTAACTGCTTGGCCTTGTGATGATTGATTCCATTTTGTGGGGGAAGTGCAGTTTTATTATTCATACACTGACAGCGATTTGAGTTGCCTTGCATTAAAGTGTGACGTTGTTAGTACTGTTATTCCCTTTGCCCCATATGGGAATTAAACCTAACATTTGATGCTGCCCCTAATTGTTTTTCTCTTGCAGCCACAAAGCTTCAGTTAAGCCTCATCTCTCTGGGCGTACAGTATGTCATTTCATTGGTTGATATTTTATTAACCCCTGCCTCCCGCCAGAACGGCTGTTTTTCATTGATGCCAAAATCTTTCCCATTAAGGATTGTTTAGTATTTCAGGCATTGTTTAATAACAGAAATCGTGTTTCTTTCTTAAATGTACTGGTCTCGGAAATTTCCAACTCTATGAAATTCATTTGAACTGCAGCATGTTTTTTCTGTAATAAACTGGTGGACACCCTTAGGTGAGGGGTATGAAATTGTGCTCTGAAAGTGAGCAGATATGTGAGTTACATTATAAAGATAGTTACTGCATGAATCCATACCAAATGGGCTGTATTTTGAACTTCTGCCGTATGCATATCACTTTAATGCCCTTATAAATATTACTTCATGGTGGTTGCACTTTAACGGCTGCTAGATAATCAGCGGGCCAGATAGAATCACAATTTTTCCTTGGAACAGTTCCTCCATGGTTATTGCTCTAAAACAGCATGAGGTCTCATATATCTTTTTGATACTGTCTCCTCTGTTGATCTAATTGGATACCCTCTGCTGCCTACAATGATTCATTGCTTGGCCTGTTCTCTCCCCTCTAGTACTTATTTTTATTGAAAGCAGGGCTCCCCTAAATCACAGTGCCCAACCTTAAAACTTGTATTTATCCCTTTACTCCAGCTATTGATCTTGTTTCTCTCTTTTTGTTCTTTTTTTTTTTTTTTTTTTACAGCTGTGTCACTATCACTTTTATTCCAGTAGACCATTAAAAAGGGCAGGAGTTCAAGCCATTCTCCACACTCCCCTAATTTACTCCTAATTTGGTAAATGCATTTTAAGGTGAAATAAAAAAGCCGACTCCCCTTTGAGTTCATATATTGTGACAGCACTTACCTCCGCTTCCGTGTATTTGTATTGCTGCTCGTCATTCCTGTCCTTGACACTTGCACTGATGTTGGGGAAGCTCCCCTGCAGAATTTCCACTAGAAGTGACACATTAGACCAGAGGTGCATTTTGGCATGCACACCATGAGATTTAAGAGAGAAGTTTAAATCCTGTTAGCTATCAGGATCTTCAGTATGCCGAGCAACTCTCCCGGCTGCTGATCCACTCTGGAAACACCTCAAGGAAAGTCGTTGTAGGTGAGGCGATCGAATGCAAAGATTTTTTTAATTACTCCCCCGCTGTACAATGGAAAAGCAATGTTTTTTCTGCCTGCAGTTACCAGTATTGATTTGAGGGTATGATGTTTTAATGAGCCCTGTGTGAAAATTATTAGTTGAAGTTTTGTATTCTTGAAAGAATAATTTGATTGTTTTTGTCCTGTTTTCAGTTGATGGATTCTTAGCTGACTTGGAGGCACATTTACAGACAGACCAAGATGTCAAAGATCTCCAAGGCAGCCAAGGCTGTGAAGAAATTGCATGCAAGCAATGTAATCCGGGCTATAGTGAGGTCAGGACAAGCGGCTCCTGGACCTCCGCTAGGCCCCATCTTGGGACAGGTAAAATTACTTACTGTTCCATCTCTTGCTCCATCTATTCGTTCTAAGTAATCTAGACTATTAACAAAAATTGCAAGAGCAGGGTTTCATTTTATCAACTGATTTTCCGCACACA
This sequence comes from Lophius americanus, assembly GCA_037951165.1. NCBI lineage: Eukaryota > Metazoa > Chordata > Actinopteri > Lophiiformes > Lophiidae > Lophius > Lophius americanus. Next base: position 5,278,387 of record JBBDHG010000008.1, on the reverse strand, counting down.
GTTCTCATTAACCAGGATACAACCTTATCCCCTCCCTTTTTCTCTTTGACAATCACATTGTAACCTTACTCTCCTCTGTCACCCTATTGTACATTACCACAGCCACCACCACACCATGTCCTCCCAAAGTCCTATTCACACTCCTATTCTCATTCTAGTCGCACAACATCGTTGTGCAGACAGGTGCCTCACTCTTGGTCTACAACCTTTTTTCTCAGAATTCCCACATCAAAAACCTTAACATCTCAATCCACACCAGCCATCTACATGCAGTATCCTTAAGCTTTAGAAGCCATTTGATGAAATGGGAGTGAACATATGAAGGTTTGGTTTTAAATAGGTATATACTTCTCTGTTTCAATTGGTCTGCAGGGTTAGCTTTGTTTTGTTGTTCCTGTTACTCATGAATGCACAACTACAAGTTTTTCACCACTGATGCCAATTCCAAGTAAAAAACTTTATATTTTGGCTGGTACGGTTATAAAATAAGTCTGGGATCCCCGAGCAATTAACAAATATTCTTCAAAGGCAGGGGAAAGAAAAAAATGAAGTTGAATTATTTGTTGCTATAAATAATATCGATCTGTTACCTGTTCATGCTTAACAATTAATTTATTTTCTTGATAGCTCCCAGGAAAATCTAGGTTTTATTTTACACCATGAAGGTACAACCTGCTCTTGCTTTAATTGCTATTTAGCTGTCTAAAGTTTGATTGTTTGTTTCCATAGATTGATAGAAAAAAAAAACCCTGTGGCTAATCCGAATATACAAATGAGTTCCAGTTAGCCTCTTTAGTGGGCAGTGCTCATCAGCCTCGGATGCTGTTGTACGCTTGAAATCTACATCAATTCTCATAGTTCATCAATCTCTGAATTAATGTCAACAGGAGAATGGAAAAGTGAGCAAAACTGGTAGAAAAAGAGCTACACATGATTGATTATATTTGGGGAAAAAGCAACTGTCAGAAAGGAGTTTATTTATTATGTGAAAATATCACATTTCTCTTATTTGACATCAACGGTTACGGAACCATTTCTTAGGGGTTCTGTTATAAATGATACACTCTGCTGTCATCAGATGTTCAACAAACTATAACTGAAAATGTTTTTCATGACTGGCAACATGAACATCCTGATAAACTGGCACCTAGATTTAGTGCTTGTATAGGAGTCATTTTAACCCATTTCTTTACTGTTTTATTTCACCATGTTGTTCTAAACTTCTACTTGATATGTAATAATATGTATGTATAATACATAAGAAATGTAGAAGATGATATTCACCTTTTCTTTTTCCCTAAGTATGGCTCGGCAGTTCGGGCAAAAATTAGGTTTGTGATTTATTTTTATTTTTTTGGAAAGAATTGAGATTCATGGAATCTATTGCAGACACCAAATATAATAAATAAATAAATAATACTAAATAAATAAATTTAAAAAATTCAGATAACTTATATCGTTATTACGAGAAAAGATCTTGTAATGACGAGATCGCACATGAACAGATCTCGCAATTATCAAATAAAGAGATGTTTATTTGTTTGCATATGCCCTTTAATGTTTATCAAGCATTTGTAAGTATATCTGTCCGTTCACAGGCTGTCAGACAGTTGTTTTTGACCACATAGGGATGTTTCATTGGCGTCTTCTATCCTGAGCGAACTTGCTCTACTTATTGTGTTGATAAATAATGATAATAATAATTTATCTTGTATTAATCCCATACTCTCATACACTGTACAACATAGTGAAATTATTTATCTGCCTCTGACCGGTCCCTGAGGGAGCAGTGGGCAGCCACTTTGGAGCGACCGGGGAGCATATTAGGTTCAGGATCTTTCTCAAGGACCCTACTACATGTGGACTTGCTGGGGCTATAACCGGCTACCTTCCGATTGGGAGACAGCCGCTCTACCCACTGAGCTACAGCCGTAAACCGGCGCTCTGTAGTTATTTACTATTAACTTTGAACAGGATGAGCATTTCAAGCTCTTCAAAACTGCCAAGCATATTTAATAATATATAATCTACTCCGTCGCTCCAGAAGCATTGCTTTTTCATAGCTGCCGCCTGCTGTGTTTCAATGTCTGTGACGTCACTCAGCACCGACGTAATGATGCACATCTGTCCGAAATCATGATCAACGAATACATGTACAATCATCCCGACCTTTACAGATGCCTCATAATTCTCGTAATAGGAGAAAATATGTATTAATTCTCAATTTGGGATGCTTAAATATAAAATATATATATATATATGTATTGTAAATACTATGTATATAGCAAACTTGGGCATCTTGCTCCTGAGATTAAATCAGAAGTAACATGCCTGGCCATTATTTTAGAGCGTGATCTTAATTTCTCTTCATACATAGAAAGGGCGACCAAAACATCGTTCTATCATCAGGAGATATTGCCAAAGTAAGCCTGTTCTTTTCTCTCAAAGATGCATTTATTTCAAACAGATTGGATTATTGTAATGCTTTTTAAATCAGTTCTCTGTAACAGTCAGTTGACAACTTTCTGCGTGGGAGTGTAGCAAGACTTTTATCCCCCTGAAGCCCATAGGAGTTCAAACACTCCCAGATGTAATGCTGCTAGACATCGTAAATGGCTGGTCGTCAAATTTTCTTTCTTATTATTACGATTAAACAGCATTCATTCTAAAATGAGATAAAACTGAGAAGGCAGCAAACGATCATGTTTAAGAAGCTGAAACAGTCGCTGAAAGAATCACCAATCCATCCATCCATTGTAGCCAGTGTCCCCTGCCACTGGGTGATGGGGTGGGACACCCTGGACAGGTCATCAGTTCATTACAGGACTGATGGGTACAGAAGAAAAACAACTATTAACTCGCAAATTCTGACCTATAGTCAATTCTAGTCACCAACTGACTTAAACTCCAGATGTCTGGACATACAATACGGACACTAAGAGTAGAGGTCTCATGTCTGAATATCTAACCAGCATCTTCTTACGCTGAAGCGTCAGTGCTTATCATCACATCATCATTAAACCCAATATCCAGATTTAATCAATTCAACCCTTTCCTCCTGCTCTGTTTTAAACTCACTGTCCAATTCAGAGTTAGCTCTCAATTAATTAATTCTCCGCTCAACTCTCTGCATTTTATTGTCTTTTAAGGCAGTTGTTAAGGTTTTCACTCTCACTACTTTAATAGGTTTTTCAAAGAAAAAACTCTAATAAACTCACCACTTGCTCAGCACAAGTCAAAATACAGACAGAACAACTTGCTGTGGAACCTTCAGCAGCTGGTGCCAGATGTTCTTCTCAAGAGCTGCTCAATCAAAAAACAGCCTTTCACCCATTGTCAGCTTGGGTTGGCTTCAGCGACCCTGATCAGGGATAAGTCGGTAACGCTGGATGCATACTGTACATAGGCGGCTGTTTGCTTTTAGGTGTCAACTTAAATGGTGACAATATAGAAAACGTTGTTTCTGCTACTACAAAGTAGGAAAAAATTAAATTAACTTTTTTGATTTGTATAAACAGAAATAAAAGATGTCGTTCTCAGTTGTCAGTGCTTTCAATTGATGTTCCATGTTCGTTCAGGAATTTTACTCCTGCACGAAAATATAGCTGCTTCCAATGGGAGATGCGGAAATAACCCAATATTACACTCCGCCCAGTGTACCCAAGTCATGCATAATTGATTTTAAGATTTTTACTTCCCTCTTTCAACGCTTAGCTAAATCGTTCACTTGCCCTGCTACTCGGGAGACCTTTGAGCTGAGAATTGTGAAACTTGTGCTGTCAATCAACCTCCAAAATGTGAAGTTATTTCTGAAAATGACTTTCTCATCATGTTTTGTATAAGTAATTGCACTGCAAAATCATACTTTTTGACAAAATATATGCATTTTTGAAAGAGGCAACATCTTAAGGATAGTTCCCAATAGGCGTAGACAGGAACTCCAAGCTGCAGAAAACATGTTTTAACAATCCTCCCTGTCTCACATAAACTCTCAATTTGACTAATCTGTCAGTATCAGTGGGCTCTTGGGGTATTTTTTGATTGTTTCGCCCCCGAAAAAACACACAGAAGCTTAAGTATAGTGATTTGATTTGTTGACCAATATGAAAAAAACGATTGTTTGGTTCCAACCTCGAGGAAAATTTGTTCCTTAATTTTTACTTTTCTGTTTCAGGCACAAGCAAGTTCAGTTTTAGATGGACTCAAAGTGAGATAATTTTACATGTGAGTTTCGGATGTTTTTTCCAGTTTATCATTTTATTAGCAAGAGACAATTTCTGATTGATAGAGAAGCGGGTCTGCACTGCTTACAACTTACCAAATGCGTTCTGTTGAAGACAGCGTATGAGCCAACAACAGATAAGTGCGAACCTAAGTCTCATTGATGCTCCTTGGGATGGAATGCTAGCCTGTTTAATTACACAGAAGAGCTTCTCAAGCACAAAAAATTGTCAAGGTTAATGCTGGTTCTGATAGACAGGTATCAGAAAACACAGGGATCTATTGTTATTTGCAATAACAATACATCAACCAGCAACAGATAGTTTTTATATTGACAATTCAAGCCACTTTGACCTCATTTAAGGGATATGGTCTATCCTCATTTCTTCAAAACTGCTGGCCTGAAATCATTGCAATTTCGGTGGTTATTTGTAGGGCCTTACAGGTGGGGGTTTTTTCTTAACATTTTTGGCACACTTTAATTTTGATGCCATTCTGCTATTATTCTGCTATGACAGAGGTTACAATTTGACAACATCACCACAAATTAAGTTATTTCAGTGGGACATCGGTTGCCTTTTATCATATACTCATCTGAAACACAGTTGCAATATATGAAGACCACATTGAGTTAAAAATAAAAAATTATTTACAGAAATCAATTTATTTTATAGTCCAATGCAAGCAATACGAAACAACTGGTGTCGGGTCGGCAAATTTGTTATTTGCAAAAGAAAATCTAACCTTTAAAAGTGCTGTTAACGGATTTTACTATGATGAATGATTTAGCCAGCTGTCTGTTAAATACGGCTCTTTCTGCTAAGACAAGGTTGTTGCAGGCTCCTAGTGTTTAGTCTTGTAGATGTCGCTGTCAGGGGTAGGTTGTAACCAAGTGTTCATCCATGCAATGTCAAATTCTTTTAGCTGCCTCCTTTTGGATCATTTGGGCCTTCTCTGTTCTCTGGGCCATGTGTTTTGTGTGTGATGGTCCATCTCAGTTCTTGTGCTGCACCAAGCTCATACTGTGATGCAAGCGGTAAATAAATGGCAGAAGGCAGCTGCTCTGCTTAAGGCAATGGCCACGGTCCTTTAATCTTGGCCAACCTCTTCGCCTTGTTTTTTTCCTCTTGTCTCTGACTAACCAACCTTGACAGGGCAAGTGCAGATAGGTAGGCTGGATGTTGGCTGCAGAGCAAATTTAAACAAACGGGAGTAATAAAAGACGGAAGGAGAGACAAAAAAGGAGGGAAACTGAGAGCTTTGGTACATGAGAATAATTGCAGTCTAGAGTGAAATTAGCACAGAGGAATGGAGGTTAGGAACAGAGAGCGGTGGAGAGAGTGGTGAAAAGAAGAAAGAAAATAGAGAAACGTGTGCACCTTTCTCCAGGAGCAGGTCATACGAGTCAGCGGGAGAAGAGGCAAAATGCTGAGCATTGTATGTAAAGCTTAACAGGTGTAACATATTCTAGGAGATAGTTATTTGCAGGGCATGCTGTCTATGCAGTCGTTACCTATAGTATAATAGGAATATGAGAGGTTGCCCTACAGGGAGTGAATCAAGATTGCGTGTGTTTTAAATGTAGAGTGAGCAGGGAGGATACATCTGTGGTTTTTCCACAAAATTTTGCTCTGAACTAGAAAGACATTTTCCCTGCTTTTTTGTGTGTGTGTGAGCGGGTACATTAGATTTACGACATCCTGTGAATATAGCATGCAAAAAAGGCATAAAGGCGTAAAAGAATGGGGATATCTTCAATTAACTTTGCCTGTTCCAGTATGAGCAAAACATAAATACACACAGTGTCACGTGTACACAGAACAAGAGTTGATCCACTTTAATATAATTGAAGTTTTGAAAGTATAAGGCAGTTATTTTGTTAGGACTGATTCCTCATGTTTTTTTTCCATATATGTGGGTGACAGGTTGCCTATAGTGCTTCTACATAGTAGACAATGAAGTGTCCACACTGGCAAATACAGTAAGAAACACTTTATTCGTTTGCACTCTGTCCGGGAGGTGGACCTCATAACGGCTTTGGAATAACTTTACTGTGTACACGTGCCTATGTATGGCCATGTCTCACATCTTACACTTAATGGGTCCTACTTATGATGATTCAGATGCCGCTAAATTCGTGAGAAAACAAGGCACTTAACTGTACCGTACACTCTAAATACCTGCTCTCAGTCAAATAATCCCCTGATGCCCAAGTAGTACAACATCCACATCTTAAGAAATCAGAGAAGGGATGGTTTAATCCATACTTGAAATGGAAATAAAAACTCTCTTTAATCTACAGTGAAAAATGGATTTGAGGATTGGACAGGAGGCTAGAATGTTGCTTTTTTCCTCTTTTGTGAAATGACTAACAGAGACTTAACAAGTACATATGATTGAAGACAGTAAAGCATGAATTATGAATGTGTTCAGAAACTAAACTTATTTAAACTGCCTTATAAATTAAATGTATTATTATTATTATTATTACTTATATTGGTATTCTGTCTTTGTAGCCCATGTGCTAAAATAGGCCTGTTGTGTAGTTTGTGTTACAATAGGATGATGCAAAAAGCTTATTTCCCATCTTCACGACTTACCAAGGAAATGTTTTATTTATGGAAACTTTCTTTCCTAAACAGTTGACATTTTGAGTATACTTGTTTTTTTTGTGCCAGAACCGCTGCAGGGTGATTTTAACATCAACAGCAAAAGTGCTTCTGAAAAATATTTCAAGTTTATAATACAGATTTCTACCAGATGTTTAAATTCTGCTGATAGTAAAACACAAAAAGCACATTTTGACAGGAAAAATCTGGGCCTCCACACTTTGTGTAGGTATGCAGTAGTTGTTGGAAATTACAACGATGAGAAATCACAGCATATATACATATGCTATATGTAACGTATGATGTAAATACATCCACTAGAACATTGTGTTTATTCTGAATATCTGACTTTTATAACCTGTTAATGTGAAAACATGAGTGGGTTTGCCTCTTCAGACCTCTATAACATATTCAAATAATTATCTTAGAAGGGAACATTACTTGTGGTTGTAAATAGATCGGATTAAAGGAAGAGATGCCATGAAGGTTGAGAATCACTCTTCATTGAAATTGTGCAGTGCTGTGTTTAGTGGAAGTTTTAGTAGTAATCTTTTGAATCATGTTTTTTGTTACTGAGTGAAAATATAAATCATCACTCCTCTTTATTATGGTTTCTTTGTCATGGTTTCTTATAAAGTGAGAGATAAGAATTGTACAATGAACTAGCAAACAGACATTATGTACGGATCTAGTTAGAAGTCTTCATCTCAAAGTCTCCATCCAACTCAAGACATTTATGGTTTGCCCAGATTACAAAAGGGAAGGAACACCACTATACGTTGACACATATTTCTGTAATATTCTTTACAACATGGAAGAGTGTTAAATTGGAGAGGGAAAAAAAGCTCCCTCAGATCATGTTTACATTTTGATTTCATCTTAGCATGGTAAAATGTGGAAAAGGCCTTGCTTGCCAAATTCATCTCTGCTGTTCTGCAATAACCCATCACCATTGTACTGAAATTCAATACAAGTTATCTGATTGGATGTGATGTTGGCTCGGCTGGTCCAATTTTCAAGTGTGGGTACATGATCTGAGTTTGCATTTCCACAGTTACTCTCTAGAGTTCATGGGAGATGAAAGAGGGCCCTATGGGTGTCTCCGTGGGCTCCAGGCTGATGTGGGAGAGAGTGTGGCTTTGGGAGCGCGACACAGTGTGATAATGAGAGGGAGGGTCCTTCCCATCGGCCTGGATCTCTTCCTGCCCTGGGCTTTGGCATGGCAGGGTCGAGTCCCCTGGTTCGGCTTCACTCACAATCTCAGCTCCAGCAGGACTGCGCTCCTGTTTGTGTCTCTCCCAGGCTGAGCTCAGCTTCACGGCTAGAGCCAGCAGGTTCTTCCCCAGGAACACAGTGGATACACGAGAGTCCCTGTACCACAGCATTCCTGTGCCCCTCAGGGCCAAGGTGAAGATATTGATAGTGACCAAGCTTAGCCATGGGTACAGAGCCTCTTTACTGGGCCCCCTCTGTCCTGGCAGGCTGGTGGACCCTAACTCTGTGAGGGCCACACAAGGCAACAGAAGCAGGAGTGTGTAGCAGTAAAAGAAGACTAGACCCTCGACCCAGATAGGCAGCCTCTGCTCAAAGACTGCTCCAGTACCTGTCGCTGCCCCTGCCTGAGGTTCCCACAGCCCCGCCTGCAGGTCCAGAACATCCAGCAGGTCCACCACAACCCACAGCAGCCGTCCCCGTACCTCCTGCTTCCTGCGCTGAGGGGTCATGTGGTCAGCTCCAGTCAGGATTAGAAAGAGGGAGGGAAGACAGATGGACAGTAGCAGCGTCAGGGTCTTTCTCGCCAGTGGGTCGGGCGGTCGGCGCTCCTGTCTGTAGTTATGACAGACAAAGAAGAGCTTGAGCTGTAGCAGAGACAGGAACAGGAACCATAGGGCATTAGCAAAACCTCGACGTGGCGATCGTGCCTCTGAGACCACGCCGGCTGACACGAAGCGTAGCGCGAACAGGAAACCCACATCACCCAGCAACACTGCTGCATACTGCCACATACTAGTTCCAGGAAGATTACGAGCTCCCAGCATGCTCTGCTCCAGCAGGTAGAGGTCCACCACTGCCATCGTGCTCACTGTGACCAGGGTTGATACGCACACCTGGGGCGTGGGCACCATGCCTAAAAGAGACAAACATGGTCAGTGGTTAATCTGTTGAAAAAATTCCATTCATTGTGCATTACATGGTGCCAGATGTCTTCTGAAAAATATGAAGGATAAGAAACTTATTTTTCCAAAATTGGTTTAAAACCTTGGCTGCCTATAAAGGACTGAGCACCCTTCATCTTTTGCCACAGCAACATCTACTCTGGCTGCTCAAGCAGAGAAGCCCGTGTCTTTGAAGTAAATAGATGTTAATGTGAGATATTAGAGATGATTTATTGCTGTGACTGTTTCCTGCCTGTTATCGTTCTTTCCATTTTTTTGGACTCATTCATTATTAATTGCGTTCAAGCACAGCTAGGTGTGCTATCAAAGCCTTTTCTTTGAATCTATAGTTTGTCATGTTTATTCTCACACTGTGCTGCACACTTAAACCAAAAACAATTTTACTGTTTCAGATTAACATTGATAACTCACTGTTTGTTTAGAGATGTGTTTGACTTGTGTCGTTTTGCACACACATTGTACATCTGGGTAGGTACATGCAGTTATTTCTTATTTGGCTGAATGTGCAGGTTGTTTTGTTGTTGTTGTCCCTCATCTTATCCACGGACAGTGTAAACATCAGTATTGACATTGCATGAGAAACTATCATTAATGTAACAGTGTATTCCAACTAATGTCTTTATCATATTTAGCTGTATAGTACAGCGTAAACCATTCAGCTGTTATCTGCTCAGCGCCCCTCAACTGATCAATGACATCATTATATAAAATCATTACCAGCTCAGATGTGTCATAATGTCTGCAGCTAAGCGTGATAGAGTGAGTGTCATCAACATTGCGGTGTCTAAGAAAAGTCTGCCTGTGGTAAGTGTGTATGGATAACTTTATGATGGAAGATACATCACTTCCCTCACTGTGAGAATAGTAGTGCACCCTCCTCTGTGCTGTCTGAATCATTGAAGAGGCCTGAGAACTCCAGTGGGTGAAACAGGGGATTTGTATGTATGTGTGGAGAAACAGAATGAGATTATGACTGTTAGTGAAAAATTAATAAGCCTCTTGGCTTTCCACATGCTGACTAAAGTTATACTGCATGATGGTAATGGTTCATAAATAAGCTTGGGGAGAAGGAGTGACACGGAGGGAGTGGGCAAGACTCAAATTCAGATATTAAGGGACTTCCACCGGCTTCTATGATGACATGCATTTCTTGAGCTGGACTGGATGAATCCAAATGTATTCATCACTGGGGGTTTTGAAATATCAAAACCATTATGGTGTGTTCTGAAACAGATGAATCAAAGAGATGAGGGAGGAACAATCTCCACTGATTAATCTGCTCGGAGGCATGTTGGGAGGACAGGGGTGGATCATGCCAGCATTTGTAATATCTGATCAACACATTCTTTTGTCTTAGCACATATTGCAACTTGATTATAATTCCACCAAAATTGAATGATTTTCATCAAGCTGTAAATTGAAAGGATATTGGAATTTAAATTAGTTTTTTTCTGTATCGGGTAAAAAACACTCTACAGGGAAGGGAGGGGATGGAGAATCCTACAGCCACCAGTGCAGCTGGCTTACCCATGAGGTTCTGCTTCTTATGGTGTTCCTCCTGCACATCAAATTTCACTTAGGATGTCTCACTGTCAGCCTGTGTTTGTGTTTTGACTGCCTGTCATGCTGTGTAAGTCATTCTGTCCTGTATGAGGGACCAGGGTGACAGCCCATGTGTCCACTCAGCTCATCAATAATGACCAAATGTATCTTCCCCTGCCTGGAAAGTGACACTTCTTTTCACAAGATCAGGCAACCCATTTCACTGTTGGTATGAGTAATGACATGCAATTGTGCAGGTGAAAATCAAGTTAATTTGTTTATATTCTAATCCTAAAATAATTGTTATGAATATTTTACCCAGCCTTTATCTTAAGGCTCATTGTGTGTAACAAAGCTACACCTGGCTTTCCCTCCACCGGCACAAATAAATAATTCAGGGGACCTATTGGCAACTAATTAAATGGATGTTTTCAAGCTCAAAGTTTTATCTATTTATTTAGTAGAATATTTTAGGTTGAAAGCATTCTTTTGATGAGTTGAGTTCACTTAATGTTGGTAATCACAGCCCACCTAATAATGTGTCACTCAAAACCTAAATTTCTGCCCTAAGATATTCAAGAAAAAATCAACTGGGTTAGCCAAATTAAATTGGGATAACACCTAAAAATATTCACAACATTGAGATTTAGAAATTAATCTGCTAAAGAAAATACGTTCAATAAGTTGCCCTGTAATGTAGCTGGTAACACGTAGCTGTGTAATTTGCCCATCGTAACAGTTACTGCATGAACAAGATAATAATAATTTTGGAGCAATTCTAGATTAAGTATATATAAACTTAAAAACTCTTGTTCAGAATTATAGTAATTCAGTACAAAACACTTAATCTATTTCAAATATGTTTCTCAATTAATTTAATGCATAAACAACTATATATCGCTACCACATATTAAGTAAATGATAAATGCTGTGATAATAGAAGGTGTAATATATTCTTGGAAAACTACTCAGTGTAGTTTGCCAAATATAATTTCATTTGAAGTTATGATAACTTGATTTGTTGGCTTGATTCAAACTTTGTTTTGTTAAGCATAAATATCTCTTTTTGAGTTTGTGTATTTAAGTAATCATCCAAAATATGATTTGCAATCTCAGCGAAGATGCGTGTTTGCTACTTATAATTGGTTTTCTGTTATTGGGTAACACCAGGTCAATAGACCTCCATGTACAGCAGATTCATTTGTGTACTTTCAAATATTATCTCCATCAACCCGCCTAACAAAGGTTCAAATTGCATTAGATTCAAGAACCCCTCACGGGTTACCACAGGTGCCACTGGATCACAGAGGACATCAAGACAACAATAAGACGACAACATCTGTTCCATTAATCGAAAACTAATACATAAAGAGCCAGGCAGTGTGCAACCATTGATAATACACTATTGAATAAATCCCCTTACACAGACTGACTGAAACATCTGTTGATCTGTTGGGTTGCAATGTTGCATCGAGGGCATTTAAAAAAACTTACGACTAATTATGTTTGTTTTTCTTGAACAATGCGTGAAATTTGCCCCGGCATGCAGTACTGGTGCGCGACGTCTGGTAAATTAATTTGGCCTTTCGATGATCCACTTCTCTGCATCACCTTTTTCATAACTGCACTATTCACGGCAGGTGGTTTGGGTTTATCAATATCTCTTATTAAAGTGAAGCTCAGGGTTAGTTACCCAAACCATTCGTCTGGCACTGGGGCGCGATCCTCCACTCGGGTATGATTTACAGCAGCTGATGTTTTTCCCCAAGTAGCAGCGCTGTCGGCGACTAATGAAGTCCCTGCTATTGTCGTTGATGAGCGGTGGTAAAGTCTCACAGTCCGGTTTTTTGTGCAGAGTCAGGCTCCATGAGAAGGTTCATTTTCAGACTGTGAGCAGTTGTAAGTCATCGCCGCAGCCACAACGAGCAGCTCCGACTTTAAAGGAGCTAAAAAGGGATCACTCCTATCAAGATCTCCCCGCTTCATGTAGATCTGGCGTGGCCAGTTTCTCCAGTAGCTCCACGGTTTGTTGCAAATGCTCGACGAGGTTCTGGGTCTGACACCTCCCGCAGACTCCGTCCTTGCCGGCTTTATCTTTTGTCAGCGGGAGCAGAGATCCGTGTAACGGGCTGCTGCTGCTGCTGCTGCTGCTGATGCTGCTGCTCAGTCGGGCTCCGGCTGTGCGCAGCGCCGGGGAAGCCGGACCAAATTGGAGCGCCAAGCGTCGCGGCGGAGCGGAATCGTTCAAGTAGAGACTGCAGACCGACCAGACCGGGAAGGATAGCTCTTGAGTGAGGAGGACGAGGAAGAAAGTCACTCACGCTGCACGAGTTTGGTCGTGGTGTTCATTTGTAAGCATGTTACGTGCTCCAGTTCAGACCTCCCACCTTCCGCAGTTTCTCCTCCTCTCCCTCACCATCAGCTGTGGAATTTGAGTTGGAAGATGCTCTGAATACATGAAAGCACCTACTTACATTATACTCATTGGAAATGGCAATCATGCAGAAGCTTGGTGACTTTGTTTTGGAGGTTGCTGATACCTTTTTTACCCTTCCTCTTGAAAATAAGTAGAGAGAGGAAGTATGGCAAAAAAATGCCTGTGTAGCCTGTAGAGCTCTGAAGACAGATGTTACAACTTTGATTGGACCTCCTTCTGTCTACTTACTGTCTTAGTCACATATTAAAATCATCCCTCAGTTTTAGATGAACTCATTACAGCCAGTTTACTGCACACTTAAACGGAAGGATGGGGGATTTCTGAGGCCGTTTTGGTCCAAAATGATTCTTTTGAAAACTAGTTTAAAAGAAATCCTGCTGTTTTCCTTGTTCAATAATTTAATTTTTGATTATTTTATGAACCTAAGATTACATTTTTACCAATTTTATGTCATGGCATGGCATTTCTAAAGGTTGTATTTCAAGTGAACGTGTAAGCATACCAGTCTGCACCGTCAGAAAAGCCTCAATTGTTCCACCCCATTTCTGTTTCGTCCAGTGTGCTGGGTTCATTTTTGACTGAGAGGTTTAATCAGACTGGTGAAAAAGTGGGTGGAGAGTCATCTTTCTTGTCAGATTCAGCTCTGCGCTCTGCTGGCTTCCAAAGAAGAGATTTTCTCTTTTCCTCACTTTAGCAGGTCTTTTTTGTTATTCTTCACCCTTCTTTTTCTTTCCATGGCCTATGTGTTACCACATTTATCTTCTTTATCACATTCTCTACTCCATCCAGTTACTATTCTTTTTTCCTTTTACGCTCCCTTTGGGTGTGGTTGAAGGTCATACTGCACACTGGCTCACTTTCTGAGAGGAAAGAGAGGGGCGTGAGGCAGGAAAAGGGACAAAGGAGAACAGTGAGAAGAGCAGAGGAGGGTAAAGGAGCAGCCAGGCGGACAGGCTGTTTACAGTACCGTGCAGTCATCACTTTTTGTCTGACATGATTGGGGAAGTTTGGAAGGTCACATGGGGTTTCAAACCGTCCAAGAATACTAACGGCATCAGCAGTGAGCAATGCTCATCACCTTGTGTCATTTCAGTGTTGGGGCATCCATTTGAATAAATGAATTATAACCTCGGAAAGTCAGGGATATTATGGAAGTTTGATCGCTGCCACTGCATCCGCTGCCGAAGATCCTTCATGTTAACCTGATAACTCAAAAACTATTTTGATCTTAATCTTTAAATTTGATACCGACATAGACTTTGGAGCGAAGAAAAACCGGACTAGTTGTATATATCCCACACCGTGGGGATCTTTATCTGTAAAATCTTTTCATCCATAATTACTCAACCTTTGGTCCAATTTAGCCCAAATTGAATATACTTGAGGAGGTCTAGCTTTTGTTTGTATCATATTTAACCCATAATTTGATCTAATAATTAATTATTTACTCAATTTGGGGGTGTTCTTTACTAAACAAACTCTGGAAATAACTACACTTTTAATTTGAGGAGTTCAATCAGGGAGATTGCTTATACAAAGAAGGGATTGCAAACTTTCGGGGATGTACCTTTGCTGCTGGGAACAACAGCAGAGGCCTAGTTTATCATCAAGCATTTTTGGCATTATCATACTAATAATTTGCATTTAAGAAAAACAAGCATCCAAGTCATTGCAACAGAACCAGAAATATCTATGCATTCATCTTCCTCGTCAAAACCTCGCACCTACATAGTGATAGAGCTCAAACTCTAAGACATTGATTTGAGGTTTTGGTGTGGTGTTTGAGATTATGTATGGAGGTAGGGAGGGCTACAGAAGACTAAGTTAATTCCTCTTTAAATCCACGCCTGCACTGTTTCTTTACAAACCCTAAGTCTATTTACCACACAACTTGAAATGGTAATGACTCATTAGCACATCATAATGTCCCTTGAGTGAGTCTGTGGAAGATTTTAGCCTGCCATTCAAATTTTGTTGGTAATATAAAATTTTGCATTGACCCACAACTGCCCCTCCAAACACTCTGGTGTTATACACTAGCACGCGGTCGACATATAGGGAGGGGCTTCCTAAACCAAACTAATCTACATTACGACCATTATATTGTCCTAAAATTTCTTACATTTCAGATTTAACTTGTTTTTCGAACCCTTGTCTGTCCATAAGTAGGAGCCCTACATTTGTGCTCCTCATAAGTTGTTTCTTCTGTTTGCTTATTTTAAAATTTTTAAGGACATGGGACCCCCACAATTTTCATCTGTTTCCTCAAATTCACATATGAAATGGGGTAGGTCTATCTAGTTATTACATTTTTGCATTAATAGCAAAGGGGCATCTGTCCCTGGATACAAATTCTTAGATTTACATCACATTAATGTAGTTGGCACTGTTAACAAAAGCCACTAACAATAAGTGTATTTAAAAGATCGAAAAAACGAATAATCCCAGTAATAATTACACAATCATCTCGGAATTTACTTGTATAATGTAAAGCGTACATACTACATCTTCAAGTCCACAAAAATAAGTTGTATCTCCTAAAGCAAGAAATATACCGTATAAAGGACAACAATGTACTCTTTAAAATACTTTTTAGATATCTGTTTCAAACTAATATCCTGCATTTCACAGGGCGGATATTAAAACATTGCTGTCAATCGATAAAGTCTGACTTAAGTTGAACCGATTATCCTATTTCTTAGGGTCTGTCATCAACTTGTTAACATATCTTATATGTTTTCAGTCATCTCTAGCATTGAGCATCAGGCCTACAGTTCAGACTCTTATGTTTCAGCTGCAGCCTCAAATCATGTGATGGGGCAAAAGACCCAACAGTGTGGATTCTGTGAGGGAAACCTAATGGAGATGAAAATGGGATGTTTTGTCGTGATGCATTCCATTTTGTTCCAATTGCACACAGTGCTTTCACCATGCCCCTGAAAAGCAAATCATTTCTCTTGTGCAAGATATTGAAAGAAATTGGCCTCAAAATGTTCACGGAAGTGTGTTAAATGATCTACAAATGAAATACGATTTTCCTAAGTTAAAATATTTTTGGATTCTTCAGAATGTATTTTCCAATCCGCACAAAATACCATGTACTGTGGTCTTATTAAAACAGTTTTAGAAGTATTCATATAATAATCTTTGCCTTACAGATATTTGAAATCCATTTACAACCACGTTCTTTTAGAAAGGCAGCTAAACCAAACCTGTAGTATTCCATGTGGTCCCCAAGCTTCAACAGTGTATTTTTGTCTCAAATTGAACACTGCAGCAGTACCCTTACCTGCCTTACCTGAAATGGCACTAGCAAGATTTGACCACGATTTCTTGAAAAAAATACTATATAATATGTATTTTCAACTTGACATTAGACCGAAGCATATTTTAGGTATACAGTATGTGCTGTATAAATGTAGTTTTAACTTGACATTAGACTGAAATATATTTTAGGTAAATATACTGTACATGTTGTTAACGCAAGGTGACAAATATTAACTCTACTTAGAGAAATGTCTTTCCTACTTTGAAACTACACACAAATTAACCATGAGCCCAGATATCCCAGTTTTTCCCTGACACTTGATACTAGCCATTTCATGCCTTTGTCAATCCGTGTGAAATGGACCATGTGAAGTGTGTGACAAGAATAAATTTAATCTGGTTCATGCATACACATTCAACAATCTGTAAATAAATGGAAAAGAATGCCTTACATATTTTTAGATGTTTATAAAAACATGAAGCTTTTTGAAAGCTTTTTTTGCAAAATGTGAATACGTTATGTGCTGTGGTAAACCTGTTTTTCATGTGGTCAAATTGCTTATTGTCTCTATTTGAATTGGGACATGCTTTTTTAGTACCTAGATCTAAATGATTCAATAAATAATTGTGCGCATTTGTGACCATTTTAGACTAATTTCTTTCAATATCAGTTTCCAAAAGTGAGGGCTCTATGTATTTTAAGCACAGATCCAGATGACCACAAAATTGCTGAAAAGTTTAAGATTGGTCTTTATAAAGATGAATCCCTGTATGTTGCTCACGCCGTCAGTTCTGCACTCGTGCCTGTATTAGCCGTGCTCCTCATCTCTTCTATGCAGGGTTTATATTGGCCGCAACACAGTTCACTGGAGACTGAGGGAGAAATTAATTTTCACTTTCCACTTTTAAAGCTAATCCACTGATTCCAGAATGGAAAATCAAGTAAAATGCATGTCCAGCGTGAACTCAATTTATTTATACTGTTTGCTGTGTGTGGTAGACCTAAATTGACCTGCTGATCAGCCTCACTCTGTTACGCCCTCTGCAGCTGGGGGCTCAACATGAAACCCATTCAGCTGTTTGATGTACACACCAACAGCCCTGTTGAATCTGATGAAATGAAAGCAGTGCAGTTAAATGAACAATGTAATTAAGATTATAAACGACTGTTTCATATTAAAGAGGTTAATTAACCTCGCCTCCCACAAGTCTCTCTTCAGTGTTTCACCTCCATCACCTCCTCTGTGTCGACCGCTCGGAGCAATTTATCGAGTGGCCTTGTGTGCCAGGGGCAATTAATCCCGCCTTCTGCCCCAAGGCCCTACACTGCATCTGTGTCCTGTATCCATGTTTGCCACGCTTCTAGGAGCACCATATTTCTCTTGACCTACTCCCTCTCTTTTTCCTCATCTTCCTCTCTCTTCTCCATCAGCTTTATTTGCCCTCTAAAATGCAGAAACCTGCAACCACATACAGCGAACACCTCCTCAACGTCAGCATTCTGTGGCAATTTAATATGCACACACATCAACTCTTGAATTTACTATCTTGCCAGATTGAAATGAGGCCAAAGTATTCATACATAAACATAAATTCTCAATCACCCATGTTCATAAGGACCTCCTGCAGACTTTGATTCCTTGCTGGAGTTTGTCAAACAAACTTTGTATTATTGTTTATATATTGACCACAGTCACAGGCCATCTTCCGACAACTTCAATACACCTCATCTGTCTCCTTTTTTTTCAGTCCTGTCTTTCCTCCCCCCATCTACACACACATCGTCCTGCCACAGCAGTGCTACATCTTGTTAAAACGAGTTAGTGAAGCTGAAAGGCCAATCACATCAACACGGAAGGAGTGTCAAAAAGCAGAGCAGAGAATATGGTAAAAGGGTCGAATGAAAAGGACACTTTGCAGTTTTTAATTGCAAATGCCTAATTGCTTACATAATTATGAGTAATGAGACTCTGCCGCACCGATCTTGAATGGATCATATAGTAATTACTCACCAAAGTCTCTGCTCGATTTGACGGCAAGAAATATCTTTGTAGATTAGAGTTTAATCCTGGTGGGAAGGATCTCAGAGGTCTTTGAAAATGTACAGTTGAATGTCCTCGTCCATGGCTGGCATGGAAGGGCCAGCCTTGGGTTATGGGCTGCAGCCATTTTATACGTGAGAGCAGCCGCCTCTATTCTGTCATGGTGGAAAAGAGAGGATTTATTCAGCTGCTCGGACGCGATGATGATTAGATGCTCAGATGTAGAGAGCGGGGGTTAGCGGTTTGGCCAGAGCATGAATGTTGGTGTTCCAGTTCTCTCTCTGATAATTCTCATGTGAGGATGGATGAGCAAATCTTGAAACATGCTTCCAAGACTCACCAGTCCCCTGTCACATTTAAAGACTGTGATTGCAAATACAAATATGTAATAGATAGATTAATTTGGTCACGGTTGCCTATCCCTAGTGCATTTATAAATATTTGATTAACTGAGGATTCTATCCCGAACTGGGTTATGTCTCTAGTCTTTTAATCAACCCATAAAAATAATAGAATGATAAAGTTGTCAGTATGTTTACTTCATCTGCTAAAGAGCCTTCAAGCTCTCTTTAGTACTGGCTGACAGGACATGGAGGCCACATGAAGCCTTAGCCTCTGTCTATCTTTAGAAGGGTTGCTTTACTGTCTGCATAATGTCTCGCTGTCCATGCTTGAGCATATTAGAAAAGCAACAAGGTGCTATGTCTGCCTGTCTGGGGAGGGCCTTTCATGGCATTGTGTGTCATGAAAGGGTCATTTAAGATTGTAGCAAAGATCATTATCCGACACGGGCTGAACTGGGGGAAAGGAGCTGAATGCGAGAGCAGAGCCCGAGGGTTTGGTTTGACTCAAACCCAACATCACAGATTTTATACTAATCCATATTTAATTAGAGTTTCATTCATTGCTCCCTCCCCGCTTGTTTACCCATGCTATGTTGTTTTATGGGATGCAAAGGGAGGGAAGGGCATGGGTAGTGAGGTTGACAAGGGAGAACTATTCAAAGCACATGAGGGGAGGGAAGGGAAAAAATAGTGAGGGCTCTGGGGACCTAGCTGCATTTCATTTCATTAATTGGATATTGTAATTCAAATATCACACATCAGCTCTGAAACAATAGATTGACATGACTCACATTATGAGTCATGGCACATCAGTTTGTTGTTATTGTGTCAACATATGCAAAGAAACGCCATTGAGGGATGAGTATCATTTTGAACAATAATGAAGTGATGGGTTTGTGTAGATCAAGCAACTGATTAGCATTCATCTAATGCTAATCAGTTGCTTTCATAGACTTTAGTGGAAATTATGTTCATATATCTTTCTGCTCCGTTAAGTTCAAATAAATGTCTTCTGTGTACTCTCATTGGAGAAGATCTCAGGGTGACTGACTTTCCATCAGGTTCATTATTTGAATCTGAAAGCTGTGCTTGGCTCTGTTTGGAGCTTCAGAAGTGTCCATTAAACCGTATGGGCAAAAATAAAAGGTCTTCCCTTTGTTTAGAAAATGAAACTTTCAGTCAATGTGTTTCCTTTTAGCTGATTGGTGAGTGAGGGTGATCATACATTTTAGCAGCAATAATAAAATTCCCTATTTGTCTTTACCATTGAATGCAGCTCAAAATGGTGCATAGGAGTGTGGGTGTTGACATAACATCACCCATCCATTTTGCCTTCACTCTGGTTAGCCTTGCAGAAGCTGGAAAATGAGAGGCTCATTCATCACTTGGCATTCAGTCATAGTGTGAGTGACAAACATGCACACCCACACAAACACACAAATGCACTCTTGAAGAGCAGAGGACTTCTCACATACAAACACACACATGCATATTGATATATCACAGTGTGAATATAACAAGAATAAAAAGTCTGAATCGACTATAAAAAATAAATCAAAAATGTTAATGCACAGTCCTGTTGCCTGAACCATTCATTGCTGAAAATAAAGGCCGACCTCTGGAGGTTTGGGATTGACTGACAGCAGCCCAGGCATCTGCAGTCTGCCAGTTCAGTGCGACACAATTGATGTTTGAATGTGTGCAAACTCTGACATCTAATACATTTTAAAATAATCCTATATTTTTCATTGTTTCCCCTCTTCTCCCATCCAGAGAGGAATCCCAATCGGACAGTTCTGCAAAGACTTCAATGAGAAAACCAAAGAGTTGAAGGAGGGAATTCCACTCCCAATAAAGATCTTAGTGAAGGTGGGTCTGTGGTCTTGTAGTCTTGACCTTTTATACCAAGCTCCCCCCCCTGCCACAATTGTTGTTAATTCCACAAGCTGCATACCATCAACGGAGCACTTTCATTATTCATACTATACCGCTGAAGTAAGCCTTTTACATTTGCATTCATTAATGAGGCAATGCCCAGCGGGACTTGGATTCAAGGAGCATTAAATACATGCAAGAATTTTGAATTTCTCAGGAAAGTGATGTTATCAGCTCGTAGTTTTCATTTCACAAAGCTGATTTACACACATATTGTTAGACTTGTTAGACACACTCCACTCCCTCCCCTTTGTCTGGTGTTAAAAATTATGCGTTGAACCCTTTCTGCTAAATAAATTGTGTGTTGTAAAGAGGTTTGGGATGTAAGGGGGTGAAGCACAATACTTTAAGAGAGCTGAAATTATTCTGGCATTCAATATCCGCCAATAGCACCTCGCTTCTGCCCATTATTGCCATCTATTGGTTATACTCACTGCTGTATTTCTGCTGCTCATATTGTACTGTGTATTTTTCTTGATACAAGGATAAATATGTTCATTCAACATATTTCAGCTTCAGAGGATCATGTTTCTTAACTTTCACCTCAGGCTTGTCACTAATTTTGAGCACATCTCAAAGTTCTTGCATCATATATTAGTTTTTCGTTTCAGGAAAATCTACAAATTTATTTCAGATTAACAGATCACTACACCTCTCAGGTTTGTTAGTTATGTTAGCAAATAGAACCAGGAATAATTAAGCTACCTATTTAGCTAACAGCACTAACCATTTTGTATTGTAGTTGTTCCATCCATGCCCAAACAGATATTTAACCAAGTAATGGTCATGCTCATGGCTCTACAAGGCAGCACTTTGTATTTATAAACCAAATATTAGACTTATATTACTATTTGACCTTATAAGGGCTCAAGAAAAATCAGGGGATCCGTTATGATTCTACCCGAGGGTGGAGGGGCATGATTAGTGGAACCAAATTTGATAGCATTCTCTCAGTAAGTAATTTAATTTTAATTTTCTCTCAGGGGATTTAAAAACCATGCATTGTGTTTATATGAGAAATTGCTTGGGTTGTTTGTTTCGTATGAAAATAACAACTACATTATGTTCCATATTAATATTTAATGATTATCTTAATTGAATCAGTAACAAGAACAAAGAGACTGAACAAAAATGCAGCAATCATGCTCCTCTTGGACGGATACAATTTCCCAATGATGTCATCTTGTGTGATTGGCAAACCACTGTTCAATCAGAGCTTTCCAGAGTCACTGCTGTGTCTGTGGAGGATCTTAGCTTGTTCATTGAACCAACCAATGGGTTTTTAATGGGTTTTAGGTCAGGGATCTTAAATCCATTCCAAAACTGTTATGTTTTTCTGCTTCAGAAACCTGGATCTTACAAAGGCTCAGCAATGTCATCCTGACAGAACAGCCACAGTCAGGTTTTCTGAAGTCCAGCATGCCTCAGGCAATTTTTTTTTGCATTGTTTTGGCATGTACAGACCTATTATGGATACTAATGGTCTCCTCTGCTGTAAATGTGGCTGGTTGCAACCTTTTTCTGAGGTGCAGCAGGTGGGTCTGTCAATCCTTCTTCTATATCTTTACCCATGTTGAATCAGAGTCTCACCTTCTGCACCTGCTTTTATTCTGATCAAACTGCTGTTAGTTTTAACTGCTTGTATATACAATGAATGGTCATAACATTAGAACTATCAGTCGTCATCTTCTGTTGGCTGTTCCCTATAGGGATTGCCTCTGTGCATCATCTGTTTCCATCTTCCCCTGTCCTCTGTATCTTCTTATTAGATAAGTGCTATATAATTACAGTCCGGCATGACCGCCTGTTTTATTGATAACAAAACTCGTTTAATTTTTAAATATTTTAGTCAGACTTGTTGCTAGGCCTGTGGAGGGTGTTCAAGCTGTAGCACTCACTCACTCAACCAAGCCCAAAGACTCCATAGGGTTTAACTCGTTGCTGGCCATTCCACTGTGATGTCACGGGGAATGTTATGTTGCCCCAGCCATTGTATACCTGCAAATGAAATTTTCTCCATAATTATGCTTTTTATAGGGATTAGTTATTTTAATGAGGCAATGGGTCATTTGGGATTAATTGGAATCAGGGGGGAAATTTGGTGAGACTGTCAGAATAACATTGATTATCTTGCAATGGAACCTGTCAGTGTTTGGATTATATTAGGCAGGGAATGAACTTTTGCACTCAAATTTGATATGTTGGAAGTAGGAAAAACGGACAGTAGTAAGGATGTGAGCGACTTTGACAGTGGCTTAATGGCTGAGAGGGAGAGAGTTGTGATCAATCCTAAAAAAATCCTGATTCTCATTTTATCCATAATCACCAAGCCATCGTCCCTAACAATGGGTTTGATGGAAGGACACCTTGTGCACTGGCAACAAGGTCATGTACACTCAAGGCTCACCAACGCACATGGGTAGTCAATGCTAACCCGTGTTGTCTGAGATTTGATCGAAATTTAAAGTGCATTATAAATTAAATGTATTATTATTATTATTATCCCACAGAAGAGCTACTGAAGCACCTAGATAATACCATCGTTGTGGGATATCCTCCATGGTGATAGTCGTGTCCGATGGTCCGCTTTCAGACTCTCTGCATCCGTGAGCTGGTTCAGATTTTAGCAGGAGAGCGTCCAGCGTCTCCTGTCTTTGCCGCTTCATACAGAGGTTGACACTCGCTTCTCGGTGACGTTAAGTCTCCTTGTGTGGAAATATTGTAGGCGCAGCATCTCTTTTTATCCTTCGTTTATGACCACCATGATTGGTGAGTTGTTTTAGCAGATGTGATCGACTAAATGCTTTAAATGCATCAGGAGAAGTGAAGCGAACAAAGACGCGGGTCCTTTGGAAGTTGTATTTGTCCACAAGCGTCTTCCCACTGTTTTCTCTTCTTCTTATCTCTGGGAAAGTTGAGAAAACATACATCGCTTCCCGCATTGCACTTCGACTGGAAAGTACAACCAAAAGCAGCACAATGCGACAATATATCAAATTTTCTCTCACCAATGCTATGAAAATAACAACCAAGTACAGCAGCTCAGTGCGACAATAACAATTCTACATAATTAACCCATAATGGAATGCGCTCTTAAAGTAATGGCGACCTGCATTGGTAAAATAAGTCTTAGACTTTGAGGTTTAATTAAAGTAATGACTTGCCTAAATGTCACTATAATCCAGGTTCCCTTTAACATCATTACTAATACATACAAAAGATTCAAAACTGCTTCTTTTAAGCTGTGTAGTTACTTCAGATTTGGCTTTGTTCCCTTCTTTGCCAGGCTTACGGTCCTGAATGTCAGCAAAGAGTGGATCTGATGCATGTTTAATGAAATATACAATGTCAGTGAAACAAGCCTGGTAAAAAGATCTCCATCAAAAACTTGAAATTCCGTGTCAGGTAGAGACTGCGAGGCTTGTATTTGAACAAGGAGTGTGGTGAACTAATTTTGCCTTTGCAGAACAGTGTACAGATCTCCTGGTGGTTGATGGTTGCTTTCAGAAACAGAACAGCACTGAACAGCTGTGATGCCTGCTATTTTTTTCAGCGCCGCAACGCATTTTAAATACAGCAACTTCAAAACTGTACCGTTCTGTATCGGAGAGTGATTTATTCATTCTAACTTTGAAATATTTCAACATATTTGTATGGTTAGATGGTCGAAAAGTCACTTCCGTGCAAGCCCTCTTTGTCGTATTCTTCTTCTTGGCGCTTGTTGGCGGTCAGCACTCAACTCACCGAAGCATTATCGCCACCATATGAAGGGGACAGGAGATTGTCTGCGCATGTCTGATAGCATTTCAGATTAGATGAGGTGATGCATGTAAACACCGGGTCGGAAAAGATCACACATCATCTAAACAGGCGACCGACATTGCATTTCGGAAAGGTTGGATTCGGAAAGGCAAAGTGCCCCATGTAAACCCACCTAATGTCACCAACATCATCGGCAGGATAATTTCAGTATCAGACAACCACCATGTACTTATGAAATCCTCATTGACATAGTTTTCATCACACATTAAGTCTGTAATCGTTTCTTTTAGCAAAGACAGTTTATTTAGTTTAGTTTTTCTTTGCTTTCGTAAATTGTCTATTTTTTTTTTTAATTTAATGGTGCGTTCTTTCAGCGCTTCAAACTTTCTCATTCCCTCCTCCAGTTCAGCATCTTTAACCACAAGTTTGTCATCAGTTTGTTGGTCGAAGTTTTGACGTTTTCGTGTTCGATATTCAAACTCAGTTTCTATCAAAGTCCAATAAAAGTAGAATTCATACCCTCCTGACAGAGCCTAACAAGCACCATTGTTAAGCAGTGTCTCTGCCGATGAATTGAGTTTAGGCTAGGAAGTTTGCTGTTTTTTTTTTACGATGGCCTTTACGTAATCGTGTCAGCGCTGCACATACCAATCGTTGGCCGACTTAGTGTGATCTGGTGTCCTGATTCTTGGTGCTTGGTGTCCCAGTCGCAATCCAGTAGCTGCGGGGCTCTTCCAATCCAGCCATTTGAAGGGCGATGTTTTCAGGTGCATCACCATGGGTAGCAATTGTCTGTCTTCAGACCCAGCTGACTCTTCTGAAGCAATACACGACTTTCAGATGATCCAACGAAGCTAGTTTTTGACTTAATGTAGAGACTAAATCCTGTACTTCCATCGCTACTGGGTCTGAAACATGGTAATTGTCCTGACGTGCGTTCGAGCAAACCAAAACCAATACACAGTCCTTTGGGTTTATTCTTATATTGCAAAATTATTTATTTAACTCGGATAACACAAAACAACAATAAATTAAATCACATGTTCACTGATCTGCAGTAAAAAACGGTTTGCTTCTGTAATCAACAACACCTGCTCGTCCCCGTCGTCATGTCAATCTTACCTCCGGTTGCCATGTATGAGTGCTTGAGATGCCAAGGAACGACAAACTCCTAAAAAGTAATAAAAAACTGAAGTGATAGCTCTGGTTTACCAGCTTTGGAGCCAGAGCTGGTAAACTGATGCCTAAAAAACTGAAAAAGACGCAATCTATTGTCTCACCTGCTACACCTGAGAGAATCGGGATGGGTGCGAATGAGGCACAGCGGGGCAATCAACCTGAACTTAATTAACGCAGCAATTGATAAATCGAAACCTCAACTGAATTTGCATAAAGTTGCATACATACTATTAAATAATTTACAAATATTAACACCATGATAAACTACATCTTTTAAAAGTTATATTTACATCATAGTTGGATAAGGAATTAAAAAAATTAATTCTGGAATCAAGATCAAGATAAATTAACATAAATTTCATCCACTCTCAAATCAGATTGCAAATGTACTGTAAACAAAGGAACTTTGTTACAAAATTAAACAAAAAGAAAATGTATTTTATTTTGAAAATAGAGTAAATAAAGTTTAAAATGACATTAAGCAATTTTGGAATACCTTGAATTATTTAATAAGAGGAAATGCTAAGTCCACTCCATGTTATTTAGATATTGGAGGGGAATTTCATACTGAATCTACTGACATAGCACCTCATTTAAATAATCATTTCATAACCAAATTAGACAAGCTAAAGAGCACTCTACACTCAAAGAATTCAATTTTGTAATGTATAATTAATAGAAGATATATTTAATAAAAAATGTGTACTTTTGAATTTAAGGAAGTGAGTGTTGGTAAAGTCTAATTAATGTCAATAATTTCTAAAAAATAAACCACCAGTGGCTGACGAATTTGATTGCGAGCTACTCAAGCAAAAACAATCATTATCAAAGTCTAAAAGAAAAATGTCTGCCCTCAAGCCTGGTAAATATCAAAACTGGTGCTGAAACCATTCATTCATTCATTATCAATCGCTTATTCTGTTCAGGGTCGCGGGGTCTTGAGCCTATGCCAGCTGACATTGAGCGAGAGGCGGGGTACACACAGGATGAGTCGCCAGTTACATAGACATACAAACACTTACACTCACTCCTACGGGCAATATAGTGTTTCCAATTGATTTAAAAGTTACCTTTTTCAGAATCAAATAGTAGACCTATGGGTTTACTACCGATTTAAAGTAAGATCATGGAAACAGTTATTCATGAGCACATTAAGTCTTATTTCACCAATAATAATTTGATACCAAACTTCCAACATGTTCCTAGAGATAATTATTCTACAGCCTTAGCCTTGACTCAAAAGGTAGATGATTGGTGGCTGGAAATAGAAGAGAGGAAAATGATTGGAGTCATTATGCTGCATTTTTCTGCTGCGTTTGATATTATTGATCATAAATTAATATTGATAAAATTGAAACTATTTAATTTTTTTCCAAACCATCATTATTAAGGATGAATAGTTATTTAAGTATTCAAAGGCAAACAGTGTATTTTAATAGAAGTAACTCAGGTGTGAAATATGTGAAACATTGAGGGCCTCAAGGAAGTTGTCTTGGGCCTCTTCTGTTGACTATTTTCACAAATTATCAATCAATCAATCAACCAATCTTTATTTATATAGCGCGAATTCACAACAACAGTTGCCTCAAGGGGCTTTCCAGATAGAGCAGGTGTAGACCAGACTCTTTATATAACTATCTACAGGACCCAACAAATTCCTCCTTGAGCAAGCACTTGGCGACAATGGTGAGAAAAAACTGCCCTTTAACAGGCAGAAACCTCGAGCAGATCAAAGACTCAGGGTGGACGGCCTACTGCCATGGCTGGTCGGGTTTGAAAAAAAAAAAAAAAGTGAGAGCGAGAAAGAGAGAGACACGGGTTAGAGATACAGACGCGTGAAAAAGCAGCAAAGATATCAGCTATAATCCACTTTCTCCAACTGCTCCATTGTCGGGCCGCGGCAGCAGCAGGGATCCCAGACTGTATGATTTTGTAAATGATCTTCCTTTAGTGCTAAAAAAACGCCAGTATATCGATGTATACGGACGATTCTACAATATTCTTAGCGGACACAACAATTACTGAACTTAATACAAATCTTGATCAGGAGTTGAGATTAGTTTTAGACTGGATTAACTGCAACAAATTTATTCGGATTGTGTCTATCATCACAATCAGATCTATCATCTAATCAACCGGTTTAGTATTTGGATCAAACCACTGTTTATGTTCAAATCCAAGGCTTGATCCCGACATGAATGACGTGAAAATAAATCAGGTCGAAGAAACCAAACTTCTGGGAATTATTAAGGATAATTTATTGTCCTGGAAAAAACACATACATGGTCACCAAACTGGACGGAAACACATGGTAAGTAAAATGGGAAACAATATGTCTCTATTTATAAGAAGTACAAAATATGTGGTTCAGCTCTTCATTAGGTAACAAAACAAAATTAAAGCTGGTCCAGAATAGAGCTTATTTCTTGTCCTGCTGCTTCAGATCAAATGTGACTAAAAAGCATGAATGTCTCGGTTGGTTTGAGGTCAAATAAAGATTTCTATATTCATTGATGGTGTTTAAGAATGTCAAAACATAAAGGCTTGCAGCAGGAAGCTGTTTTACTTTAGATATTAAAAACCAAATCAAATCATTGTAGTTTTATACAGTGCAATGAGAGAATGGCATTCACTACCAAATAATATTATATTATATATTATAAATAATATGTAATGGTTCAGAAAAAATTACTAAAAGAGCATTACTTAGAAATAAACTTAAAGTATAATAAATAATAAAGTATTGTTTGCTGTGCTAATGTGGCATGAGCACATAATTAAATGACAATATTTTTCATGTGAGTAGTATGAATTTCAGTGGGAGCGGATTAATTGAGTTTATTTTATTTAAATGTGGTGTTGTCTCATTTTCACACAGACGGCCAGATTGTGTTTTCTATTTTTTATATAACTTATTTATTTTTTATTTAACCAGGAAAACCTAATTGAGATTAAAAATCTCTTATCAAAGAGAGAATCAAGCAAATTTTTCTGTATTTGATCACAATCATAAAAAAAACAACCCATGGATCAGACAGAACATCTACAAACCGATGTCTGCTTCCAAGTAATCCAACGTTCTCTTAAAAGCATCCAAAGAGATCACGTCTTGAAGTTTCAAGTCCTCTTGTAAATTGTTCTAGGCAAAGGGAGCAGCAAACCTAAATGCCTTTTTTTTTCCCAGTTCAGTTTTGACCCTTGAGGCAGACAGAGACAAAACATCCTGAGAACGAAGACGATAGATTCCAGAACTTCTCTGACTGATGGTCAGAAGGTAAGAAGGAAGAAGACCGAGAATAGCCTTGTAAACCAGAATACGCCAGTGTTTCAGTCTACGAGCAGACAAAGAAGACCGCACAACTCGTCATACAAGAAACAGTGATGGGTGAGAGATCAAAGTTGGTGATGAACCTCAGAGCCCCATGATAGACTGTATCCAGAGAATGTAAGCTCTGAGACGAGGAATGCATGTACAGAACCACCATAGTCCAACACCGACACAAAAGTAGCAGCAACCAGTCTCTTTGGATTCAAATGAAAGGCAAGACTTAATGCTGAAATAGAAACCCTGTTTCAGTGCCAGCCTTTTTACCAGCTAATGAATATGAGGAGTAAACGACAGAGACTCATCAATCAAAATACCAAGATACCTGTAACATGATCCAGACTCAATCTGTGAGCCCTGTGAAGTGAAAATTGGGGGCTGGTTCTGTGGCTTCCCATTAGCATTTGAGAACAGCATGACTTTGGTTTTGTCTGTGTTTAACACAAGTTTTAAACCATAAAAGTTCTCTTGAACAATATTAAAAGCCAGTTGTAATTGGGTGAGTGCCTGGTTTCGAGTGGGGGCTGTGCAGCACAACACAGTGTCCTCAGCATAAAAATGAAACATAGCATTAGGCAAATTTTGGTCAATATTATTGATATAAAGAATAAAAAGGAGTGTCCCAGGACTGACCCCTGGGGCACTCCGGGAGAATGACCTGCTCTAGCTAGGCTGTCCATTAGCAGTGTCCACTGTGTCAAACGGCTTGAAGAGGTCAATAAAAAGGGCTGCACAGTGCTGTTTGTTGTCAATAAAATCATTAAAAACTTTAAGCGCTGTTTTTGTTGGGCTATGTCTTTTTCTAAAACCCAATTGGAAATCAGATTAAAGCTTATTACTGTTAAAAAGCTCTTTTTGATGATCACTAACAAAGGATTCCCGGTTTTTGGCCAGGACACACAGTTTGGAGATAGGCCTATAGTTATTTAAACGGGGAAGGACATAGGATGACTTCCATACAAGAGAGACGACGTTTGTGACCAGAAAAAGATTAAAAATATGCATTAGGCGCTGGGTGATAAAATCTGCTGCTAGTTTTAAAAAGGACTCCAGTTTTTCAGGGCCTGCAGCTTTTGTGGCTTATAAAAGCTTGAGGACTTTGTGTACCTCAGAGGTTAAAACGGTGTTCAAATTAAAAGAGGGACTTTTCAGATCCTGACCGGCAAACCGAACTGAAGGGGCACAGTGATTGTTAGGATAAAAGGACTCCAATAAAAATACAGAAGCTATAAAAAGTTTGTTAAAACAATCAAGCATTTTAGACTTGTCAATTTTTTTGGGAGCCATTTACAACGCATGGGGGAAGCTGTTTTTTTAAAGGCCTACGCCTTTATTATTGTCAGACAGGGATTTAATAGTTTTCCAGAATTTTAGGGGTTATTCAGATTATTTGAGTGAGGAAATAATCGGTTTTATATTTTCTGGTTTCTGTGGTACACGCATTGCGAAGCTGCCTGAAAACCAACCAATTCAGAGTTCATGTTAGTTTTTCTAGCCTTTGTCCATGCCGAATTGCATTCATGGAAAAGATTAGATAATTGCGGAGTGAACCAGCCATTAATACGGCCTTTCACTCTATACTTTTTTAAAGGCGCAGGCTTATTAATAACATTAAAATCCAAAGTCAACGTCAACGTCAGAAATTAGACACTTTGTTGCACTCATAATTAAGTAGATCGTGAAAGGAACCTTGTTCTGAAAAGTGTTTCATGTCATGTTTAACTATGACGCGGAATGATTTTGGAATTTTTTCATCTCTAACTCTTGCAACGACACAGTGATCACTGATGTCATTTGCAAATATAGAAGCCGTTGAATACTTGTGTGTAACATTTGTTAGAATTAAATCGATCAGGGATGATCTTTTGGGGCTTTTGGAGTTTGGACATGTGGGGCCATCAACAATCTGAAACAGATTTAGTGAGTCACAGAAAGCTTAGAAATCATCAGATACTGGTTGCAGCCAGTTTAAATTAAAATCTCCCAGAACAACAAGTTCCTTAGAGTTCAATTCTGAACGGAGCTGTATTAAAGCTGATGGTGTTCGGTAACAACCAATTACATTCAAACAAGTAGATTTAGACACTTTAAGCTCCAGATATGTGACGTCCAGCGTCCAGCCAAATGCACACATTCTCTATAAAATTCACCCAGTGAAGTGGAGCACTAGACCGGAGTGTCCATTCCGGTGACATCTGTCCCCAGTGATTCATGGGGATATTAAGAAGCACAACAAGTAAAAGAACAGCCAAAGCTTCCTCCCCGCCTCAATCGCTGCTATCCGCCAGGTTGAGACAAATCAGAATTAGCAGTCGACAGCGGTTTAGTAGGTGGATGGGATAAACAAGTCAATAATTAATTGACTCTTGTTTATTTGTCAGCATGCATGCAGTCTTCCTTAGATCTTTTAAACTTTTGTGTAGCTATACACCAGTAAGCTACTCTGACACTCTGTGTTGGTATTTTATACTTTTTCATGTTGCCTGTCAGAAAACTCATGCTCGTAAATATATTTGATTTAAGATAAAATGGCATTCTGGACACTGGCAACTAATAGCTTTTCCATAGATTCTGTAGAAAGGTCACTACTGTTCGGTATCCTCACTCAAATGACAAATTGCCTGCTCTGTACTATCTCTTCCGTTCAGCCTACAGTTTATTGACCTGTGTTTTTTCAAAATTTGGTTCTTTCAGAAAACGGACAGTCCAAAGTAAACATTTCTTAGATGATATATTGATTGGTGCTATATGTCAGATAAACACAGGTGCTGGGCCAGAGAATACAATCTGTCTCAGACTCGTCCGAAGAGATTTATTTTTAAATTTTGGTCCTGAGGGGAAGAAGAAAGGGTGAGTGAAAGATGCTTGAGCACAGCTGCTCACCAGCATACAGGTGAAGACACAGTAGTAAATACAAAACTGTAAACGCCTCATGTAAGCGTCTTAAATTACTTCAAGGTTGAAGTTTATTTTTAAGCTATTTTGAAGGTGTTTGAATTGCTCTTTTTTATCGCTGCAGTTATCTTATTAATAAATCAATAACATATCAATGCCTCTGCAGTTGTGCGAGTTAAATTTTACTTTTTTTGTTCACTGCTCCTCCGATATATTTTCAGGTGTAAAATACAAAACATGTATGTCTCATGTTCAGGACTTAACATTCAACAACATTTAAGTAGTATTAAGTGCCAGATATTTCCACGAGCAGTTGGTGAAACCAAAAACAAACCTGAGAAGAAAAGGAATATTGAAATTCATTGTGTGACCTGAAACCCAACAGCAAATTACTGCTGAGGTTCCTCCTTACTCAAGGAGTGGTTTGTGCGAAAAGACTTGAGTTCCTGAGGGCAAACATTGTCACTACATGAATTTTATGAGGTGATAATATCAGTTTCATGTTTACAACTTGCTGCACCCCCCTTCTCTGTCTCAAAAGATGTTTCAATCTGTTCTCCTCATGTTATTAATTTCTTCATTTTATTCGACTGTAAGCATTCAGAACAGATGTAAAACAAAGCTGATGGAATCAACGCAGAGTAGAAACGGTGGATTGACACAGAGCCTCTGTGTCAATCCACATTAACAATAAAGTCTTAAGTGGCAAAAAACGCCTAAGGCAGGATCAGATAAGGATCTCATATTAAAACAGTTACAATTAAACATCAATTGAATTTACTTAATATTTTGTGGTTTGCTCTGACACTACTGTTTTGCACTGCACTAGAATTACTATCTCTTTTCAATATTTATTGTTTATTTACTCCCCCTTTTATTTATTACTGTTTTACTTATTAATTAGTACTATTTGTGCTCCTTTGCCATTGGAGAATGACCAGAAAAATTTTGTTGTAGTGACTACAATGAACTTCAATGTTTTCAATATTGATACGGAAAGGCTAGTTTTGTTATAATTAAATTTCTATTCTGTTGTACTCGCTATTGAATTGAAAACAATGATCAATAGACTAAAGATATGGAAACATAAAAGAAACAATAATTGAATTTAAAGGGTGAAAGGAAAAACAGGTGCTTGTGATTAGGAGGGAATCCTAAATATGTTAAAATGATAAGACCAGCTGACCCTGAGAAAAGACCAGTAAGCTAAAAATGTATTTCTCTTTATTCGTGTTAAAATGTGATCAAGTTTTTTCAGTTAAACAAAGCAATGTGACTTGGATATTTGTGGGATTCAGTCATTTATATTAGGTATAAGCTACGCTCCATATTACCATTTCAATTAAAATCTGAGGAACAAATTATAAAACTGAGCCAAACGTGATTACTGATGTATGTTCTTTTACTCCTTACAGGTTTTAATCATGTTTAAACATGGGTTTGTCTGCCAAAACAAATTAATTTAATTAATATGAATTAAAACTAATCGAATAATTATATGCTGTTTTTCCTTTAGCGTGTTTCAATATCTGATATTGTGTGTGTGTGTGTTTGCTTTAAATTACATATTTAATGGAAATGGTGTTAAAGACATTCAAATGAAGGGTTCACAATGAAGGTGACTTTGTGATTGTCGCCTTCTAACAATCACAATGTTAGAAGGTGAAATTGTCGGACGGAATTTATTGAACTTCAACCAGACTCTTCAACTTTGGATTTCTCAGATGAAGTGATTTACATGAGGCTATTTTAGAGAAATACTCATAATTTTAATGTTTGGAGAGATGTTTTCTTTCGTTCAAAACTAAAAAATAGAGTCCACAGAATTTCACAGAAATGTATACTATTAATTAATCATGTGTTTGTCATGTCTACAGAAAAGGCCTCAATTAGCATGTTGCCTAACTACCATACTTCAGTGGTAACAAAGGCTTTATTTCCACTGCATAAGTGTTTTTCAAATAATAATTTCTGAATTTATAATTGCTAAAAAAAAAATTCCCAGGCCAGCACGTCAGCTGTTGGATTTTCACCATCTCACATTAGTTACTTTGATGTCAAAAGTTACGATGATGTTATGTAAGATTAGCTGTCTCAGTCATTGTTGGCTGAGGTAGTGTGTTTGTTTTTCCCCTCAAGGTTAAATCAAATTCTGGAAAATACAGTCAATTATAAATGCAAAGTAGCCAAACAGATTCCTCATGTTGGGAGGAAACATTCTCTCTTTGCTTATCCCACAGGACTAACTAACTCTACACTGTCCATTTTCTTTTACTTGGATTTTAAATGGTGATGATGTTGAATTCCTGAAAAAAGCAGCTTTTTTTTGAGTTATTACCATATCATCTATCTGTCAAGTTTGAATTAAGATTCAAATCCAAAAATGCTCTCGTCAGATGGAAACATTACACAGTCTGCCAAAGGCATTTGCAAACTGAGAACTACGTAACTTAATTTATTTATTTATTGGCTGCAAAACAACAACAGTTGTCAGCTGGAGCCTACATCTGGCCTCCTCTGTCTGAAATTATGGGAACACTGATAAAAATATACTGTTCATTTTCATTACTCCAATGTCCAATGTGCCACTGAAGGATTCAAATGTGGACAGATGTCAACGGGTGTGGCTTAGCAAACAAACAAAGGGTGTGGCTTAGCAAACAAACAAATTAAAGCATAAAAGCTTTTATTCTTAAGAATAAAAGCATCCTTTTATTCTTAAGATGACATTTGTGCTTGTGGTGTTGCACTGAGGGAATCGTAACAGCTGTATTTCTAAAACTCTTCCTGCTGTCAATTTCTGGCTGAAAGTTTAATTCCATTCCTTTCACTTTAATTCTGTTGTCTCGTCAGCCTGACAGAACCTATGACCTGAAAATTGGCCAGCCCACGGTATCGTTCTTCCTCAAGCAAGCAGCGGGCATCGCAAAAGGGGCTGGAAAGACAGGTGAGCTTTGCTGATGCAGTGATGAATTTGCCACTAAACAAATCCTGTAACAGACACCTGTCTCTCCTTGGGCAAGACTTTGAGCTTTGCTGTGTTTGATGTTTAATTTATGGTGTGGGAAAACTGCAGCAGAAGGAAGTGAAGTGGTATTTTCCAGAAAGAGAATTATGAATGCCTATTCTTACTCCTCTAAGCTATCTCAAGCCTATTTGCAGCTGTTGACTGTCTCTTAATATTCACATTCTTAAAAATCTTGTGTGTGCAGGCCATGAGACTGCGGGGATGGTGTCTGTCAGGGCAGTCTATGAGATCGCCCAGGTGAAAGCCCAGGATGAATGCTTCAAAATGAGGAATGCTTCACTTGAATATGTTGTTAAATGCATCGTCGGCTCTGCGCGCTCGCTGGGCATCAAGATTGTTAATGAGTAAGTCCTCATTTTGTGCTCAGCCTACTTCCAGAGTACTCACTTCAGATAGCCTAATTCTAACCTATTTGCACACAGGGCTATTGGAAGCTTAACCAACATACTCGCGTCAAAATCAGACAGTTTCATATAACGGCATGTGAATGACTCTAGAGTCTTCTGCACGTGTCTTTTAACAGCCTCAAAAGGTCGGACTGGTCAACAGAAACGTTATCCTTTAGCTTTGGGAAAAAAAACTCTCTTATTGAAAATCAGATTATGCTTATCCATGTGGGTTCAATCCAAAGCAACTTGCCTTCTGTTTTGCCTTGGAGACGTTTCACCTCTCATCCAAGAGGCTTGGATGTGGGAAGAAGAAGTTCAAAACGAAAGAAGCCTATTCTTCGAGAGGTGAAACGTCTTCAAGCCAATACAGAAGCCTGTCCAGTTGCTTTGGATTCATACCACATGGAATACCAGAACCAGGATGAATGAGAATCTAAAGAGACATATTATACCTCAACAGGGACACCTACAAGGCAGGCAAGGGAAGAGGCAGCCATTGTGGAAGGCTGAGGAAAGCAAAGTCTATCCTCTTTTGTATCTGGAATCTGCTAAATTAATTTAATGTATTCCAAGATGCTTTTATTTAGTCATGCTGATCTGCTGTTGACCAGTACGTAAAAATGATGCTCTAAGAGAAGACGTCCTCCCTGAACAATCAAAAGCGAAAAACAATACTGACATTGTGTGGGTCCAATGAGAATTTCCACATTTCTCCTTTAATTCTTTAACACTGTTAGGCACTTTCATCTGAAAAGTAAAGAGAAAATGTATTCATTGCAACTTATTTACTAATACAAATGAAAAAACACTTTTATTTAGACACTGAACAGGATAAACCTTGCGGATAATGAATTAATTAATTTTCTTCTTTAACAACTACCTTGTTAGCTATAAGCACTGAAAAACTTGATAGTCTAGATGGTCGGAAAAGTGCTTCGTTTTTGTTTCTGTTCCGTGTGTCTGTGTGGGTTTATACGCTGTTACTTTGAAACTACAATATATTAAAACACTGCTGATGCAAGAGGAGAACAGCTCAAACTTTATTTTCTCTTCAAAGCAAAACGATGAAACCAAACCGGTCAACTCAACTAATTCTTCAAAATAAGAGCTTTTAACATAAACCACAAAACAACTGGGTAACAGCAAACTTAATATAACTAGGTGCTTTTGCTGAGGCTAAAACCATAAAAAATGATTATGTTTATTTTGGAGGTTACAAGTTACAAGGAACTTTAACATTTGGTGTAAAAACATGTATACAATATAATAATGGTTTTGAAATTATGAATTAATGCCTCTTAAA
Organism: Lophius americanus; assembly: GCA_037951165.1. NCBI lineage: Eukaryota > Metazoa > Chordata > Actinopteri > Lophiiformes > Lophiidae > Lophius > Lophius americanus. The sequence goes on along the minus strand of JBBDHG010000008.1, from coordinate 5,241,932 downwards.
GTTAAAGAGAGCTTTAATTTCTGACTTAATAAAAAAATCTCTCCATCCTCCCCAATTTTTAAACCCACCGTTTTCCACTGATACACATATAGCCATACTAACATATACTCAATAGCATTAAAGGACATGAAAGTAACGAGGGATAGTATGTACACAATAAAATACAATCAACAACAACGACAAGAAAAAAATTCAGATTAAAAATGAGCTTGGAGTGAAAAAGATATTAACAATGTTGATGGGGATGATGATCTCTATTTTTGATACACATTTTTTCTACACTGCTATATACACATTAGTTCTTCCTTTCCTTCTGTCTCTTTGGTTCTTGTTTGTATTTACATTTATGCTTGTACTGAGGCATTAACTCACTGGCTGGTAGTATGGTAAGGTCTATGATCCCATTAGGGGTCCTTCTCATCACTATGAAATTTATTGCATTGGCCATTTATTTTAAGTTTTCCCTAGTAATACTGCTTGGAATTGTGTATTTATACTACAGTACACAAAGATTACAAAATACACAAAATTATTGTGAAAATTTAATAGTACAGGCAGTCTTGTAGTTATTCAACACAATCGAGCTTCGGTACAGATACAGGGGAAAAGATTGGTACAAGTGAAGTCCTATCAGTCATCAAAAACATTAAAACCCCATTCCTCATATTCTTCAGGTCCCTTTTATCCCACAGAAAAAGCTCTATGATGCACTTCTGATTTCTTTCTGCCAGAACCGGCATTTACTTTTTACAGTTAGTTGTGCTACAGAAGTTGTTCTGTTATATAAGGGAACACTGGCTTGCTTTCCCCCTACACACTCATTATGACTTAGTCTCATATGCACCAATATTTCTTAAAGCATTTTGGCACGCACTTTCCATCGCAGGCTGATTACACCCAAAAGTTTTGGCGATGATCTGAACAAGTTCTGACATTGTTGTCTATAACGTGAGAAATTGGCTCTTCTTGATATTATCCACATCGTCACACTTTCCCATTTTGCCTGCTTCCAACACATTGTTTTTGTGGGCAAAATGTTCATTTGCTGCCTAACATCCGAGTTTCTGAAATAAGCCATGGTAACAAGATAATCAATGCTATTCTGACTTCACTTGTTTCAACATCTTTTGCATTCACATGTTCATCTCACTGCTGTTCTGTTGCAGTAATTCTCCATATGTAGGGGTCTTTAAATTTGGAATAAATCATAACAATGAAAGGGATTGTGTCTTAAAGATATAGGTAAATTAATCAGAAGACTACATATACCATGATCCTTTGCTTTATTGTTTTGTTTGTCCATTTTCCTGTTTACCAAGCCCATATATTTTTGGTTTACTTTGAGTAATGTTATCTATTAGATGACTGTCAGGGTGTGAAAACAAAAAGAGATGGTAGATCGACATGGGGTTTGTTTTCCCATCCACATTTGTAGGAGGAGAAGTGTGATTGATGTGCTGGAAGGAACAGAGTTCAACATCGAGGTGGACGATACTTGCAGACTAAAATACTTTACATTACCCGTACAAGTATTACTTTTGCTGCTAAAAGTCATGTATTTTGCCTTCTAGTCACTCAGTTGGACCCGTTTTTTGCTTTCATTAAGTGTAAACATGTGTCTTGGACTTTCGAACGTGGACATTTTCGCTACAAGCATTGTGAGGAACTTTCAGCTGAAAACAGTTTCAATTTATAGTGTTAATGTTGATAAGCACTACCTGTGGGTCGGATTCTCAGCGCACTGGACCTGCGTCACTGCACCGACATTTAACTGCTGCACCTCGTTACCCTGCTCTGCATCATGCACCTGCTCCCTCTGGGACCTGCTGGACAGTCTCATGGCTGTGTGAGTTACAGCACTTGGTGATAATTTGAACATTTTTTTAGGGTTGAACTGTTCAACCTTACACTCTATAATTTAAGACTGTTCCCTCTTAGTTAAAATGTATTAATTACCCTGGTTATCAATAACTTTGAAGCTGGTATTTGACCAGGTGGTTCATTGTGAGTAATAGATACACATACTTCCACATCCATTTATTTTTAAGGCACAGCACTATTGGTTCTGGCTTTATATTGTAACAGTCTGGGTTCAGTCTGAACATTTATCCAGATCAACATCAACTGCAGGAACTAATGATCCTATTGTTTGAGACTGAAATAGTATCCCCATCTAACATTAGGCACATGGAAAGTCCTTCTTTACTTAACTTATTTGGGACTTAAATGTTGATGGTAAATCATGAGTTTGTAGGAGAATGCTCTAAATATCTTTTACTCATATTCCCATCCATCCTTACTTGATTGTCAGTGGGGAGAAAAACATTTTAACCTTGACTTGACCCCTGTGCTGACTTTTATGCTATCTGATATTTATCATTCATTGCATGAACATCATTGACTTTCTTTTTTACCATGATCTGTTGTAGTTTTGCTTTCTTGCACATCACGTTCTCTCCGCCCGCTGCAGCAATTGAAACTTCAGTTTATTTATTCTAACATTCATCATGTCTTGTTCCTGCAGAGCATTATGAGTTACTGAGTAATATCCATGGAGAAATAAGTATCTCTGCCTCTTACACTGTATTTCCCCTGGATAGTTTTGAACACTTGTGCATGTTGGTGAGTTTAAAAAAAGGTCCACGGTATTTGGAGTTGGGGGGATTTACACCAACAACTATTCTGCTCAGAAAAATTAAGGTAACACTTAATCACCCCAGTAAAAACACAGAGTCAGTCAAACTTCTGGGATATCATTCTGTCTTGGAAGTGTAGGTGATTGTGAATCAGTTCCACCTACTTCGCTGCACATGAGGGTGGCATGAGGGTATGGCATTATCTAGTGGGACCTGTGCTCACAGCCATGCTCAGTTCAGTTCCATTGGCATTCACCAGAAAACACCAGAATTGGCAGGTTCACCATTGGTTCTCCAGTTCACTTGAGAGAGCAGGTTCAGATTAAGCTCATGTAGCATTCGTGAAAGAGTCTAGAGATGCCGTGGTGAACGTTCTGCCTTCAACATCATTTAGCCGACCGGTTTGGTGGTGGGTCAGTGATGGTCTAGGGAGCCGCATCCTTGGTGGGTCTCACAGATCTTGCGAAGGGCCGTGCAGACATTTTTTGGAGGAAGGGTATCATTAGAAAAAAAGGGCAATTATTTATTAAATGTTTTAAAACAAAAAGTTAATATAGTAGCAAATTTCGGACTTACTTACCAATTGATTATAAGGCCCTTAAACTCATGCAATATTTTAATACTCAACAGATTTCTACAAAATAATCAATTCACACAGAGACGATGGTCTTTTTTAGTATTCACTAGTAAACACAGAGCAGGCAACAGCAAATGAAACTATGCCACAATGGGCATGTTTTCTACGCTATTAGTTAGTATTTATGTAAAATAACTGACTGCACCAGGGAGAGGGACACAGCAAAGTAAGAATTTTCAAAAAATAGCAATAATAATTTGATTATTTTCGTGCATGAAAATTAATCCTTTTAATTATTTTGGTGGTATTGAAATAAACAACACTTCAAAATAAATAAAACTATTTCATTCAAAACTGAAAAGGGCTGTTTCTACATAAATAAGCAAAACAACCTCATTCCAGGCTACAAAGGCCAATGTTTAGTTCAAACAACAGGGCTTAGTGCATTCCACGCTCCTCTCCTACTCATTCGGTTCATTTTACTGTAGATACGGAAAAATCCCTGCAAAAAATTTTAGTGAGAAAATGCAAAAATACAACAACTTAGGTTAAAACATTACAAAGGTTCCTTAAATAAAATATTTCCAATCGAGTTCCTCATTTGTTATCAACTTATTTTGTTACTAATTTCCTTTGTGCTTCGTATCTTTCTTTGCGTTAAGAACTTGTTAGATCTTTTCTCTCTGTCTTCCCTTGTTTCTTTCCTTACTCCTGTACAGCTGCAACCTTGCTTACAGAAATGAATGGTTTGCCATACTACGGATTTTCTTTCTGATCCCATACCAGGTAAAACAAAGTCGAACCAACATCATTACTTTGTACAAAAGCTGGAGTTGCTCAAAAAAGGGAAATAAAGTAGGTCATTTCTACCTACTTTAGTGTTGGTCATGGACATTGGGCATTATGCCCCTGCACTGCTGCGGCTGTTTGTCTCGTGGAATAGTGGTTAAAGAGATGCTCAACACAAGTGAGGGTTACACTGATGCAAAGAAGCGCACTGAAACCATCAAGGATGTAGCACTACTGCGCAGAATGACATAATGCTGTATCACAAATAGATATTGCATTATCACAAATAACTCATTACTAGCTAATAGAAACTCAACAACCAGTCACATTTATCCCCACTGCCACCAAGAAAGCAAAAACACCAGTAGATGTAAGTAGCAGGATTTAACGGGGTTTCCTAACAGACTCAATGTTAGCCTCTGGGCATACACATACAAGCCCAAAGGTATACTGGCACTGAATCTGGACCTCATTCACACCACAATCAATGGCATCAACTATCTGAAGTACGCAAATGTCAAAATAACAAAATACACATTTTATAATTCAAAAAACATTTCCACGGTGAAGCTGTTTTTCTCCCTGAGCAACACAGAGACTGATGCACACGTTTATCATCAGCAGGTAAGATGAGTGTAACACTCTCATTTCTGATATTCCAGATAACACAATACAACAGCTGCAGTTAATTCAAAATTATGCAGCACCAGGGTTGACGAGGACCACCAGGAGAGCACACATTACACCTGTTTCAAAGTCATGACTCTGGGTACCTGTTAGTTTTTGTATTGATTTTAAAATTCTTTCTGTAGTTTATATAGCACTACATGGAATTGCAACTGACTGTTTTAGAGACAGGATCACAGTTTACAAACCAGAACGACCTTCTAGAGCCTCTGCTTCTTTTTTTAAAGTTGTCCCATCAACTAAAACCAAATGTTTGGTGATGCAGCTTTCAGCCACTCTGCTACGAGTTGCTGAAACAAACTTCCAGAGGAGCTGAAAATGTAGATATTTTTAGGCGTAAACTGAAAACTCACTTATTTAGTCAATTTTTATGTAGTGTCTTATAACTATAGAATTCCATATATATATATATATATATTTACTTCATTTTGTTATGTTTCCTCCGGATTTTTAAAATTAATGAATTTATATTTTACCATCTATAAGCATTTTATTTATTGTAATTTATGATCTTAATGTTATTATTTTGTTAGTAGTAGTCTAAGGATGCTCATTTTCATTATCTTGAATTTGGATTTTATTGTCTATATTCTACTTCTAATTTTTCCCTGCGTGCGATGTTCTCCAAATTCATCTTAGCAGTTTTTTTATACGATTGCTATTACCTCATTTTACTTTTTCTCTTTGGTTGTCATTCTCCTGTAAAGCGAATTGAAGAACATTGAATAGATAAAATTTGATTGATTGAATAATCAACAGCTTTATTAGATGCATCAGAATCTATTGAATTCAACAAAGCTGTTCATCATTTGAAGAAATTGTCCATCCTTCTTCCTTTCTTTAAAAGTAGTGAATGACACGGGGTGCACCGTGGACGAGTCACAAGTTCATCATAAGGCCGACACACAAATGAGTTATGGGTAATGAATGGTACGGTCATATAGGACACTGCTGCCTTTCAGCACCATTGGAAGACCGTTTTCCACACAAGGGTCACGAGGGTCAGTACTGACCGTCCCATTTCTCCGATAAGCTTACATTTTTAAATTTTCTGAAAATAACCGCTTGACAGGCAGTATATTAGAAAGAACGGCATTCAGCCTACGCTGTAGCAAAAGAATACGCCCAAAAACAAATTTGAAACTGATTGCATAGAAAATGTGACGTTCTAAGAGTCACAGAGTCTGGTGATAGTCATTACTTTCGAGCGAGTTCGTGCTGACGATAAAATGACACTTTTGCAACATGTTACAGAGTGCAAATATAGATATTTTAATATGAAATCAATTTTAGAAGAGAAAGGTAGCAATCGGAGGTATCAATATTTTAGTATCTTTTCGCATACCTTGGGTGACTGCCGATGACGCTGGGCTCAACACGCTGCAGGTGGCGTTGAGGGAGGGAGGGTACAGACAGCATCAGAAATTGACAAAAGTCTAATATACGACATTATATTTAAATTTGTTATTTAATGAATATATTTGTTTGACAGGGAGACTGTGTGCAAAGAGGAGTGTATATATAAACACACCAGGAATAGGGAACTATCTCCAGGAATAAAAAGGGCAGGTGCTCAATCCCCCTTTGATGTCTCTGTGCACGTGTGTTCTCAGAGTTCTAGCCAACGGTACCCTGACTGCTGTTGGTTACCAGGATGAAATCATCACACCCGCTGTCAGACAGTATGCTGGTGCAGTGGACACAGTGTTCCTCCTAATCCAAGACAAGTCTCGGACATAATGTATCGGTGCATCCAGTGCTGTCAAGTAGTACGAGACAGTCCAGAACCTCACTGATGCTCTAATTCAGGTCAGGGAAGAAATCCCCCAGGAATCCATCCACCGTTTCATCAGCAGCATTCCCATACATTGTCAGGAGAGCTTTCAAGCATGTGGGGTCAAACTCACTACTGAGTCACATTATGAGTTGGGATGTAATTCATGCCAGTTGAATCAGCCTGTGATTTCAATTTTTCTCTTTGATTTATGATTCCATCTTTTTTGGTGTGATTTAAAATCCGGCCATCAATGGGTTAATCGTTAAGTTTCTATTTGAACATTCTTAATTTATTTTGTTCTCAACAGGCACACAGTGTATCAATAAAAAATTTCAACTTGAGTAATTCCCTCATTTGGATCCGATGTGGGATTTAGTCGAAGTGTTTCGTTTTATTTGTGTATTGAGCATTAATACAGCTGAGAGACTTTCAGATAACTAGTAGAAATCTCTATTTAATATTACCATCTCTAATGAACAAATGTTAATAAGTTTTGTGTCACCCGTGTTAACAATACGTCACCAAACTAGAAAATGATGCAGGACTTTGAGAAAATGCCAATCCGGACATTTTATCATTTAAAGGGTTTAACGGTGTGTAGGTTTACTGGAGGATTTACTGTAACAGATATTCAGAGATCGGTGTAACAACATGAAATTGTTCCCTCTGCTTCTCCCTCCCCTTCTTCAGTCTCTCAGCTGATGAGTACAAAATCTTCTTGGAGCAGAGAGAGGAAAAGCTGAAAGCTGATGCAGAAGCTGCTGCAGCTGCTGCAGCTGAAGCTTTGGCGGGTAAGAAGAAATGAAGACCTGCAAAACATTCAATAAACATGAACTCTCTTCATACAAAAACACTGTTAATGTTTATGTCTGTGTGTGTGTTCAATTTTAATAAACTCTTATGTGATCTTTCTTTTTTGTGTCCTTATTTACATCAGGTATCAAGATTTTCCTTCACAGTCAATTTGTTGAATATTTTAGGAGGATTTAAAAGATTTTACTTCAACCTCTACTCAAATTAGAAAATATAATTATGATCCTTAAACTTTCATTATTGTCTTAGCTGAGCTAATGAAACTAACTGCTATGTCTTGGAAGCATTTCTACATGCAGTCTCTTTGATGTTATCTATTATTAAAACTTCTGGAAGCCATTTGGCATTTTCTCAGGTTGTGCAGATGGGTTTTTTTTGCACTCATGACACTTCTCTGAGAGCTCCTGCATTCCTCACATGAGTTATTGCAGACATCACAAATATTCTTGACATATCTTTTATGGGTTTTAATTGGAAATCTGTGTTTTTTGTTTTTGTACATGTAATGTAGTTGGTCTCATAAAGCACAAGTGAAAGAGTGATAAAGAAATTAACACATAAACAAAAAAGTCCTAAACTACTTTTAGAACGATTTGAGTAATTTATCAAGCAAACATATCAACATCATCATCATGTCAAATGTGAGAATTGGCCATTTTTCTGTCTCGAAATCTTTGTTAATTTTGAGTCAAACTATGAAAATAAATTATTTAAACTGATATTACACCGTATGGGCACTTAGAATTCAAACTTTATTTCAAGTTCAGCGGCAGTAAAGATTCTGGTTGCGGAATTCCCGATACAATTGTTGCTTTTCCATTGATGGATACACTTCTGTCTCTGGGCCAAACAGCCAGTGGCAGGTAAGCGTAAACTTTTGATTTGGCTTGACTGCATTGCCAGAAAACAACTTAATATTAATTTAGGAAAGTGTTTAGCTAGTGATTTAAGTTCCACCCTGGAAGACTTCCCTGTTGCACTGTTAGCAGGATTACACAATAGTTACTTGACAGATTTTCTTTAAACATGTATGTAGCTGAAAAGAGACACTGAAGGATTAGATTGAGAGGTGGATTTTGTAATATAGTTTTCTCAATGGGAGATAATCAACTGTTTTTGCATTAACTACTTGATTGATTACCATGAAACTTGGTAGAAGAATGGGGAAATTGTCCAAAAACAAACTACTCCACAAATAAATATAATTTGATTGAATAATCAACAGCTCTATTAGATGCCTCAGAATCTATTGAACTCAACAAAGCTGTTCATCATTTTGAAGAAATTGTCCATCCTTCTTCCTTTCTTTAATAGTAGTGAATGACAGGGGGTACACCTTGGACGAGTCACAAGTTCATCATAAGGTCGACACATACATGAGTTATGGGTAATGAATGGTACGGTCACTGACAATAAAATTCTACTTTTGCAACATTTTTTGGGGTGGATATGGAGTGAGGGATGGCTTGCAAGTTAGGACTTTTTCTGGCAATTAAATTGCTTGAAACACAAAGTGATTATAAAGTTAGTGGTGCAAGGGCCAAAGAAATAAAGAACCATCAAATGATCAAGTACTTCCAGATATATAGATTACTCATTTTTTTCCCCACTTTTTTTTCAACACTTACAAAACTCTGAGTCAAGCCATTTGGATTGAGCACATGTAATGTTGTAATTTTGGATTAATGTTTAATGTTACTGAAATGATTGTTGGAGTTGATTGGTGGCGGAGTGCCCTCCTTATGTGGTTTTTCCCTTGCCTTTTCGATTGACAGAACCAAGAGGAAGGGAAGAGAATAGAGAGATGGTGAGAGAGTTACATTTAGATTCTTCCCAACCCCAACGTTTATTTATGTCATAAACTTAATTTATTATCATATCACATATCTATTTTTTTGCTGCATAGAATGCTTGGGTGTGATTGTTATTGCGAAGGGGGAGAAAATATGAAAAAGGGAACGCAAAGAGAAAGTGAACGAATAACGAGGTCATGATTGGTAAAATGGTAAAAATGAAAACTGTTTTAACTGGAGAAAAATGAACTTACAATAGAATTTGAATTGCATGGGAGCTGAGCCCCCCCTGAAGGTCCGATGTTAGAATTACTCCTGCTTGGAAAACCGGTCAATGGCTCTAGCTTCAGTCTGACTATTTGTGCATGTGATTTCCTGCATGTGATTGACAGTATCCCTATCACAGTACTAAATTCAACATGAGTCTAAACCTAACCTAAATATCTTAAGGGTAATGTGTAATTTTGGTCCAGGCATCTTGGGCATTATCCATGATGATAAAATAAAAAATCTTGTGACTGGCCCTATCCCACACTGGATCCAGATGATGGCCCGGTTCGCCACAAAAATGTTATGCGTTATCCCTTGTGCGATACACAAACTCCAAGGGAATTCATGAAAATCCATTCATAACGTCACACATAATCCTGTTAACAGTCAGACAAACCAATACCAAACATATCTTCTTTGGTGGACGACAGAAATACTAACGCACCCCTGTACATTCAAAACCTTAATGTTACTTGTGATTGTTCTTTTTCTTCAGGAAGAAATCTTTGACTAAATTGACTTCAATGGGTGACAGAAAGTAAAATCCACAATTGTCTTTCTGTGTAAATTCTGAAAGATGCTCTTACCTGGATATCTTTCATTATACTTATTTGGACCTACTGCAACTCAGAAGGTAGAAGAGGTCTCCATTATTCACAAGGTTTATAGATCGAGCCCCAGTTTCCCTGTCCTCCCGCTTTACCTCCAGTTTGTTTCCAGCTGTCAAGCAACCTGCAACTGTCAGTAATGAATGACTGAATAAATAGCAAAGACTAGCAAAGATGGCTTCCATGTGTCCATTTACCGCAATCACTTATACTCGCAGGGTCAGAGGGCGGCAAGAGCCTGTCCTGGCTGACATTGGGTGAGAGCGCAGGTACAACTGGACTGGACAAGAATATCGGAGGAACTTGAGAGAGGGTAGGACATGAAAATGACTTGTGGAAAGGATCCAATGGTATTTAAACCCAGAACAGTGTTAACCACCATGCCACTGTGCTGCCAAGGAAAAGATAAATACTATTTGTTTGCTACAAATGTATAACTTTTTCTGGAAATATAAAAAAAGGGCGTGTTGAAAGGCGCTGTGGACCAATACAGTCTAAGCTCATGTGCATGTATATACAGTATATTTATTTAAGTCAATTTAATCCTATCTTTACGGAATTGCTATTAATAACCATATCCCCAGCCCCAGCCCTACTCCACCTGTAGGCTTTTTAAAGTGTAATTTCATCTTCATTACACCTTTAATATTATTTCATCCAGCAAACATCAAATATAACACTATATCCTTCCAGATCATTTCTTTTTTCAGAATATGTCTTCTCACTCATACAATGTCATCTTCTTTGATGCTGTACTTGTCTTTACCAGAAGATAGCAGCAGTTAGCTACTATTCCCTCCTCTGCTCATCAACACTTGCAACAGACACTGTAGCAGCCAGTGATAGAACAAAATGCACCGTTCTGTCTTTACATCTTTAAGTATTCATTTGCCCATTTTAGTTTTATGAATTGTATACATTACAGTAAAAGAGATCTGGGGAAAAAAATCATGTCTCAATAAAAACACATTTGGTGTTGGATCTAACATGATTTACAGAAAATTAGTTATCCATGTATTATTTTCTCTGATTTTGAGTCTATTCTCCCTTCCATCCTATAATAAAAGAACATCGTTTTGTCCCACATCCCTCTTTACTGTACCTCTAATTTTAGTCTCTCCTTACTACCCCTTTGTTCTCCCCCCTTCTTCGAGCCCTCCCCTCTCTGATCCTCCTGAATGGAGGCTGAGAATGGAAGAGAAGCTGTCTGAGCAGGAATGCCTATATATGGAGTTTCACACAGAGAGTATGGGGAGATGGAGTCGCAGGTATACCAAATGAATACTGGCTACTGTGATTGGCAAAGAGGGATGGTGTTGCGTGTGTTGGGGGCGTAGTATGGGGGGTCATATTCCTACTAATCTGTGTGTGAGCATCATCATAAGTGGGAGGCCTTTGTGCACATGCGTACGCAAAAACCTTGATGCCAAAGAGTGTGCGTCAGTGTGAGTCAGATAGTGTCTCATTCTGTCTCGTCATGTGTGTGCGTCAGTGCTGTTGCTGAGCGAATCTCGCTCCAGGGGAAGAAATGGAGGAGAGTGCATAGGAGTGGGAGGGAAAGACGCAGGCATGGTTGGATGATGATGATGATGATGATGACGACGATGATGAGGTTGAGGAAGGAACAACAGGCTTGAATATGACGACACAAATGCATCAGCTGCATTAAGTGCACTTTAATATAAATGCATTCGTATGACAACCAAATACACTTATAAGCAACACAATAGAACACTGATCCACAATGTCCATTCTGCAGTTAGATGTTTAGAATATATTCCATCTTATTCAATAAAAATCTCTTTCTTATATACAGACCAAGAACAGTTTCATACAAATGTACAAATGTGTACAACCTTTCTGAAAAGAATATACTGTATGCCTACATCCACAGACATAATGCATATGCATTAACATCTTTTTCAAATATCACACATACAATATAGTAATTTTACACACGTATAATAACTTAGCCTTTAATAGCTAGAACGTAGGAATCAATCCTTTACTTGACCGTAGACAACTCTACGTGAGCATTTCGACACCATGGGAATAGTACCATTCTCAACCCGTGTCGCTTGGTAACTGAATAGAAAAAGCATCCCATCCCTAGTTTCATTTTTTTAAAACAAAACTTGTGTATTCTAACCCCTCTCAAAAAAGAAGAATTGCTCATTCACATTGTCAATTGTGCCTCCCTACACTGCACTCCAGTGGAGCATCCATGTAAATGTCCATGTTGAATAGACATGATAAATAGTTCAGGGAAGTTTTGGGCTATAAGCTGCCAGCATTGCAAATATTGATGCTGCAACAATATCCAGCCGACTGCAATCAGGCCAGAGGACCTGAAGTGATCACATTCAGAGTCTAATGTACAGTACAAGGTGGAGTTGTGGCATGACCAAGCTCCGTTAATCATTCAAAAAAAATTCTGGCTTGGTGTCTCATGTTGTAAATCAATGGATACCTTCAGCATTCTTGAAATCTTCACATGCCAGGATATCAAGGTTTTCCTTTTTTAGTTTGCACATCACATTGATACACAAAGTTTCAGATGGAGATGAAAAAAATGGTGTAAGTTGGAAGCAGCAAACTCAAAGCTCAAAGTATATAAGGTTCTAATTTTATCACTAATTATTAATTTTGACCTTTCTTTCAGACATAAGAAAGCATGCCATCAAATTATGGCTCTATTGGCTCTGACGACTTCTTATCAGGAAGAATTATCCATTTGATGTATGGATAGTGGTCAGCCTCGGATTTAAAAAAGATTATAAACATTTGGCTTCCAATACATTTGAAGTTTGGGTTTGCATTGCTGCATATCAGGCAAAAGTGCTATAATCCATCTCTCTAGTGAACTAGCAAGAAAAGTTTTTTGTTCACAACAGTTTTTCACTACAAGTGAATACAAATGCGCATCTTGAAGTTAAACAGCGCTTGAAAGTTCAGAGAGATTTCTCTACCTGATCGTATCTGAAGCTCATGTAACAGAGAAGCTGAGAGACACCACATGGAGTCAAAACCCAGTCAGTTATGGGTCCATGAGGTTGCACCACCATGTAAATGTTACACCAGTTTTGTCATAGTATACAGATTACTGAACAAAAATATTAAGACAATCTTTGTTCTGATGAGACATGTAGGAGTTAAAGTCCTTAAGTTTTATATACATTATGTATATTTATACATTAAATTATTTTTTACTTTTCAGTAAAAGTGGCTCCACAAAATATGACAATATGCCATACTTAATGAAGTAAGTCACAGACTTATTTTAGAACGGAGGAACACTTCCACTCCCATCTGAAAGACAAAAAAGAGAGGAAGTTAGTGATGTGTTTTCAGAAATTTATTTTTTTAATTGACTGAAGAAGACAACGACCAAACACATAAAAAGGGCAGACTATTACCTTTGTGGAAGCACTGTGGAGATGGATGACACTGGAGTTGATACAACTCAGGTTGTTGCCCTAAGCCAGGGGTGATCGAGGCACCTGCCCCAAACATGGGTTCCAGGACGGCCAGTTCCTCCAGGAGGGACTGAGTGCATGACACAGCGGGCGTGGGCGATTCGATAGGTCTGGAGGTGGTGGGGCCTGGGGAGGCAGTCAAGATGAGGGGAGGGGAAGTTGGGATGGTGGAGCAAGAGGAAACAGGAGATGACACCACCTCGAACTCCATTGGTTCCTCTACTAGCCCCTCCCCTACCACCTTTGCCCCAGCCTCAGCAGCCACAGTCACCCTGCACCCAGCCATGGAGTTAAATTGCGCCAAATGGACGCTACAGAAGTGGCCCGTTCCTTCAAACTGGGAGGGTTGGCACCAGCACACTGGGGTTTGAGGGGATGTTGGGCTGGAGATATCCCGCATAGGCGAGGTTGGGGGAGAGGGGGAAGAGAGGCCAGTGGATGGAGGAGGAGCAAAGTTATCTTGGAAGAGGGTTTCTAAGATGCTCTCTTCAAACAGAGAATCATCATCATTGAGGAAGATGGGAATGTCCAGACCTCTCCATGCCTTAATGGGATAAAACTCCCTAAGCATGTGGACTGAATCAACTTCAGCAGGTTCTATGGTGGGAGACAGGAAAGGGGAGGTAGGAGAAGATGAGGGTGACAAGGATGGGGGAGAGTGTTTGGACAAGAGAGGATCCATGTAGAACCCTTCTGCCAGGGAGCTGATATGCTGTGCTAAGAGGGAGATTTCTGCCCTCTCCTTCTCCCTCTCTCTCTCTAGGGAGAAGAAGGAGAGGCAGGGCTGTTTCCCGGGTGAGGCCTCAGGGGTCAGCAGGCCATCTGGGGGACACTGGAAGGGCCCCAGTGGCACATCAACATAAAGTGGACCCCGAACCTCAGGTAGGGTCATCACAGTGCAATCGCCATCTCCGGGGCTGTCAGGTGTGGGGGGCAGTTTCTCATACAGGGAGCTAATGCAGGGTTCAATGGCAAAGAGTAAGTCAGTGGATGGAGTAGGTAGTAAAAGGGGAGGCTTGGTAGACAGGGTGGTGGGAGGAACAGGACTGGAGGTGGTTGTTGGTGGGGCTGAAGAAGAAGCTGCAGGAGCCAGTGAGGTGGAGGGTGTCGCTGTTGTAGCAGATGGTGGGGTAATGGTAGTCCCAGTTGGATCGAAGCTGAATAGGGGTTCACCAAATGGGAAGCTTGGCCCAACAATATGGGGAGTGTAGGGTGGTGTGCACACAAACTCTTTGGTCTGCTGAGTTTGGGAAGTTTGAATAGGAGGGAGAGGCAGTGGGAGAGCTGGCAGTGGAGGGTCAAGCTGGAAGGAGGGCGGCAGAAGAATGTTCTGGGTTAAAAAGTCTAAATCTGCTACCGTTTCAACAGTGACCGGAGTGGGGGAGGAGGCAGCAGAGGGGCTCTCAGTTGGGTTCTGCAGGAAGAAGCTTTCTTCCTCCATAGAGGAGATGCTGGAGCGGAGGTCACCCTCCAGCTGCATTGCCTCAGCCGCAGAGCTCCCTGGTTCATCAGAGGAGCCTACACTGCAGCCAGCAGTGCTAAAGTCAAAGGACTGGCCAGACAGACCGCTGCTGCCTGGGGTAAAGACCTGGTCAGGGCTGGACAGGGTTTCTGGAGACTGGAGACTCAGGCTCTCCTGCTGAGTGGCACCAGCACTTAGAACCAGGGTCAGCTGAGTCTGCTCTGAGCTTAGCTGCTGACGTACTGCCCAAGCCTCAGACTCACTAAGGGAGAGAAGGAAAAAAACAGACAAAAAGAGTTATGATGGATTTTTTTTGTTTCATTAATCAGATCACAAATGTGAGACACAGAGCACAGTGTTTTACAAAAAAACTGTAAATACCTAATGATGTAGTTGTTACTGCCGATGGGAAATTCTCCAGCCTGCAATTGAAGCACCATGTAGAGCCAAACCCACGTCTGGTCCAGAGCTTGCACACGCACCACCATTTCAGCTCTGCCTTCTCCGGACTCTCTCACTATTGCAAAACAGTCAAATGACAGGTTGGCATCTGTTTGCATCCCATTAATCATGATTGTGTTGTCACTGTGTGGATGTGCAAGTGGGCACAGTGTGTGGATGGTTTTCAGTGTTAGCTATGGACAGACTTACATAGACTGTGGTGCTGGGATGAGGCATGTGACAGATCCTGTGGGTGGAGGAGGCTGTACCAGGAGCGAGAACGTAAAGCGGTCACGTCAAAGCCAAGATAGGCACTCACACTGTATGGAGAAGGGATGAGAGGTTAGGGAAATAACGGTTAGCATTTCATACTGACGTGTTAAATTAAAGAGTGGAGCTGGGGTCCTCCTGTTCGAACCCACCTGTCCTGGGCAGTCTGTAGCCTCATGCCTCGGTCATGCTGTGAATGGAAGCAGGCCAGAAACAATGTGGTGTCATCCAGAGGAGGGGCGGGAGTTGAGTCCCTATCTGTCCCGGGGCGGGTTGGATGTGGCTCCAGAGGGGAGCAGAAACACACCCAAACAGGGTTGGAGGTCCAATAGGACCCAGTGGCAGGAGAGGTGGAGGGGGGGGAGAGGCAGCGAGCTCGGATCAGGACCAGCTTGTTCCCAGCACTCTGCCTCCGTACAGACTTGGATGTGTTGAAACGACAGCGGAAGAGACGATCTGTAGCGGAGAAGATAGAAGGATGAATTATAAAAGCGAAGATGGTCAGTTAGGGGAAGTCAAATTATTCATTCCGAATTTTGCTTACCAATCTCAAGTGAAGAAGAGACCGACAGGTTGGTCCTCATGATCAAGTGGTCTGATGCTTCGATGATATCATACACGCTGTCCCCCTGTGCTACGAGATCGACCTGGATAATTACAGTTGAAAAATGAACAAAAAATAACAGAAAATTATGAAGCTCAAAGCAAAGGTTGGACATGTCCTACCTAAATGTATTCTGTGTGTACTCACCATGGAGTGTCCGAGGTGTTCGGAGACGCTGTCTGAGAGATAGAGAAGCTTCCCGTCACCAGTCAGCAGCATCAGAAACCCTGGAAGCGCCTGCATCATCTCTGACAACTCATAGAAAGACAGAAACGGGCTATCCTCCTGGCTGGCAGTGGTTCCCCCTCCTAGAGAAAAAAACATGCAAATAACAGAGCAGAAATGTGTTAATATCAAAAGATTAGAGGTGGGAGGGAGAGAAAGCGCGGCTTTATGTTTCAGCACCGCGGACAGCGACGCGGCCGCACGGAGCTGAAGCATTGCGGCACCACGGACAGAGACAAATTGGTTACAAATTTGTTTGACTGGGTTTTATCGTGAGTATATTGCAGGTTGTAACCCAGAGTATAAAAAATAAAATGAATGCTACACCAATATGATTTGCGTGAGAAACTTGTTGAATCCAGCTCTGTGTGCCTCTGCAGCACCCTAACCAAGATTAATCAACAGGTCGTTTCAGCCTTACCTTGAGTAAAGAAGACGGATTTCCTGGTGTACATGCAGGCAAGTGACATGATGTGCAGGTACGACAGCCGCGCTTTATCTGCCTCGGTTATTGGCAACAGGTCCTTCAGGTTCCGGATCTCAGAGTTAATCTGGTCCCGTCGAGCCTTGGATGCCCCTTTGGTCGAACGGTACATGTCTGCAGGTTGTTGTCGTGAACTATGGAAATCCTCCAGGTTTGAGAGTTGTCAGTGAAGTGTTGTTCAGCGCCGTGTCTTGGCTCAAGTCTCCGAGATGCGTGGAGAGACAGGCAATAAGGGTGGGAAAGCTTTGAAGTGTGTTATTGGACTTTCATATCAGCTGTTTTTCCAGAGAAAGGTTGTTAAACCTTCTCCCGTCCTGTGTCCTGTCTCTTCCGCAGCATCCAGCTCGAATGGCTGTCTGTATGTCCCCCTCCGAGTGGAGCGCAGGTGAATCGGCGGCTGTAGTAGCCGTCCTCGAACAGAAGTCCGGAACCCGTAAATCTGGTTGAGGGACTCTGCTCGAAAGTCATTTATATAGCCTGGAACTCCACCGGAGAAGGGGGGCTCCCAACGCACCAGCACCGACGTAAAACGGAGAGAGGAGGGTGGAGATGAAGGGGGAACCGAGGGGGATAGATGCGTTTCATATCAGTGTTTGCAGTAGAGAAACCCACCCCTCCCTCACCCGTGCCCTCTCCTTTCGGTGACTCTTCTTCGACGTCAGCTCTTGTCTCTACTCGATGATGACGTAGGCTTGAAATCGGGAGCTCCGGCGACGCAAAAAGCCCGATTTGGACAAAACCGAGTAAGGGGCGGAGCTAGCGTAAAACGCAAACGGAGTCACCGGACTCCGGTGTATTACTGGGGTGGGGGGTTTGCGGGCACTGTGTTGCATACGAAAGAGGTCTCCGTGTTTATATGCCTGGCACCGACGGTACATACGGTTGCCTTTGCCCCGGACCTGAAAAGACGGTGGTCCTTGTTGGGTACCAAACACCGATTCATTTTAAACACATGTCACCGAATATTAGATTGATGCTGCATCTCGTTTCGTTGTACCGGACTGCTGAGCACATTATCACGATGGCTGGCTGACATGTATGCGGAGTCTGTTTTCACATCTCTCCGTCGCCTTTATGAATGGACGCTGAAAACAGCCTTCTTTTGCCGCATTTACCAAAAGTCTCAAGACTTGGTCATTCGAACATGGATGCTGTGCATGTTCCGTGCCTTCCTGTATTTAAAGGGGTGCTGCGAACGTTTTTCCTGATATGCGTGCCTGCCTTCGAATCAATAGGCTACATAAGAACGCAATACATGACCGTCAAACGCCAACTTGAACCACCAAAACCAGCAACCAGCATATTACATAGAGTTCGGACATATAATTTGATAACGTGCAGCTACATGTGCGTCATGCTCAGCGCTTTAGCTCCTGTCTATTTAAAACCTTCAGGAACGACCCTCAGAAGCTCAATAGATAGAAAAATCATTTTAATGAATTACATTTATTAACAATTTGACGAGAGCAAAACTCAAACCAGAATATTACGCAACTGGCAAACCTCTCGATAGCCTCAAGCGAGGGAAGCGATGCTGTTTCAAAAAAACTAGCTAGATCTCACAAGTGACCGACACAATTACTTTTTGTGAGGCGCGCCCCCGCATCCAGCTTCATTGGACTATTTATAGAACGGGTGATTTTCATGCCCAAAAATAGATCTGTAGTATGTGCTTCACGTACTTTCTTAAATCACATTTGGGTTGTCTTTTTTATGGTATAAGAGACGGGAAGAGGTTGGGCAGAAGAGCCTGATATTTGGAATCACTCAGATAAAATAATAGATAAAAGATTCTCTTGATGTATGTGAGCACTCATGCTTTGAGAATATGTAGCTTTTCTGTTAAAACGGCATGCCGTCCTATGAGGGAAAAACATTGCAGTCCCTGTCTATAATGATATTGATATCAGGGCGGCAGGGTGGTGCAGTGTTTAGGGCACTTGCCTTGCAACAAGAAGGTTTTGGGTTTGAAAACAGACCTGGGGCCCCTTTCTGTTTAGTCTGCGTGTTCCACTTACACCTGTGCGGGTTCCCCGCAGCTTCCTCCCACTGTCCAAATCATGCATGTTTCAATTGGTAACTCTAAATTGCCCACGGCTGTGAATGGGCGTTGGTCTCTCAGTGTGTGAGCCCTGATAAACTGCAACTGAATACCTGGCTCTAGACAATGGATGTATTATGATTATTATTATTATGATAACATTTAGGATTAAAGACAGGCTGTGTATAACATGTAAACTGTGTAAACATTAAACCAAGGGATACAGGGATCCAAGGGATACAGAACTGGATCTATCATTTACTTCAAACAGGATGAATGAAGAAGGATGTAGAATCAATAATGCAAGCCCCAGTTATTAGAAATATTAAAAACTCTAGCCCAAAATTAACTTATTTTGATATTTTTTTCAATAAGCAGAGGATACCTTATTGGTGATTCCCTCGTATCTTGTCTTTTCTGCCACGGATCTCTCGGCTCTTCCTCTGTCTGTTTTTGTATCATATTTCACATTGGGTCATTCAGCCATCTCTGATCAGTCTTTTGTAGTTATATATTTCCCACTGGCTCAAGTCTGGTAATGACTCAAAGGTACCAGATTGCCATGAGGTGGCAAGATAAGAATTATGGATTTGTATGTAGGCACAGTGGTGATTAATCAACTTCTTTTTTTTCTTGTCCTCACTTTTCAGTCTCTGTTGTTTGGTTTCACTTTAGGTCAGAGAAATCAAACATCTGAATTCATTATCTATGCTGCACATTACATGAAGAAGTATTGCCAATAAAGTAGTGGTTATATCCTATATAACACAACGGTCTGATGCTAAAGAGTTAGTAATTCCATGTCACTACGGTAATAGCAGGTTTCCTTTTAGCTTTCTGGTTGCCGCATCAAATTCATTCACCTCAGGCCGGCCTTTCTGTGTGGTGTTTGAATTTTCTCCCCTTGTTGTCGAAGGTTCTCTCCGGGTGCTGCTGCTTCTACAGTCCAGAAATATGTATAACGTAGGAGAATTGGTCCGCAGGTCTGAATGTGAGCATGAATGGTTGACTGTCTATGTCGGCCCTGTAATGAACTGGTGCTTTGTCCAGTTTGTACCCCGCCTCTCGCCAATGTCAGCTGGGATAGGGTTGGGCCCTCTGCGACCCTGGTCAGTATAAGAGGTTACATATCATGAAAAGTTGAATTATTTAGCATTATTATTTGTTAGCTATCTGACAGAAGTGCATTTTCATGAATCCTATAGGATACATCTACAAATTCTGTATCACCATATCCAGAATTTTACTTGGATTCATCAGAGCTGAATGTGTGCCAGCTCTCATTTGGAAGGCATCGATTAAGTTTTTTCCAAGCAGTCTAGGAATCGCCTACTAATTTAGAGGCAAAAACCTTGCAATTCCCCTCACTTCTACCTTGCAATGCAAAATTCGATCCTGATGATGATCTGGGTCGCCATCAATATCTAGGGGATTGTTCTTTGGATCCTATCTTCCCTTCCAAAAATTCCATTCACAACGAACAACAAAGTTGTTTGCTTGAACGTACTCTGTAAATGTTCTTGTCCTGTCCACTACCATTGTTTTTCCTTCTGATCAGAAAAGGATCAATAATCTTAATAATCTTTTTCAGAAACTAACATCTCCAACTCTGATAAATGGTGGTAAATGGTTTCAACATATTTGTTGGAAAGAATGGGAACAATATGTTTAGCTTCAGCAATAATGAATATACAAACAGCTGGAAGATTTGATTAACTGGCATTATTCTGTTTTTTTGTGATATATAAAATATGGCAGTCAAAATAAATAGATGCAAAGTTTAATTGGATATAAAACAATATTGTAATCATGGCTGTGTATTAGTTATGTCATATTCTTTGGTTCTACCTTGTCGTTAGCTGATCCTCAGGTAAATGATCTAGTGGAACAGATTTTTGTGGTTGAGCTAGCAAAGGTTGTATTATTATCCTGACATTGAGATCACGGTGTATACTTTCAGAAAGTCTAACAGTGACACTAAACCATCCCTATCTAAGTATTTTTAATACTCCAAGTTGCAATGCCAAACCATGCAATGTATACAACATAAGCAGAGCTCGCTCCGATGACAAAATCAAATATGCAAACGTACAAACAGTGTATCTAAAGTATCTACAAACTACAAACTAAGGTTTCTTCACACAGGGCAACACATGGCTGGCAAAAAAAGCAAATGAGAGCTGTTTAAGTGTGTTTAAGTGTCAAGACACTTATCTGATAGAAAGGGAGAGGAGAGATTGTCCTAAATTTTAGATGTCAGGAGAGCAGTCACATTTGGATTTATGTGCTGTTACGGCTAGAAGGTTCAGGTTGGATTACTTATGAGGCTGGTCAGCCGCCCAGAAATTTAGGCAGTTGCTAAGCCTTGAAGTGCTTTATGAGTGATTAAAATAATCTTAAAATCAATTCTGAACTAGACAGGAAGCCAATGTATTGAGGCCTGAATGGAAGTATTGTGTGATCTCCAACTGTTCCCACAAGCTGAAGTCATGCCAACATGGTGTGTTTAGGGTGGCAAATAGAGAACTGCAGAATGTGTAATTGTTGAAAAGGCTAGGAATGATCTTGCCGTTATGCTGGTGTAAAATGTTTTTGTTTGTAATGACTAACTCAAAGCCATGACAATTGAAGGGTGATGACACAAAATTTTAACAACAATGAATAACAAAAGTATTATAAAGTGTTCTATTCAGAAAAATCAGGTGTGTTCTTGTACTGGAAACATCAGAACCAGATGCTTCCAATAACTCGTGGCCCGCTCACGCCCACCGGTATAAGGAAAAATAAACACAAACTACCAGCCACAGCTCCTCACAATCTTAGTGTGGCATATGTCCAAACAGTGAGACCGTAGCACTGGATACCTTTTTATTAATCTCTGATTGGGGCATTTTACAGAATTCAAAAATGTTAGAATTTTGAATCACAGACAAGTTAATCTGGTGTTTTTGAATTTCTCAGTAACGAAAGAGAGCAGATTACAGCTACAACCTGATTGATACAACCTTCCATCCGTATGAGTGAAAAGCTTCTAGTTACTCGTTATAGCTACCTACTCAACTTCTATCTCTGAATGCTTTTTTCAGTAAAGATCAAATCAATCCTTACATTTTCCTCAGGAATAACCTCTTAGTGCGTAACATTTCCATCCTCCTGATTTGTTTTGTCAAAAAATGTTCAAGCATGACTATATTTCAACTCAGTGTTGGCACTTGGTCTGTTTCATTTACTAAACACATATTCATATTAACATATTCATATTCATATATTCATATATGCTAACATCTCTAGTCCATACAGCAGAGCTGCTCTCACTACCATCTTGTCAACCTGTGCTTTCACTCTTGCTGCAACTCTTCTGTCACAGTTAGCTCCTGACATTCTTTCCACCCACTTCACCTCTACACCTTGCATTCCTACCGTTCCATCTGCCACCCCCATTCACAGCAATCCATGGTTCCTGTCTTGCTGCGACTGACTTTCATTCCTCTTCTCTCTAGTGCATAACTCCACCGCTCCAGATTTTATCCCAACTTTCCCCTCTCTCAATACATCAATACAGATCACAATGTCATCCGTAAATTTCATAATCCTTGGAGACTCCTACCTGACCTGATCTGTCCGCCTATCCATCACCATAGAAAACAGAAAAGGTCTCAGAGCCAATCCTTGGTGCAGTCCCGCCTCCACCTTTAGCACATCCCTTTATTCCTTACACACGCCTCAATGCTGTACCATTCTAAAATACTTCTTTGCCACTCCAGACTTCCTCAAGGAATACCACAATCCCACCCCCGGCACTCTGTCGTACGCGTTCTCTAACTTACCAACTATCTAACAACAACTTTGAAGCCAGTGAACCTAAAGTGATCTCTAATACAATTTTCAATCAACTATCAAACAATTTAACTGTGGGTACTAATCTCTAAGCATAAATATGTAGAATGATTTTACAAATGCCTTTAGCTTTCAATATTTTTCACCTATTATGTAAGTCACCATATGCCTCATGATTTATTGTACAATAACCATCCTCTGCACTCCACCCGAATAGATTGTGGTTTTCCAACAGATCAATCGTAGGAGTAACTGATTCCCCGTTGAATAGAACACAACTCTTACTCAGCTGCTCCACATGTCAATCTCCTTTTTCTGGATTTGTGACAAAGTACACACCGCTTTCTTCAAGAAATAGTGTTTTCAGGGCTGGAAGACTTTCTCTGGGCAAATATAGCGCCCATCTATATGCAGAAGCTCCTAGAACAAAACACTCACAGTTGTTTGATTTCTCCATCCAGCAGTCTCATAGGTACTTAAGCTGTCCCAGTGTCCCACACACTCCATCGTCTCAAGCGCTGCCATTGTTGCAGTTGTCATGATAATCCCTGCCATTATGAGACCGGGGTGTGAGGTGGGTGGCATAGAGGAACATGGCTGGGGAAAGGCGAATGGTAGAAGAGCGAGGGGTCGGAGAGATGAGTGCCTCGTCTCCCTGACAGCAAATGGTCTTAAATGAATCCAATTAGTGGGTCGTCTTTGTGTCAGAATCTTCTGTTTGTTCCAATATTCATGTGAAGGCTCATTTAGTCTTGTAAACCCCGTTACACTTCACTCATGATAAACCACATTAAGTCAGACACTCGTTGTCTTTCACTCACTCATTTACTCCCTCACTTTTAGGGATATGTTCACCGTCTTTGCTCTCCTGAACTAAGTTTTAATTTAGAGATTACATACTTCAAAGACTGTATTTGAAGAAAGAACCTGTCATCAACCAATACCTGAAGGTGAATGGTCGGCAGGGCCCCCCCCCCACATGTCTACGCCTCTTATAACTTTTGAGGTGCTTTAAACCTCTGTTTGAGATCTGGAACTGGTCTGCCTGCTGGACAGTTTCCACAATATAATAGAGTTCTCAGCCCTATCCAGCACACCCTGAGAACGTGGATGAAAGATACGGCAAGTCATAAACGGCAGGCTCAGCAGTTCATTATTTTAAGCGTGTATTTTTAGAAGAAGTGTCTATATGAAGCCTTCTATAATAAGAAACTGATAATCTTCAACTTTCTCCACCATCACTCTTCTGAAGAAGTGGACATATAGCCAGTGCACTGTTTTGGCAGTAAAAAAACCTAACCATCACTGCCTGCAGTGAATCTTGAGACAGAAAGAGCCAAAACTGTGGAAAAGAAGACCTTCTTTTCATTTAAAAAAAGCTTTTACATAGGAAAAGGGACTGATTTTTGGAAGACACACCTTCGTAGCAAAAGCAAAAGCACCTTTGTAGACAACGCCTGAATTGATCCACGACTTTATTTTTGCAAATATTTCTTGCTGAGACTGGTGGTAATCTTGTTAGCTCCAAGGTATATCATTAAACAGAAAACTTGACTTGGTGTTGGTGCAATCATGCACTTTTGCTCATGTTTGTTCTGTCATTAACTCACTCAATTTCTTCGTCATCCATTTTCCGTCTTGGATTCACCTGCGCTCGACTTCACTTGCGCACATTGTTAGGCTATAGGTCTCCAAAACATTAATTTTTTTCCACCCACGAAGATTTCTGACGTAATCACTCCTCATTACTTGCTCATTCTTTGAAATAAGTCAAAGTCCTTCATTCACCCATATATTATCTTACTCAACCTGTCACATTCACTCACCCAATAACATTCCACTCATTAATCCTTAGTGAGCGATTAAACTTCCCAAAACACACACACATATGCACACGCATACGCACAAACAACCACACACACACACATCCACTGAGCAGGTGTACAAAGTACATGGGTGCTGGATCTTTCTGTACACCCACTTTTTCAGAAACAGTGGCCGACAGGTGTGACTTTCACAGCTTAAGTCGCTGCCAGACTGGAACTGTTGATGAGGGACGAGCAGCATGTTCCTTCACAACCTTAGTCATCACTTTACAGGGACCAGTGAGGACAGATCATTAGTTTGTGCAACAACTTTGTCACAGCATCTAGAAGGTTCATAACACATTAAATGTCAACACTTGTACTGATGATGAGGCATGGATTGTGTTTATCTCACATGTAAATGAGCAGCTATAAATGAGTCATTTATTTTTGGATCTCTTCAGGGTGAAGAGCAGGTTAAAAAAAGACTGGGGTTACGTGATTTCATAGTAAACAATTGTGATTATCATGCCACAGGTGGAAGATAATTGTCCTTCTCCCTCAATGACTTTTTTTTTTACTTGCACGGAGTTAAGGTCTGCACTCTGCTCCTTGAAAGGAAGGAGCTAATCTGTCGCCTAGCAACACCTCCCACTCCTGCATCGAAAAAGGAGTGAGAGGGAAGACAAGAAGTAGGGAGGAGAGTTTAGGGGTTAAAATGATTTTGTGACGCAGAGACGTAGAGGGGGACGACTGGGGGGGGGGGGTTAGACATGAGAGTGTAAAAGCTGAATAATCAGATACTCAAAGGAGATGGTCACATACATATACAGTTTTACACACATATACACACAATAGGGTATACACACAAGAGTGTCTTTGTATAACAAACACACAAATAAAACGGCACTGTCAATTTTGTTGTATTTGTTTTTGTATTGGTGTTTGTCCTGAATATGCTGAGATAATTTGTTAAAGCCTGATTTTGAAAAGCTAAGAAGATCAAGAGCAGTTCCTTAGAGACCTCCGGCATACTTTGCGTCATTTTATACGATCGCGTCATTGTAAACGATTATGAGGCTATAAGCAATAGCCCCATGATCGTTTGACACTCAAAATACGATGCCTTGACCATGAAATCGAATGGTGGTTTTCTTCAGGACGTAGTTCACTAACTTTGAAAATATGTCACCAATGACAGCTTCGTGAATCAACATACTTTCAGAGGTTTTTTATTATTTATTATTTTTCTTGCGAGGCTGTAGCATTATTATTTGTCACATTAGTGAATGAAAGTTTAACAGTCTGGATATCAGATCTGTAATAATTGCCACTATCACATAATAGTAAAGAATGAAAAATGGGCCTGGCTCAATGCCAAAGAAATTTCATCAAAATCTGTACATAATGGCAGCAAAACTAAAACCTCCTTTTTGCAGGTTTTATATGAACTTTTTTAGCAAGAGAATATTTTTCTTCCTTCTGTTTACTCATCTCACAACCCCATGAAATGTCTTGTCATGAGGTTCTTAGCCTGCTGCAGGTGAATCCTAGCGCGTAACCTATGAAGGCTTGGACAGGTTCCAGCCGACTCATGGCCCAGAAACTTGATGGGTAATATTAAAATTTTAAGATTGACTGGGGTGGATCTCAGATTGAATTTCGATAACAACAACTGTCAAATAAAGCTGTGCATGTGCGGACCACATACAGTCAGTACAATGCAGTCAGTTTCACACGTACAATGTCGCTTACAAGATGTTTCCCATATTTGAACAGTGTTACTTCGTATTACGATTTGATCTGAAGTGTGACAGACCCATACAGAGACAGATGTAAACCTGTTAGGATGAACCATTCAAACACCCACACACTCGGCTCCACCCACACTTTTGCTCTTCACCTTCCTCCTTTATTCACTACTCCCCCCCTCCTTCTCTCAGTGTGGCTTTGTGAGCCAGTGGCCTTGTACCTTTCTCTTCACTTTTCAATATCTAGCTTATTTTTAGCAACCAGGCCCCAGAATGGGCCGTAAGTTTTTCACAAGAGCTATTTGGTTTTGTTCAGAGTTCTCTGTTTCCCGAAGATCCCTGGATCACATTTATGCTTTAGGAAAGCGTATGGACAGTAAGTCTTTAAATTGATAGGATATTTGTATTGAGGAAAGAGTCTGCCATAACTGGCTTTATTTACTGATTTTATCCTGGAACAAGGATAAGATGTGTATCGTAATGTATTTGTGATGCAGTTAAGGTATGGTAAAAGTTTCATTTCTTGAGTACTTGGCCAGCAGGCTAGAACTTACCCACACTGGGTATATTGTTGAGTGGTGAGTAGAAAAAAAAAAACTAATCCAAGATGTAGAGGAGGCAGAGTTTGAAGAATCAGGGAGAGAATTTTGCCCTTATCCCTGACAGAGGTCACTGAAGTAGAATTTCTTAAGTAGATGATACTCATCCTGAGATGATGAGGGGTCTGGATATTCTTGGTCTGTCATTGCTGACCCACTTTGCTGTTTGTTGTCATGTGAAGCTCGTGGATAACGCTTGTCATGTACCAAACCAAGGTGGTGCTTCACATTTACAAAAGGGAAGGCTGGAGTGTGTTCCAATTATTTGGGTATCAAACTTCTCAATCTCTCAAAGAAAGTTTACTACAGGGTACTAGAGAGGAGGTTCTAAAGTGAAACAGTAGACCAGTTCTGTACTCCTGCTTGGTTGGGGATAATAGGCCATTGGGACAAGCCATCCAGTCCCTATCTGACCAAAGTGAGTTGTCTCATCATTCTAAGCACAACGTGAAACATTTTTCACTGGTTCCTTGGTGCAGTCAAATACCGCTGATATCTGATCCTGTTTGTGTCAATAAAATTTCTGCAAGAGGGGTGAGGAGAGTGACTGTTTTGGATACCTCAGAATTGCAGTTTGGGTTTTACAGAATGGAGTTCCATTTGCCTCATCAGCCTGTGCTGGAAGGTTTTACAGCTGAGTTTGAAAGGAACATAATCAGAGTCAGCACAGCCACATCTGAGGTCCCAGTCCTGTGCAGGTATACCGGGGATTTGTCCCTCTTCATTCGGGTTGAGATGTTACCCCAAGCAAATAATTTTAAGTATCCCAGTGTCTTGTTCTTACTTTGTTGTACTGTTGATGGCACATCAAATGTGGTTTTGTGAAGAAGTTTACCAGACTGTTATTGGGAAAGAGAGATGAGCAAGAGGGTTCAAATCTCTATTTACCAGTCGATCCACACCAACCCTTACCTGTTAATGACCTCTGGTCACTCAGAGCAAATTAAGTTGGTAGATGGGAGTGTCAGAAACATTCTGACAGAGCTCTGGGTAGAGCTGAAGGCTCATTCTTGTCAAAAGGAGTTGCTGGGCTTGTCTGATTAAGATAACCACTAGGAGCCTGTCTTTGAAGGTTTACAAAGCACGTCCAAATGGCAGGATATGCTAGTGTGGAACTCGATTTAATAGGAGGGATTTAAAAAGTTCTTCTATTTGTATACAAAGTGTCTTTCTAATAATATGGTCTTTTAAACCTGCAGTGCCTTTTGCTCCCTGAGTACTGTGCTGTGGCATGCCAGCACAGATGGTGACTCTTTCTTTCCACAGTAAGTTGGTGCCGATGCTAGGTTGCCATGGCGACGTGATGTCGATGTGTTACATCACAAGAGAGCTAGTAGCAGCAAATCTTTCATTGAGATGCCCTCTCTACCTTTCTATTATTGTTTCTCTCTCGTTCTCCTTAATTAACTCTCACCTAATTTATTCAGAAAAAATGTCAAGCATAGATCAAAAAACAGAGCTTATATATGGATACATTAAATATTTGTCTGTAAGACTATATATTAATCTTATCCAGACATATGTTCAAAAATTGAGCACATTGTGCAAGGTGTTGCATAACAAAAGCAGTGAGTGGGTTGATGAGAGTGAGGGAGGAACATATGTGTTGAATGGGCTTCATATAAACCAATAAAAAACATTTGTGCCTCATTCTTTTTTTAGACACTTTGTCCTTTTTTACCTCACTGTCTTCCCCAAGAATACATCACTACTTTTTAACGAAATGTTAAATTACAAATGCTATGTGATTAAACATTTTGCCAAATTGTTGTATAGCGGAAACGTGTGTTTGGAAGTAAAGCTGTTACAAAGCCTTTGACTAGTAATCATTTTTATACCTTTTTTCATTGTGTGAATATGCCATTATTGGTCAGTTGTTTTTAAATGTGCTTGTACTTAAAGATGAGTTGAGTTAACAGAACGATAAATGGTAGTTTTTCTCATGTTATTTTGTCAACAATATGCTTAGTGCATATGTAAAAAATCACACTAAATGGATTCCTGCACACAAAATGCTGACCTGTGATCCAAAAATCACACATTGGAACATAATTGCACCGCCACTGGTTTGTTAAATGTTAATAAACAGTGTAGAAAATGGACTGGGTTTTGTAGCTGTGGCACATTCTCTGTGTGACCATGTTTATTTTTTTAGGTCCAACAAATCTCTAAATACTGTATATCATTATCTTTTTGTTTTTCTTCTTTCTGCTGTTCTCTTCAGGGATCACCACAGCGGATCAACTGTTTCCATCTTGATCCGTCCTCCTCCTCTTCCTCTGTTCCACCAACCAACTGCATCTCCTCTCTCACCACATCCAGAAACCTCAATAGTTCTCAGGTGTCTGACAATTCTGTCAACAACACTCCACACCAGGGAGTGTATAATTCTTTTCTTCAGAGGCTCAATTAGTGACACTAGTTTTGGTGCCCAAACTGCTGTGATTGTAAATCGTCTGTGGGGCGCTGGTGGTGTTTAAGATGCACTTGAAACATGCATTTTTGATGCACGCTTCAATGGGCTTATGATAGCCCACCGTAAGTTCATTGGTTTCGCTGGTCCTGAACTTTGGGTGGTTGTTGCTGAACCAAGTTTGGGAGCTACTTACAGGTCAACACATTTCTCAGTGGAAGGATTTACTTAAAGTCATACATCACACTGTGGTGATAACTTCTGTTGATGCAGAAAATACACATAATACCTATTATTAAATCCCTTAAAAGTTCCTTATATACAAGTCTGTATAGACACAAATGTGAGCTACAGGAATTGTTGGCAGTAACTCCAGGCTTTTTGGGTTTTTTGTTTATGTACTCATTTATTTTTTTATTTGATAGAACCGCTGTAAGAAAGACATGGAAAGGAAAGAGAAGATGTGTGACAAAGACAAGTAGGACTGGAACCAGGCTGCTCCTGCAGACTTGGCCCCTATTCAGCTTTGCAAACAAAACATTTTTAATTGTATTCACCAATTACTAAAGAAAAATGTTGATAGGAAATTCTTGTGATATAATGAACTCAAGCAGTTGAAATAAAGTAAAGTTCGTTTCGAGGTTTTAGAAAGGACCTAAGGGTCTCCAGGAACTCAAAGTTGCCTGCTTCTATAACCATGGTAGAGGATATGAATTTTTTACCAGAAGTAAATTGTTCTGCAGACTTTTGAATCCACAATGAAACAATTTTTTCCTGACGAATTCAAGAAAAAAATGTCTCAGCATATCTGTTATTGTTTGTGTTTCATGATTCACAAAATCCTTCTCCAGCCTTTGCTTCCTGCTGCTCCCATACCTTCAAGTTTTCCCATTTCTGTAGTTTTTCTCTGGACTAAATGTATTTTCAGCGTAGGCCTATTTTGCTGCTGTACACCCACACACCCATAGCAACACGTTGTCGTTTCTTGGTAACCACATTTATGCAACGAAACTGAAGGTAGAAGATGATGTCTAGCTTTGAGACTTATATATAACTCCATCCAAGGCTCTCATGTAACCAAATGTGTCAGCTCATGCTTGTGTGAATGACAAGGATGGATAGAAACACTCTCAATTGTACCAGCATGTCTGCATGAGAAACTGAGTACTGTGTGTACAGTCATCCTCTCAGTCACATTTTTAATTATGCTGTTTTTTTATCACTGACATGTGACCCAATGTCCTGCTCACTGCATCACACTGCACCATAAATTCCCAAGGTGTTGGTAGGAGAGTACACTGACCCGAGGTAATGAACATGGCCAGCAATTGAACCTGTAATTGGAAAAGTCTGATAAACTAATTATTTTCAAGAGCTTACAAGAAATGGCTCCTGTTGTATATTACAGGGTGACAATTTAGAGAGCATGTCACATGTAGCCAAGTCTAAGCTCCTCACTCCTCGCTCCCCTCACTAATTGAAAATCAAATTAATACTCATTATGTCCATGTGATTCAAATAGCAGCCCTTCTGTTTTCACCCCTACCAATGAGAGCTCAGGAAAATTATGTGATCGCCCATGTTTGTTTGTTTGTCAGTTTGTTCAAAAGATATCTCAAAATAGATTCAGCAGATTAAGGGGCACATTTAGAGGATGAGCGGATCAAGGGGCAAAGGAAAACTAACTAAATTCAAAGGCAGACTCAGGTATTGATTTAGATTCTGGAACATTTCTCTTATTTCAATGTTTCAAGATGTATCTATTTTTTAACATTTTAACAGTATCATGGAAAATGCAAATTTTTGGCTAATTAAATTAAAAATACCTGAAAAATCTTCTGATTCTCCAAGCCTATTTGCAAATTGATCCAGATCTGGATATAAACAGTAAACGTGTACATATTTGGATGAGGGCCATATGTATTGGGTCATGTGACAGGGAGGGGTGATAACATGATACTGTCACCGTTATATCACAAGGTTAAGCGAGATTCAGAGTTGTTCAAACTGATATCATTGTAAGAAAATACATCTAGATGAAACCAACCCGCTATTACAGACTATAATATTTTTTTGTTTACTCACAAACCACTGTTGATAAATGCATGCTAGGAGTGTGTGCTATGCCCTGGATTTAATGACACAACAATTGGCGATCTCCTACATGTGATACAGAGTGGAATGCACAAATTGTTCACACTTATTAATGACCTAGTTCTTGTGTACGAACTCTCTGAGTGCTTTGTATGTTAGCTACGTTATTGAAACTGGCTTGTTGGTCTTTGACTTTGGTCCACATGGAATCCCAGCTTTTGGAAAGGTGAACATGAAGTTTTGTGAAGGTGGGGACAAAGTTCCCAATGGAAAAAATCCTCATATTTTTGGTGAATCCTGTCTTTTCCAGCAGATTCCTATTTGTGGCCCTGACTGAAATGTCAACAGTTACCAAATGGATTGATATATGTTATGTCAGGTCATCCATGTCAAAACATGGATTCAAAACAATCAGCCATAACATTAAAACCAGTGCAAAAACAGTTCTTCTTCCAAATTAACCAGAATGAACTTTTGCATATATTTGTGCTACAGTGGCTCTTCTTGAGGATCAGCCAAGATGGGCTAGCCTTCACTCCCCCACATGTATCAATGAGCCTTGAGCCCCCAAGACCCAATTATCATATCTCCTTCCTTATACCATTTATGAAAATACTAACCATTGAAAACTCCTAACAATATCAACAGTCCAGGAAATGCTTTGACCCATTCATCTGACCATCACAATTTGGCCCAAGTTAAAGCCACTCAGATCCTTACATTTAACCATCTTTCCTGGTGTCAACACATCAACCAATGATAGGTGTAACTGTAAAGAGATAATCAAATACTATTCTTACTTCACCTGTCACTGGTTATAATGTTATGGCTGATCGGTGTATCATAACCACACCGGGGATTCCCTGACTTTTGATCTGGCACCAACACCAAGTCAAATGTTAAACTGCCGAATACTTTGATTAAAGATCAAATATGTGCAAAATTAATTCCATTCCCATCATCCTTTGCTGTATTTCTTAAGTGCTAATTAACCGTTTTTAAGTTTGGCAAACATGGCTGTTCAGCATCACTACAGTCACATTGTCACTGATAGCATGTTGCAGTTTGCTGAAATCTCTGCTCTGCCCAACAGACAAACACACACACACACACACTCCTGTATTACCTATTGCACTTGTAAAAACCAGCAGCAGGCTCTGTCCTCCTTCTTGATCACAGGAAGTTTAGTTATGAGACAGTTTGGGCTATGACTTGCAGTATTTTAGAACCTGCAAGTATTTGTGTGTAGTAGTTGATGTACATTTATTGTGAAAAGTAGAGAAAGTTTCCATCACCTTTCCCTACCACAGGTGTATGAGTTCATGGAAAATGTAGGTTCATTTGTCAATGCGGTTATAAAGCTCTGCTCGGGTTGTTGCTATTCCTGGAGTACTAGTGAGAGGAGATCCGTGTCCTCTGCTGCCTCCCTGTGGACGGATGAAAGCCTGCTCTGATTACATAAAACAGTCGCATGTGAGTCATCAGCCCCCAGCGGCAGGCAGGAGGAAGTTGTGCGTGGTGTGTTTGCGTGTAGAGGTGGGCGGGGCGAACAGCGGTGGACGCTGAAGTAAGGGCTTCCCCCTCTCCTCTTTCCTCTCTCCTTGTTTTTTTTTTGTTGATTAGGAGAATCACACAAACGCGAGAGAAGTGGTGTGATGGTAAAAATAGAACAGACGCCTGCATTTCTTCAGTATTGGTTCATTTAAATTGCAGACATGTTCTGGCTAGAGTAAGGATGTTGGATAGAATGTTAGTAAAGAAAACTCGAATACAAAATGGGTAGCAGATTCTTTCAGATCCTGCTCCCAGGGCAGACTAAAGATGCTGGTAGCTATCTGATTGTTTAGAGCTGATGAGGATTATAAAAAATAAAGCCCTTCAAACTGCTAAGGAAGACTGTGGGTAAAGATGTAAAATGTAAAGTGCATTATAAATTAAATGTATTATTATTATTATTATTATTAAGATACTTCATATTG
Source organism: Lophius americanus (assembly GCA_037951165.1). Taxonomy (NCBI): domain Eukaryota; kingdom Metazoa; phylum Chordata; class Actinopteri; order Lophiiformes; family Lophiidae; genus Lophius; species Lophius americanus. The sequence goes on along the minus strand of JBBDHG010000008.1, from coordinate 5,208,501 downwards.
GAACCACTCAATTTTTTTGCATTTAGTATAAAAACAAGTAGGTAACAGTGATGGTGATTGGACACCAATGCTTGTAAAATGCTTAATATCTGTACTAATTCTATGTCAGACTTTGCCCTTGTTATGAAAGAACTGTGCAAATTACAAAAAGGTGTTCTAGTCAGGAATCTCTCTTATGGTGGGTTACATTCTTGAATCCTTAGAGACTCATCACCGAATAGACGGCAGCATATGATCATTTCGTACATTTTGGGACCAATTTTCCTTGAAAAATTGCTTATTTAATTGAAGAATATGAGACTAGTCGCAAAAGAATTTTCTGTTGATCGACTTCTGGTTTAACCATCTTATAGTTAAATATGTAGCCCATAGATGGATGCTGTAGAAAACACCTATAGTAATTAAATTTAGACTTTGAAAGAGGAGAAAAGGTATACTGTTTTATTTTGGGTTTAAATCATAGAAAAACAAAAAGTACAACACGATCAACAATGTGATAACGCTACAAAGGGCAGTGACAGGAGAGCTTGAGCATTAGAATGAACAGTGAGTGAGGGATGAAGGATTCTGAGGTCTGATCTGAGTGGTTACTGAATCACGTCTGTCAACAGGAAAGGGGGCGGACAAGTGACAAACAGCACAGAACTGAAGATGAGTATGTAATTTAGTGATAACAGATTAATGTAGTGATGCCGGATGTGAGTCATTCAATCTGGGGGTAGATAGTATATAAGTCATAAAGATTTGTTATTGCCATGAATAGATGTGAAAAAAATCTTTGGAGTAAAATCCCTTCTTAAACACTTTGAGGACAGAGTGATGGTGCGTGACACATTTTAGGTACAAAATAACAGTAAATATGATCTCCTGAGAAACAGGAAACAGAGACGGAAAATACCGAGGCACAACATTTTCAGGACTAATTGTTATAAGACTGTTCTCTATCTGTAAGTAACTCTCATAATGTTTAGTGTAACTTATATTCTCCATGTAACAGAGTGGGCTGACATAATGAGTGAATCTCTCTTTTTGGAAAACTAATTAAGAAAAGCTTAGAGTGTAACATCACAGTGATTGGTTGAACTGCATCCACAACTTTTGTTTTACATCTTCATTTTCTCCATATTTCTACCCCGATCTTTTTTTCCGTGTGTCCCTCCTCTCTTCATCTTTAGAAGGTGTACGGCCCCACATAGATGAAGAGTCTGAGGGCGGAGCTGGTCTGGTAGCTGCCCTGGTAGCTGAGCAGAGGGTTAACGGATATCATCTCCAGGTCCAACGTGTATTCTCTGGGCCCAGATACAGCACGGGCCAGCACCAGCATGGCACTGATATTATTGATTTGCTGGGGGGAACCAAAACAAGTATTACTGAGCAAGATTATATAGAAGAAGATTAAATATAAAGCATAGCTACAGCTGGCAATTAACTAAGCATGAAGACTGGAAAAAGTGAGAAAAAGCTGATTTCACACTACTCAAGAGTAACAAGATAATCTTTAATATCACCTCTGAAACTCACAAAAAACATTATTTATTATTGTGCTTTCCACACCTTCTCTTTCATACACACCGATCAGCAGCAAGATTAATGTAGCGGCTGATTGGTGTATATTACATCAGTCATCATTTATGGTAGTGTAATATTCTGATGTTTCTTTGACGGGACGTGTGTCTTTCAATAGAAAACAATAATACTTTTTTAGAAACTGTTGATAAAGACCTGTGATAGTCATATTGGTTTTTTCATCTAATTCCTGACAACAAAATAAGTGCATGTTTCAAAATGTTGACCTACTCAAAAGAATCTACTGAAACAAACTATACAACATTCTTAACCAGGATAGAATTAGATATAATGCCGGAGTGGTTTCAGACTTCAGAGGGTTAGCAGCACAATAGTGGAATTTTAATCAAATGCTGTCTGTGCATAATCCAGAATAGGATTCTACTGTTTTATGATTCAACAGAGTCAGAAGGACAGTGATTAAACTTGTTTCCAAAAATATAAAATTTACATGCAACTGGTTTTCATTGAAGAAGCTTCTATGCTGTAATTACTTGTCATGAAAGCAAAAAAAACAAGGCTTTCCTTTTAAATTAGATATAGCCAAGTTTGTGACCCTGTTATTACAAGTAAAACACAAAATTGAAGACATGGTATAAAAAAATTTAAAAAAAAGGAAAAATGCACAATGTTTAACCCAGCCTTTGATCACTTCAACCGTTCGTCCAGAAAAAAGATGTGGCAAAGTGATTAGTTTAGTTTCTAGGGTACCAATTTATAGTGTAGCAGAGCTATAATTTGCAGTAAAAAAAAAGGAAGGCAGCATTTAAATAGCGCTACAATAGCAATGGATCATTATTCTATTGGTTTTGGCAAATCAACAATGACATCTACAGGCCTAGATTTCATCTTTGACACTCGTGATAATCAGAATGTTGTGTTGGTGTTACCCACTATGTTCATCAAACAGTTGAATAAATACTTAAGAAAATAATAAATACGCATATGTGTTTTATCCATGCACTGTCATGGCACTCACCCTGATATAGAAGTCTCCATTATCATCACCACTGCGGATGCGGAAGGTGTTGTAAGCCCCCGGAGAGACACTGGTGGCCTGAATCTGGAAGATGTCTGAGGGAACAGAGCGCTCCGAGGTGATGCTCATGTAGCGGTGGACAATAGAGAATGGCAGATCTCGACAGGCGGGCTTGTTGACAGGACACACACAGCGGCTGCACGCACACACACAGGAGTAAACAAAGAGGGTGAGTCCACTTTGAATGGTGTAGAGAAAATTGTAGTAATAATTGGTACTGCTATAAGAACGAACAGTAGTTCATAAATCTGCCAGCAGAGGGAGTGAGAGGACTGAGGAGGATTCTCATAATTCTTTAACAAAATTCAACAGTAGCCATTTTTCTGGTATGTTTTTGTAAAACAGATTTTACACTACCCAATCATGTGGGATACGTTAATAATGACCCACACCTGTTACCAATCCAACACTTGTTCCCGCTGTAATAGCTTTTCTTATTTTACTGGAGCATGCTCAAAAGAAAAGGTTGCAAGTTGGACTCATATGTGGAAAAAGTAATTAGGGTAATACTGCAGTTTGAGCCATACTAAATACAGTGGCTGATTCTATTCTGAGCTGATGGCCAGCACATATTTTATTAACTGGGAAAAGATGTGTGAGAGTGTGCGTTTGTATGTGCACACACACACACTTTCATGAGTTGTAACTCACTTCTCAGACACTTGTACATAAGGGTCTTGGCACCGGTTTGTGTCCACACACTGGTATTGCCCATGGATATTCACACAAGTCTGAGTGTCAGTACAGACATGTTCACCTGTTTCACATTCATTGATATCTGAGGAAGAAAAACAGCTAGTGAGGTTTTAGGGACTGACAAAATGCAGTCAGTGGGTCTGAAAGCACAGAGGAATAGGTGTTTTGTATTATGGAGGAATGGAGGCACGGTGCTTACCCTGGCATAGTCGACTGCCTTGCAGCTGGTATCCTTTTGGGCACATACAGGAGAATTTCCCTGGGTCATTGACACACTGGAACTGGCACAGGTAACTGGAGTAGCTGCACTCATCGATGTCTGCCAAGTCGCAAATTCAGATTTTAGGATTTTTAATGATAGAAAACAGAAAAGAAAGCACTGTTGTTGCAGAAACGGTTTTTACTGTCAGGAACATGAATCAGAGATACAGAGTGTGCCTCCTACCATTACAGGCAAAGCCATCGGGGTCTAGTTCATAGCCCTGGTCACAACGACAAAGGAAGGTGCCATACGTGTTGTAACACCTCTGAGAGCATGGGGCTCCCATCTCACATTCGTTCACATCTGAAACGACGGAAAGTAGATTTTATGAGACAAATTTAACTGCTGTACAGCTAATTTCAAATGGCACACACACATCCGAAACTAAAAACCCTTACAGTTGCTGGATCAAACATTCAAAACTGAAGGCAGAGTCAGAATAATAATAACAAATTGCTTCAATTAACTTGTTTCTGTGGATGACGCACAATGTTTTAGCCAGTTCTGTTGGAACAATTTTAATACTTCAGAGGAGATTTGTTTTCTCAGATATTTTAACTGAGGTGTTGTAAAAAAAATGATGTCACACACAATTTGTCACATGAAATTTAGTACTACCAAATCAATGTATAATAGTATTTTGGTTTAGTTGTTTAATATGGCGGCCAATTTCACAATGAACCTGTTCAAGAAAGACTTGAAACTGATGAAACACAACAGGACATTAAGTTTTTTTATTCCGTGCATTCTTCTACCTTGTCAATGTCTTGCGTATACAGTACCTCTAATGCGACATAACAACTGACGGTTCCGACGACGACTGACGGTTGTCTTATTCCACTTGCAGCTAATATAGCTTAAAATGTCTCAAGCAGAAACATAGTGGTGTGTAAACTCACTCCCTCTACACCAACACCTCAAGATTATTTTAATTTGAAACTTTTGGTCGTCTTGCCCAACCAGCAGTGCTTGATGTGACAACATTTGGGACATCGCGCTTTATACTTCTCACAGAGCTCTGGAACTACGGAAGTCTTTAAACAACTTCTTGTAAAAAATCTAAATCTCTAGTAATATGTACAGCAGGCAAACATGGGCTATAACACTTGAGACTTATAATAATTTGAAGATTTTTTCACTCACCAATACAAGACCGATTGTTCCCTGCCAGCTGAAAACCAGGTTCACACTGACAAGAGAAGGAGCCGGGGACATTGACACAGCGATGTTGGCAGTATCTGTATCTGCACTCATCGATGTCTGAGAGAGTGATTCAGATATTCACTTTGTTACAGGTCATTCAGGTCGCACTGATTAAGTACACTAATTTAAACATAAATTCAGGATATCTCACCAATGCACTCCGTGCCAACCTTGCGGTAACCGTCTGGGCACTGACAGGTGAAGGCACCCAGTGAGTTAATACACTGCTGGCTTGGCTGGCAGTCATGCTCATCTCGCTCACACTCATCAATGTCTGCATTTGTGGGTAAATTGAAACAAGGGCACACATGTCAAAATGTGGTTATTTTGAGCAAACAGAATCATTTTGCATGATTGGAAGAGGGATTGTGACTGCTTGAAGGAAGACAAAGCACACTCTGTTTCACTAATTTTCACCCAACAGCTGAAAAGATATCATGTTGAATCATGTCTGCTTTCTCATGCAGAGGCTGATGAACACCTTGCCATCTTACAGCACCAATAAGTCCAGTTCCTAACCACAGCAGCTGTTCTCGTGTGAAATCTTCCAAATTCCTACACTGTGTGTCTGCCCCCTGCGGACTCAAACTCACACCCACACTTATTTCACCAACACATTGCCACCAGTTCCAACACCTGTTACAGACACCCACCCCAAATCATCTGTGGCCACAGATAATAAATTCACACAATCACACTCAAGCACTCATAAACATGCTTAATGATCACTCATCCTCTGGCCACCTGTCCACCTCTGACACTCACCCACACAGCTGTCTCCTTGCGGCTCGTAGCCCAGAGGGCAGGGGTTCGTCACAGTGGGGGTGATAGGGGGTTCTGGTGCTGGGATGACTGACGCAGAGCGGGGAAGGCACAGGTAACCCCCATAGTGGTTGAAACACTTCATTTCCCCCTTGCAGGCATCTGGTATGGTCTCACACTCATTTATGTCTGATGGGAGACACACAGAACTTAAAGCACTAAGTAAATGTCATAGCTACAAATGGGCAATAGGATGATCAATAGATTGACAGCACATATAAATACCCTAGTAAGATGGAATAAATGCAGAAAGATTTTACCTTTGCAGTGCTCAGTCTGTGGGTCCCAATGGTACCCATCTGTGCATTCCTGCAAAGAGTTGCAGAGAGGGAAAGTGTGAGAAAATGATGGAAAGAAAGTTTGAACCTTTACTCTGTGCCAAGTAGTTGTATAATTTATTTATAATACATAATAAATGCCCAGTAGTGGGATGTAAAAAAGAAGTAGTGGCTAGAGAGACTTGTTTCCTTTGTATTCATGCTGGAGTGCCAGGCCAAAAACAGACAAGACGTCTGTTGCAATTTAAGGCACGTATTTGGAAAAAGAGCAATTATCTTTCTGAAAAGAAAAAAAAAACACTGAGCTGCATGGAAGGAAAGAGTGAGGCTTAAAGAAACATGTAATTAAAACTAAAATTACCCCCTGCTATGACTCCTATAAAATGCTGGAAAAGAAAATGCTGCTGTATGATATTAGACAATAAAGGAAGATCTGGAAATAAGAAATAGAAAAGGGGTTTGAGGGCAACATGTCCACAAAGGAATTTAGTAATATCAATTGAGTGGTAAAAAATAGAAGAGAAGATGTATAGAAAAAGAGAGGGGAAAGAGAAGAGGACAGTGTTGCACACAAAGTTAGCACTTTGAGATTTGATCCAAATGTAAAGTGCATTATAAATTAAATGTATTATTATTATTATTATTATTGTTATTATATTTATTATTATTAGTGTATCAGAAATTACAACATTGAGTTGGTCAAAATTATTACCGGTTATCATTAAAACAATTCAGAGCATTCGAGATGTGCCGTGGTTAATTTCAGCATAGGATTTCCGGTCATAGCTGTGTGTTGCGGTTATTATATAATCACAAAGAAATATCCAATGATTTATTGTGGTGATGATGAGACACAATGACATTTATTAAAAAACTGTTACAGATCACAGGAAGTATTGATTATTTTATAAGGACTTGGACTTCCTATCAAAACGGAACACAGCTCTGAAAGTATGGTCTGCTACATGAAAAGATGCCTCAAATACAAATAAAGCAAGTTCTATCTAATCAGATAAATTTCTTCCTTACCGTGTAGGTGTCACTTTCTGTAGGTGGCTGTGAAATAGCACTGTGGAGGAGCACAGACACGCATATGCACACGCACAAGATTGACACACAGGCACCCTGCATACTAATGAACTAATTTTTGTGAAATGGGACAGGAACATACAGGAAGTAAACATGCACATAAACGCACACACACACACACTCACACAGACACACACACACACACAGCTATCAGCCAGGTAGGGCTCCTTTAAAGATGAGAGAAGCAGCGGACTTTGGGATGTTCAGGGCAGCCAAGAAGGGGTATCTACATTACAAAGAGAGATAAAAATAAATAAATTTAAAAAAGCAATATTAGACAGAGATAAATCACAAATGATTTAATTCAGTCTTAAAACACACTGGTGCTTTAAGTTTTTCCTGCAGCTGAAACGGACAAATCAACTCAAAGCAAAAGTGCTTGGGCCAATTTTTAAGTAGTCAGTAAGAACACAAACAGCATCTTGGGCTTGGTCCACTGTTGGTCAACCAAACAGTTCCCCCTTGATGGCAGCAAGGATAACTGGAATGAAACAGTCTGCCAGGTAAAAACATAAACATTGTGACGTACTACATCCCTCTGCTGAAAATAACAAAGTCAACACCCCATAAATACTTTCATATTAGCTCCTCACAGAAGGTCCTCTGTGTCTGTAGACTGGCAGACTAAAACTCAGTGGAATGATGTCTCAGTGAGTGCGGCCTTCAGAGGTTCAGCTTAAGATGTATCAGTGCAGCATCGCTCAGCACATAAATCCTTACTTGCATATTTTTACAACAGCATTTCTCTTCTCCCTGCACCTTCTTTAGCATGTTATATTTAGACTCTTGTCAAAATCCTACAATATGCTAACCGAATACAACTTAATATCACAATGTCAGACCAGGCGACATTTTACTATCAATAATAACATGAGTTTATGCTTTGTTTATTTGGCAGCATGGTACGTTGAGCAACGTGCTACCTGTGATGGCAAAGTAATAACCAACTATAGCCAACTTACATCATGTCGATCTGGCCAGCATGTTTCTATCACTGGTAGCATGCTGCTCGGGTAACCCACACCTACATAATCACCCTCTGCTATTAGGAAAACAAGGCATGCAGTCATGAGAATTACGAAAATACAAACTGAAACTCAAAAAAAAATTATTCAAATGCCTGGTCAGGCTGGATTTTTCACTGCAAGACTTTTGTAGAAATTAAGTATTGGGCTAATTAACTTCTCCTACCTGTTTTTTCAAAGTCATCTGTAATGATTGATATTAGCCCATGTATGTTCAGATCCTGTTTATTGAGCTGAACCTGATTAAATAACAATATGAACGATGGTTAGTGCTCTGGTATTGCTCTTCTATGTTGTGAAAAAAATGTTGGAGGTGCGAGCTTTCTAGTCTAACCAGCATACCTCTTAAGCCTTAATACTTCTTAATTGTCCCGCCAATCTAACTAACATGCTAACATTATTCTTCACAAACTAGGAGATCACCAGATACATAAACTAAACCAAGATTAATGAGAATAAATATTATTTTGTGTGCAATAAGTTTTGGGACACTGAAGCTAGACATTAGGCAGAAGGAGTTTTCCTACTTATAAATGATATTTTTATGCTCAATCTGGCCCTTATTAGTATTTGGGAGCAAGATTTACTGATAATGAATATGTAGATTATTGAACAGTTACTCAAGTAAAGTAAGAATTCTTCTTCTACCCCTGTTCTGTCCTACACCTGTCTGTTACACTGTGCTTTTCTCACGACAGAGACACAATCATACTTCAGAGAATATTCTTCTGATAATATAAACACTAACAACTAACCTATTCTTGTTCCCATCAATAACAGAAACAGAACACAAAAACTCAAGCATTCAAGCATGTGCTGTGTCGGTGAGCTCCAGATAAAATACATAACAGGACACTTATAATCACTGCCTGTCTACGCACATAGACAAATGCTTTGATGAAAGGTCCAGAGGCCAGGCCACATTGTGACGCATTCTGTACTGGTATATTTCATGTTGAGACAAAAAGAGGGCCACAAGGCTGTGTGGACACCATAAAATATATGACTGATGATATCACAGTCGGTTTCTGACCTTTGCGTGTGTGAAAGGCAACAAAACATGCCTTCCTCCTGCAAGGACAGTTGGTAACAAATACCACTTTGCCACAGCAAGTGACCTCTCTGAATTGGCCCTGAAACCACTTACAACCAGCAAGAATGTGGCCCAAAACCACCAAAAAATAAACTGACCATCGGTCCAGAGTCCAGTCACTCAGTGGCTACTGGGTGTTGTCCTGCTGCCACTGAAGATCAAATGGCGGTGGACCTCTGGAATGCCCGTGGCAAGGATGTGGGCGCCATTTTCCAACTGTGATGCTCTGCTAGAACAGTGGTTCCCAGAGTATCAGGTTCTTGGAAACCCCCCATGGATTCACATAAGAGTAGATCTGGTGCCAATCCTATAGCCACTGATCCCCTTACTCCTCATCTCCCCTAACTATGATGGAGGATGTCAGAGATTGTGAGCCAAGTGAAGGAATTGATGGTCTGGCTGTTGACTTCCTCCGATATAGAGGAACACAGTTTTACGCGGTAATACCACATCACTTCATTAATAATTAGGTAATTTATCAACAAATAAAGCTAAATGTTTGTTGATTCCAGCATCATAAATATAAAATTTGCTGCTTTTCATTATCAATTATGATAGCAACTAAAGGTGAGACATATCAAGACATTTCTTTGGGCTCTGAAAAGTTGTGGCAATTTTTTTATATATAATAGTCAAATCAATAGTGAAAATACTTAGCAGGTTAATCACATACAAAAATAAGAATACGTTTTAACTCCGGTTTATACGTCAAAACAGTACTGCTCTTAAACCTGTTGTATATGTTCTAACAAAACCTCTCCTTAATAACGGAAATCTAATAATCATTACAGTATGGGGCTCTGGTTGGACTGAGTAACAGTAGCCAGACAAATGTTTAAATTCAACAGTGTCAGCATTATTTAAAAAGAAGGATGTCAGGCATTATATAACAGTGGGGACTTGGAAAAACACACATTTGGACCACACACGATCGTCCGCACAGTGTAAACTTGAGGACAGACATGTGCGGTGCTGTACATACACATAGCAAGCTCTGTGTTGTTCATCTCGGTTGTATGTGGAGTAGCCTGAGAACTTGGTGGATCTGCGACCTACAAATCCACAACTAGGTGTCACCATCTCACACACAGCCCCATTCCTGCTCTGGGGAACTCCAGTGTCAATGATGGATTTTGGTCTGTAGGAGAAATTCACACATTTTAACTGTATGCACTTAAGGTGCTCTGTTGTCCACATGTTGACAATGCTGTCTCCCAGTGCTACGTCTGTGTATAAGCTGTGACGTAGCAATGTACGCATGCAATGTGGCATAAAATGATGTGCTGCTCTCAGGAAAACAGCCCTCCTTCCTTTTGCCTTTGCAAACTAACCAGAGTCATTGCAGTGAAGGTGGAGCTATCACATAACCTTTAATGTACGTAATCATAGCGTACACTGTCATATATGAATAAGTCATCAACCTAAAGTATGCTACATTAACCAGGTTCAAGAGTGGTTTAGTTTGAATTACTCTGCAGCCGACACCTGTTTCTCTTACAATTCACTTATATTGTCTCTTTGTATTTTTTCATTAGGGACCAAAACAACATTGAGACACTGAATTTATATTTGAAAAAGAGGGATTAAGTGGAAGAATTGTGCAGCATACAGTTCAATTTTACATGCACTATGACTCAGTCCCTCTCTTCCTGTCTACCCCCCTATTACAGTCTCTGACATTCAGAGCCAAGAAGCAAACTACTCAGACTGTGGGCCACGTTATCTTGGCTCCCAAAAGAAGCCAAATGTGGCTGTAAGAGCAGAGCTTTAGTCTAACTGCTGTATAACATGTGTGATCTGTACCAGAGAAGTGGCTTAGAGGCACATCTCACTTCCATTAAATCTCCCAAATGTCTCTTAAACTTGAGAAGGCATCAGCCAGTTCTCCATTTGATAGAAATTTCTTAATGTGGATCTCAGATAGTAAATGAGGAAAACTCACAAATGAATCTTTTCGGATGTCTCAGTCTCCCTCTGACCAGCTTGTCCTTCCACTGGGTATGGCTGTCCCGGCTGAGCTGGCGTACAGAACTGATCCTTTAAAGTGTTGCCTGTATGACCCCAAGAGAGTGTGCAGGGAGACGGACAGCTGGAGCAGCTGAATACATGCAAAGGGAGGGAGAACGAGAGCAAGGGAGGAAGAGGAGAGAGGGACAGCCCATTCTCCCCCCCCCCCCACTTCCCCGCCTTCTGGCCCCCTGCACTGCCATCCTCCTCTCTCCAAACCCCCTCTCTCTGACCCCCCGGGATGCAAATTCCTGGTCTTTGGGCCAAATACCAAAATTCTAAATCTGTCCAAATTGTCGCAGGCGGAACAACTTACAGATTCTCACTGGGCCCCCCCACCCCAACCGTTTTCTCAAAAAATGGCCCCCCTTGCATGTCCCACAACACACCTGGTTTCATTTAAAACTAACCCCCCACAAAAGCCCGAAGCTCTCCCACCATTCCCTTCGCTTTACCCATTTACCCCCCATCTATCTATGATTACCTCCCCAATCTTACTCTTTTTTTCAATAAAGTAACTAAAGCCCTTGCTCCCGTCCAATCTGACATGCAGGATATTTATAGCCAGTGAGAAAGAAGTTAATGGAATGTGGACAAAAATTAGAGAGTGGAAGGCAGACAGAGTATGGAGTGCTATTCGGAAAATTTGTCAGATTAGTTCACAGAATTAAGTTATAGCACTGTCGATGATATAATACAGAAACTTAACTACTTTCATTATTCTTCTCCAAATCACTGGTTTTGTTACACTGGTGGGGCATGACTAATCCATTAGTGTACAAGGAATCATTTCCAGCAATATTTCATTTTACAAGTCTGTTGTGTTGCAAGCTGGGATGTTACTTAACCCACATTAGTCTTTATTAGTTTAAGTGTGACTCATCTTACTGTTGAACGTCAAGGTCACCATTGTCCTTCCCACAAAAAAAAAGCTTTTTCATAAATCAACAGCAGCCACATTAAATTACATGCATATTTCACTGTAACATTACTGAATGACTGTTTTAAAGCTCACAAACAAGTGTTCTATAGCAGAAACACTAATGTTTATTTTCTAGATAGTGCAGTCATGCTATTTGTAAGGTAATGGAGCTTAGATCACATGAGAGCACTAATGTATTTACCTCCTGTTTTGTAAAGTACATCTCCAGAGTTTTTTTTTTCTTTTAAAAAGGTTTTCGTAACCTCAGATTGTTTATCTGTCCTGTCTCTGTGGGAGGTGGCAGAGATGACAGCTGTCATTACGAGGGATGTTGTTAAAAGTCACACTGACACCCCCCTTGCTAGCTAACCTCCATACCCGGCTGGTCCCTTATTCCCCTGACCACACACAGACACCACAACACACAATATACTAATTCATATTTAAAATCTTCAACACCGATATAGATTTTAAAACATTTGGAGTCCAGATTCTCAAAACAGGACTTTTATTGTGGTATGTTTTTGCCTCTCTTTTTTTCTCTTAACATCATCCAACACTCACAAACTCAGTAAATCTTGATGGTTAAATAGACAATGGGTTTTTACATTTGAAGTAGCAGATGGAAAAATGACATAAATCAGCAGGACTTTTATATTTGAATTAATTAATTTTATTTACAAGCCAAATTTGCAGAGACTAAGAGGGAAAACAATAAGTATGAAAGTCTTAATGGGGCTTGAGAAGTCAAATTAATCCCTGCTGACGAATCAAAAACAGAGAAAACACAAACCTAAGGGCTAAGATAACGTCTTCAGCGGGGGGAAAAGAGTGAAAACAAACTGCAGAGAGGGCAGACAAAGAGAGGGGTGACACAAAAAGGAAAACGCTTCAGTCGTGATACAGTTTGAAGATACAGCTTTTGATGACGCCCATGTATCTGTCCCACACAACCTGGTGCCTGGGGGGCAGAAAACAGAGACAGAAAGAGAACAAATTGTAAGTGAATGGAGGAAAAGGTTACTATAAGTCTTATGACAAACTGTTGTGAAATCTGGGTGAAGAGAGTAAATGAGGCAATCTTTGCCCCCACAGTGTAAAATGGGGGGGGGGGTGTCTGTGTTTCTTTTTATGAATATCTCTTTGTGAAACATGTAGTGCTGCAGTGCTGTGTAAACGCTTAACTACATTCCAGAGTGTTTGCATGAGAAACAAGGTAGCTACAGTTTGAGAAAAAAAATTTGGGGCAAGATAGGGTGACACCCACTGGTAGAACAGGGACATCAATATTAGAGATGATTTTAACATGCATCTTGGTGCTTGACCAGCATATTAGGATTACCAAATATTACACGATTAATCTGTTATTGTTTAATTTTCTACAAAAGTACGAAATTTGAGCATAGGTTATCGCCTTGGGAATTGATACATGAGGTCAAGTTGGTTTCACGCTATGCTTGACAAGTTCTACAAAATCAAATCATATTAACTCACTTGAATGTGTCAAGTAGGTGTGCCGAGTTGCTGTAGTGAGTAAGGTAAAGTTTCATATCCGCTGCTGTCCATCGGTCTGAACGACATGGTTCAATAAACTGGGGTGGAAAAAGGATGGAAGGGTATGTTAGATCAAACAACACCACAAAGGGAAACTCAAAACCTGGAACTGTCCTCAGAAAAAAAACTGATACACACCTTCTCCACAAGATCAATGAAGAAATCTCTGACATCTTTTGTGTTGGTTAACTTTGAAGCAATGTTGACAAGGCCTCTGGAAAGATTCTATTACAAAAAAAAGAAAATAATGAAATATAGAAATTAGTATTTCTTTTCACAGTATGAGTTACAAAATATTAAAATTTTGAATAAAATTTTTCTCACCTTAAAATTAGCCTCCATCTCATTAAACACTTTGGTCTTTCCTCTGAGAGCTGTACAGACCAGGCTGAGAGTTAAACAAAATGGGAAAAGAGAAGTTGTAAATAAAAGAAAAATATAAACAAAAGCCTTTTTTAATTTTTAAGTGGTCTTAAAAAACAGTAGGTTTTTCTTTGCTTCCTTTACCTTTTATGTTGATCAAGCAGATCTTTGTCAGTGATTAAAATCTTCAGTTCTTTCAGCTCTTGTAAAAACTCTTTATCAAGATCCACATCCATGTCTTCCACCATGTTATCTACAAAGACAGACAGACAGTCAGCGTAAAAAAAATTTCATTTAATTAGAATCAAAAGTTGAAAATACTATTTTCAATTTATTCAATTCAATTCTGATTTTTTTCATTCATAATATTATATTATATAATAATGATATACCTTATACCACTAGTTATTATGGAAGACTTTTCTTTTAGCCTTTTTTGGAAAGGCTCGTCTGTGGAACGGGCCCCTGACCATCTGAGGGCTCCACAGACAACGGAGACTTTTAAAAAAGGACTTAAAACTTTACTTTTTAGCAGAACCTATAACTTTTAATCAATTTGCTGCTTTTTGCTAATATATTAATATTATTATAATATTATTTATTGATGCTTTTACCTGCCTTACCTTGTAGCACTTTGAGATTTGGCCTAAATGTAAAGTGCGTTATAAATAAAATGTATTATTATTTTTATTATTAATAAAAATGTAGGTTGTTGGTTTTTTTGATACACTATGAATATTTCACTGCTGTCTAAGCGTCAATCGAAGGCAAATTAAACCATTTCCATCTTGTTAATATATCTGTTACACAAGTGATTTAAAATGGTGTTCGTAACGTTTACATTGCAGACACAAATAGCAGCAAACAGCCAAAATAAACAAGTGAACATAGCTCACCAACTGCCCCCACAGTCCAGTTGTTGATAAGCTGCCCAGCGCAGAAAGCAAAGTCCTGGAAAGTGAGATATTGCAGCTTTCTTTTCCCTGTCTCAAAGCGATTGTTTGCAAAGAAAACAATGGCGGCATAATCTCTGAAATAAGCAAAGGGTACATTATGTCCAAAAAAGAAAATGATCAAAAAATAGAACCAAACTATCAGCATGTTGAATATAAAATTGCTTTACTCATTGAATATCCTGAACACTTGTGCTGTTCTGTATGACTTAGCATAAAAAAATACACAATCATATCGGAATAAATTATAAAATCTACAAAACAAGAGATCCAAACCAGAACCAATACTTAGGAAAGAAAAACCGTGAAGCAGGAAGATGTATTTTCACTGTTTACCTTGCAAGCTTATCAGAGAGAAGAAAATGCTGACGAATATTCTCCACCAGGGGCCCCTTCAGCTCTTCCACAATTTTGAAAACACGCTTGAAGTTGTCAAACTGAAATTAAGCACATATCACAGTTTTACTTCAACTTTTAAAATATTAAGCTAGAAACCTGTATGTAGATATGCATTACTTAAGGGCCTCTGCAGACAATGTGTCTAACTGAATATAATTATTTCAAGCGGCTTTTGAGGAGATTCAGATTAGCCATGTCTCCTATCAAATGTTCCAAACATGCATGTAAATATAACTTTAAAAATTCAGCTGCGTCGTCAAATTTATTAAACTAAACCCAGGGTTTGTAAATATTGAAAATAACAGATGTTGATTGATTACACTTAGTGCTCTATCTGATGTTGTACAACATTTGCGGCCAGCTAATAGCCCCCTAGACAGCATTCCTCCTAGTTTGCTGAAAAACACTTTAATACTGTTGGTCCATTTATTCCTGCTCTGATTAATGGCTGTCTTACTTCTGGGCATGTACCAGCAACTTTTAAACGTGCTGTTGTCCAGCCTATCATCAGGAAAGAAAATCTGAACCCTTCTCTCATCTCTAGCTTTAGACCAATCTCTAAGTCACCTTTTTTGTCAAAGGTTTTTAATAAAGTTGTCTTTACTCCACTGAAAACTCATCTTGATGATCATGGCATTTCTGAAAAGTTTCAGTATGGGTTTAATCAACGCCATAGTACAGAAACAGCTCATTAAGAGTTTTTAATGACCTTCTTTTAACTGTTGACTCTGGGAATTCTGGTGATTTTAGACCCCACTGCTACTTTTGATACTGTGGATCATGAGATACTGCTGTCACGTCTTGAGTTTTGTGTAAGCATTAAAGGTTCTGCCCTCCAGTGGTTCCAGTCCTTCCGTACTGATAGGCGTGAATACTTTTCGACTACAGACCCGCTGACATGTGGGGTCCCTCAGGGCTCCTTTTTGGGCCTCTTGCTATTTTTCTTGGGTCCATTTTTGAAAAAAGGCATAACATCTCTTATCACTGCTTTGTAGATGATTATCAGATCTATCTGCATATTAAAACTAACAGCAAAGGGTCTATGATGGCCTTGTGGAACTTTTTAGATGACATAAAAGCCTTGATGTTGATTAACTCCTTCCTCTAAATGAAGGTTAAACCGAGGTTGTTGTGTTTGGTAGGGCTGACTTCTGGGACAATCCTGAAAATTGTCTAGGCCCATTAGTGCCCTTCAAAAAACCTTTTCTTAAGAACTTTGGCGTTGTCTTTGACAGCTCTTTCAAGCTCCATAACAAAATTAGCGCATTGGTAAAAGCCAACTTATTTATTTGGAGAGTCATACATGCCTTCATTAATTCACGTTTGGATTACTGTAACTGCATATATGTTGTGTATGGAGCAGTCATCACTTCCCTGCCTACAACTGGTGCAAAATGCTGCTTCCCGCCTCCTATCTGGATGTTAAAAACTTGACCACATAACTTCCGTACTGGCTTCCAGTGCGGTACTGCATAGATTTAAGATCTTGCTGTTTGTTTTTGAAGCCTTAAATAGGTTAGCACCATCCTGTCCAACGGAGCTATTGCATCTGCATTCTCAAGTCAAAGCACTGCTTTGTATTAACCAGATGCTCTTAGCCACTCCTCCGTCAAAATTAAGAGCTCAAGGTGCCCCTGCCTTTGCAGTAGCAGGACCAAACCTCTGGAATAGTCTACCAATTCACATCAGAATGGCACAGAGCATTGAAATTTTTAAATCTCTGGTGAAAACGCATCTTTTTTCTCTGGCTTTTAATTCAGGTTGAAGTGTGACATTTCTATTTCATCTGCTCATTTCAATGTTTATTTTAATGCGTATTGTAAGTAATTTTATCCTTTTATCTTACTTGATTTTAAACTATTTGTTTGATCTGTCTTTTATTCTTATAATGTAGGCTATTATTTTGTTTCTGTTGTATCTGTTCAGCACTTTGGTCAGCTCATTTGATTGTTTAAATTTAAAACATAAATAAACTTTGACTTGATTGCAGAAAATCACCAGTATGAAATGAAAATCTAGGTGGTTTCTCAACAATAATGAGCAATGCATTCTAAACCTACTGCAAATTCCTCTAATGACTATTTTAAACCTGATAATACAGATGAACAGCGATTGTGATAGTCAGAATGCACTACCTGTCGTCTGCAGCTCTTCAGTGTCACACCTGTCTTGGCACTAATATCATCCAAGTCTTTCTTTGTTCCTTTGGAGAGTTTCTTTCCCAGAACCTCACGGACAAATGCATCATCAAAGGCATAGTATCTAAACAAGGAAACAGAGGGTATTTATATTGTCATGCCATGGTGAAATGCGCCTAGTGAAGCAAACAAACTGGTTTAAGGAAAAACAGAATCATCTGATTAAAATTTGACAATAATGTAACTGTTCTCTAACTTCAGATCTGACACTGGAAAACATATCAGACACTTTAATGAATTAATAAGAGCATTTTTACTGCACCTCTCTATGAGGATGGCTTGTCGATGAGGTGTGATCTGGAACAGTAGCTGATTGGCGAGTTTAGCCGGGCAGTGCAGCAGACGCTCGCACATTTGGAAAGTCCTGTACTGGTCCATGGTGTCACTCAGCAAAACATCTGCACTTGCCTCACACTCTTCCATCACTCCTCCTTCCATTCGTACCTTGACAGCATCATTCACTGTAGCAAAAAACATGCAAGCTTGGTTCAAAGGTTTGGCAATCAAATTAAGGCTGAAAATAAGTAACACAACTGATTTGGATATTGGTGTGGACGTAACACAGCAGTGAATGGTTATTCTCTTATTCAATATTCATTTAAACATTGATGATGTAACTTTATGCAGATCTTCCTCTTACCAAATAAAGTGATACCACCTCAATTCCTTAACCATGGAAACATACTCTGAGAATTGGAGTCGTGTTTATCAGCAGTAGTTTTGCATTTAGATGTTACTTTTTACCTTTCTCAAATTTGTTAAATCCATTTTTGTAACTGAATATGCAATAGTTCAACTAAATACTGCTGGTAATGTCATATTTACATATACAGGTACATACATATGGATTTACTTATACATACATATTTACTACACATCTCTGTGTCATACAGTGACGTGATACATTTAGCCCAGTATTAGTCAATTTTGTCAAAATCTTCATTATTTTAACAAACTGATTTTAAAAAAGTCCTCATCCTCCTTAAATAACTTCACTAACATATGGCAAATAAAATGCAAATGTCAATCCACTTAACCAAAACAATATATTCAGTATTACCATTTTAAATGTTGTTGTTATTAAGCTGTCATAAACTGCAACAACAAATGAAATCATGTCCATATGCATAGGAAGTTGGGATATTGAATGACAGTCAACAGGAAATTGTGATTTAAATGTAGCAGTTGAAAATATATAGAAATCTGCTGTCAGTCAATTGCATATACCATTTCATCCAAATCTTATTGCTTGATAAAAAAAATGTGATTCCTCATTAATTTAATGATGGATTGTAAACGTTACAAGTGTACCATATAATTTTTGTTCAACGAATCAAAACACTGATGGCACATTGTTGTATTTCTTATCGATGCATCCTTGGCTTAAAAAGATGGTTTGAAATGGGAATATTGGTGAAAAAGGTTTTTGAGCCAAGGGCCCAATATGGTGGACCTGATCGCCATATTAGAGACCGCTGCATTCGATTTTACAGTATTCACCAGTATTCACCATGGTGAATTCACCATACCTGTTTAAAAGCACCCTTTTAAAACAAGCACAGTGGACACCGTTTTCAGGGGAATTTTGACCTATACCTGTGTATCCATCCAACCAGAGTTGGTAAACCTCTTCATCCATGATGGTTGTGTTACCGACAAAGACATCAAGCTCCACTGCCATCTGTGTGGAGGCAAAACATTTTATCTAATTTAATTCAGATTTTTTAACATTCTTGATCGTCTACATTGAATTAGAAGATTCATTTAACACTGTTATAATTGGCAAACACGGTCAGGATGACATTGGCATGTACCTTGTTTTGAGCCCCGACTTCCGACACAAATTGAAGATAAAAGGTCAAGTAAAACGTATAACGTTTAATTCTATTGCATTAACTCATATTTAGTCTCAATGCGATCCCAATTATCTTTAGCCTATTCCTCTTGATTAAGACTAAACTCTTCGCTATGTCGCAAAGTTAGCAGCGTCACTGACAAATAAATAAATCTAGTTATCAAAAAAAGATAAATAGATTATTTTGAGCTTGATAAAATGATCAAATACGCACATTTCTATGAAAATATATCTCTCATGCTAGCTTCCGTAGACTGTTATGGTTGCGCAGTGTCAACAACAGCAGTCAGGCAACAGGAACTTCCGCTATCCTGTGACGTCACAGGAAGTGTTGTGTGTGGAGTGTTGACTCTGCCTAAAACAATCTACCCCCTTTAAACTTATATTAATAATAAATTAAAGCATTGGTATGGACACCGTGCCGATGTCCATACCCCGGTGATGTTTTATTGCTTCATGTAATATTATCAAATATCTTAATTTGTCATTTTTGTCAATTTATTTTATTTGTGTAAGACATTTTCATTTTCCTCCCTAAATAAAATAGAAAACAAGACCAATTAGACGTTAGCATTAGCCAAGCTATCAACTAACAAAACATGTAGCATACCCACCAAAAGATGGTGAGACACTTAAAGTGATAATTTCTAATGTATTCAAATTCTAAAGAACACCATAAGAGCTTACGCCTGGAAGGTTGCTAGGACCGCTCTTTCATTTTTGTTCTTTAACTTAACCGATCCCACCTTATTTTCCCGCTGTTAAGCTACGTTTTTAATAAAACAGGAAATCTGCACCGGAAAGTTTTCTTCAAAATAAAAGCATTTATACAAAACCGGAAACAGCAGATCTGAAATCAAGACCACACGACAAAAGTGAAAGGACTTTTGGCTGCAATATAAAAAAAGGGTTATTTACAAAACATGTTACTAAGCAGTATGTTGATTACTTAAAACAGATAAGTGAATATGAAGAAATGAATGACTCAACATGTGATTTGGACACAAAAATATACACAATCCATTGACATCCAAATAATGTAAATGGATAGTTACTCAAAATAAAAGAAGAAAGAGCCAGCCACTCCTGTAAGGGGGTCAAACAGAGATGGTCGTAAAAAGATATGTAGACTGATCAGTCATACCTTAATGACCGCCAAATATTGTGTATGTCCCCCATTTGCCAAAAAAACGTTCGGACCACAGGGGCATGGACCTTACAAGATCTATGAAGGTGTGCTTTGGTATCTGGCACCAATAAGCAGCAAATTCTTGAAGTCTTGTAAGTTGTGAGGAGAGGTTTACGAACTACACAAACTATACTTGTTTGTCCAGCATATATCCCACAGATGCTCGAGTGGATTGAGATCAGGAAATATTGAATATAAGTCAACATAGTGAACTCATGTTCTTTAATCCATTCAGGAACCATATGGTTGGCTAGACCCAAGGTTTTCAAGCAGAACATTGTACATCACATTGACTTCCTCAAAAAGATTAAAGTCCAGGAGGTGCTCTGACACACATTGGTCTGTATCGCAGTAAGAACCTTGGTTTATTTTGTGGGTCCTTACCCTTGCACATTTTTCATCCATTCAGCACATTATCTTCAAAGAAAAGATTTCGACTACCTACCTAATATATCCAACCCGCAACAATGAGATGACAACTGTTATCCAGTTCATCTGTCAGCTGTTAAAATGTTACTATGGTAGATCTTTTTATTGGATGTACCAACAAAGAAAAAATAAGGAGGATCTTGGAAAGTAACTTAAATTCAAAACAGAAAAGAAATTGACGGTCCTGGCAGTCAGGTTGGAAAAAATAGAACAAAATTTAGCAGATTTCGTGTCTATTATTGGAATACAATTGGCCCGATTCCATAATACAATGCACTAATATATACTTGGAATAATGCATAATCAGAGTAATTCCAAACAATTTTCATGAATCTGAGAATGGTAAGAAGTTACATCTAGATAGCAAAGGTAGTTCTGGATCAAGCACAATGAAAAATCCTATCATTATATTCATATATATATATATATATATATATATATATATATATATATATATATATATATATATATATAATATTTTTTTGATAACCATAGATGATTTACACATTATTCCAAAACTCAATAGGTGGTTTCTTTTACATGACAATTGTCTTATCAAAGCAATGACATAATAAGAACATGTTATACATAATAATAACATGTATTATGTCCAGGGTTTATCATTGATTAAGTTTATTGATAAATTGTATGTGCTTTCTGTTTTCTAGTTTTAATATTAGGATCAGGATAGTCACCAGCTCGATAGGCCTGTTGCTTGCTGTGTGTGTACAATCTGCCCTCTTTTCCTCCAGCGATTAATCTGAATAAATCCCTGCAAATCCTCACCTCACCCTCCCATTCTGTCTTTCTCCATGTGTCCTTCATCGTCACAACACAAGGGAAAACGCCTCAGTCAACATGTCATTTTGCAAATCAACACTCTCCTTTCTAACATTACATGATACCCTGATTCCAACCCCAGCTCTCCCCTTGCACGGTTAACACCCTGCATTGTTATGGTCTCTGTGAAACAATAGAGGTGGGACAGAGGGCGGAAGGATGTGGCTGAATGCCCCAGCAAAGATCCGTGGAAAAAAGCCTACAGTCACACTTTCAGCCAGTGCTCGTTGAAAAGAAATGAACACGACCAAATCATCCATGACACAACCGCACTGTAGTTTGCACTGAAATTCGGTTGCATGAAAGGCGTGCACCCGTATTTCCCTTGCACTGCAAATATTTTGGAATTGTCATAATATCCATAAGCGTCATATTTATTTATTTTGTGAAGATGGGTAATGCTATTCGTTTTCAATGTACTAATGGCGTTAGTAATACCTCACTGACAGATCAAGTGAAGCAGATCTTACTGGCTGAAATGTTTTTTCAGCAGGATTACTGAGCTGGTCGATTCTATTAAGCTATTTACCCCCATGTCATAAGTGGACACTGGTAAGCGATGAGCTGCCGGAAACCTCAGAAGAAACCACAGATAGTCCTGATCACTATCAAACTGATATGTCAGATAATCAGTATGCATAAGTAGAGGTATTTCCTGGACGTCCTTCACAATAAGACCCATCCTGTTCATGGGAGCCACAGCATAAGGAAAACCCCTATGGGTATGAAAACTGTCAATAGTGAGAAATACATTGTAGCTAAATTAATTAATATTGTATAAATATCCATATCTTATCTACAGAGGTGTGAATTAACAAATTAAAAACGCCCCCATTGAAACAATTTCAAATGGACTTTCGGCGTTACATTAAAAACATACTAACTGGCTTTTAACAAATTTAATTACAGCTCTGTTCAAAGTCCAGCATTATCAAATATATATGCTAACCTAATTATATTATCAAATGATTGCTAATAAAAACATTTGATTGCAGTTAGTATTGATCCATCTTTTTGATAAAGGCATATTTATGTTGGAAAAAATTACAAAACTTTACATACTAATGTTTCTATGTAATATTTGGTTTTAACATGTAAGATTTAGATGAACCTATAGGTTAACATTTAGATTGAAGTTAACATCAGGATAAAACCTTTTATATTATTTAAAAAGGGAATACGACAAAGTCCATAAATATTAATATGAAATGTAAAAAAAAAAAAAGAGGAGTAAATAAATGAAACCACTTTTTAAACATTTTTTGTTAGTAAATGTGGCAGAATGTTAATTTCTTCATGTGCCTCTTTACAGTCGGCTCCCCATAGATGATAAATGACTTTTCTAAATAATTGTCATTTACGCAGAATACATTCTGGCAGTGATAAGAGATGAATCAGATTCTGATTGGTGAATCTGTTGAATCTGTTGAATCAGTTCACCGTAAGATGAATAAGTTCTTCCTTACCTTTCTTTTCCACGACTAACTCTTCTTCTACAGGAGAATAGTTTGTGCCTTTGCCATGTGTGCCATTTTCGTGTAAATATGCATATGTCTTTTACTCTGAAGGATGCAGACACAGTTTCCTGTCATGGTTATGCGTAACGGAGTCACAGGGCTGGAAGTGGCGGAGGTGGACATTGTGGTGGAAACAGTACAGCACCGGAGGATAAACAGAGATGATGCACGAATTGTCTTTGAAGCTGTGATCGGACTGGGATCTGTTCAGTGGATGATCCAATGAATGAATCGTTCGTGAATGCCTTCTTCCAGCCGGCGGGGGGAGTGAATGTGTTAAGGCGAGGCGATAAGAGCACAGCTTGATGACACGATGCCAGCGACGCACAAATAACATCTGCGAGGTGCGCATCCGACACTTCTGGATTAAACATCACGGCCTTTGTACATACAAAAAGCCTGGGTGACTGCTGCCTTAAGATACGGCGAGAAGAGGCGAAATATGGACGGTCATATCTTTGGAGGCCTTTGGAGAGCACCACCTCCTTCTGTTAATGGGATGACAGATTGACGTTTGCAGTCTATTTTCATAAACGTCAAGGTATTATCCCCGAAGAATAATCACTGAGTTCAGCGCAAAGCCGGAGAAAGCCATCTCAATAAAAAATATCACATGTTTATGCTTTTTTTGGCCTCCGGTGCTATCGTGATTGCACACATGACATCTGGGACACATTGGATGCAAATGAAAACGAGGAGTTGATGCCTGTGTGTTGAGCATAGAAGCATCCGAACATCCGATCGCAGCGCTTCTAGGAGTCTCAGGTATACAGGTTTTTAGTTTTGTTTGTTTTTGAATAAGGACAAAAACATGAGTAGCGATGGTGAAATAGTAAACAGAGAACTGTCAAAGATGTCCGACGAGGATTTGTTGGCATGCTCTAAAGACGAGCTTGTGAGTCGGTTGCGTAAAGAGGAGTCGGATAAAATATCGGCGCTCATTCAGCGCGGACGGCTGATAAAAGAGGTAAATAAACAGCTGCAGGGACACCTCCACGAAATCAGGGAACTGAAAGGCATCAATCAGCGCCTACAGGAGGAGAACGTAGAGCTGCGGGACCTGTGCTGTTTCCTGGACGACGACCGTCTCAAAGTGAAGAAGCTGGCCAGGGAATGGCAGCTCTTCGGTCATCACGCAGCAAAAGTGATGCGGGAGGACCTGGGCGGGTACTTGAAAAAACTCGCAGACCTGGAGCGCATGCAGGACGGCTTGGTTAAGGAGAATTTGGACCTGAAGGAGCTGTGCCTTGTGCTGGAGGAAGAGTATGTCAGCAGGAGTGACTCAAGCCCAGGAGGGTCCACCGAGCTCAACCTGCCCTGCATGGTGGCCCGGGATCTTGGGGACGGAAGCTCAAGCACAGGCAGTGTGGGAAGCCCGGACCAGCTGCACCTGGTCTGTTCACCTGATGATTGATGAGAGGTTCATGCGATTAAACAGGGCTTCTCCGACACCAAGAAGGAACCGGCAGAGAGGGCAAATTGGCTGACTTAATGACACCGAGGCTTTATCGGACTATACAAATGAAATAGGTGCATTAGAAAAAAGCCTTCTGAATGCTGCAAAGATGTTTTGAAAACACAACCATGCTCAAGACTTTACAAAGACATTTACTGAGTGTTTGCCAGCTGAATATGTACCTACATTTTACAGTGATTTTGTACAACTCTCTTAGTTTTTGGGGGAAATTTCTCTTTTTCAGTGAACTGTTCTTAAAAATTAATGTGACAAAGTGGTGGGTCACGTTATGAATTTATGTCATGCACTGGACTAGCCTACACTGGTAGAAGCCTTTTTCTATTGCACTGGAAAGCATTATCATGGATCTTTAATTCCCAAATTAAGATTCATTTCAATCCAGTTATGAGCCATATTAAGTCCACTGAATTCCTACAGCACTGAATTAAATTAGATGAAATTTTAAAAAATGAACATATTTGATATTTGCTTTTGCTAGATGCCCAATAATGTGTAATGTTTCATGCACTCTGTTCCTCAGGATGGGATTGGGTGCCATATGTGCATGATGATTGTCACATTTTGTAACGGCTTGTTCACTAGTATGATGGGAAGGCCCTTTGGGTTTACTGTGGATAGTGCTGCTGTGTACAATGTACAAGAGCTAGAACCACAAGCAGAGCCAGCACACCGGTTTTGGGTCAGATGTAATAGATCTCCTTGAACCTCACTCACAGCTGGACTGAATACGTTCTGTCAATTTTTTAATCCAACTGGAATTCTTTGTATCAAACTGGAAAGGTCTACAAGTTTGAATGATCTGTATTTTATTGAAACCGAGCTGTTTAAATTTACTTGTATCACATTTTTATTGCATTGTTGTTGTTGATGTTCAATTAAGCATATCACAGACTTTGGCAACGGTTGGCAATGGTCTTTTTTTCCTGGAACTCATGCTTTGTATTTATCACGTAACATTGAGGATAATCTTAACATTGACCCCTCTTAATCTCTTATCTGTATTAAGTAGTGTTACTAACCGTTTTCAGTTTAATTCATAGATGATGCACAGGGATTAGAACATTTTATTGGTGGGCTATGCTCATAGTGCATTGAAGAGCTTTAAATACAGTGGGTATGACACTGTTATGTCTGACCTTTATTTGTGTGATTGACTTTCAAAAACAAGCACTTACATTTACATAGAATGAAGAACGCATTTTTGCATTCGTTTTAATCTTCGTGTCTGAACTGACTGTGTCTGATTGATGTCCCCTTAATGTCAAACTTAATGGATATCCATCAGTTTCATTTTTGGATCCCTATTCGCACAGCCTGGAGAGCTTAAGAGAGTAGTAATATGCTTTTACCCACTTATTTATGCTCACGCTTCCTTTGGCGCCAGCATGCAAACAGATTTTTTCCTCACTCATGGTCGCTAGCTCTCAATCTGATTCTTGTTCCATGCTGATGGTCCACTCTAACCCCATTTAGTAGAGGAATCCGATGTTCTACGAGCCATGTATATGTATTAGCATGAGATTTGCTTCATTTGGAAAATGGAGGCACACAGTTTTAAGAGCCATCATTAGAGCTTGCCAGAACATCTTGCAGAGAAAATAGTGTCAGGAAAATGGCTGTAGCTTGTGATTGTTTTATTGATTAATGGTTTAATCTATGAATTGTCAAAAAGAAATTAGTGCTTGACCGCCCAGAGTGAGAAGTATGCATTCGTTTTTTGTTTTTCCAGAACATTCTTCCACAACAAATGATAAGAAACACTAACATGAGAAGCTACAACCAGAAAAAATTCATATCGGTTTTTGCTTGATCAAATGTAGATTTCTGCATTTTCTTATCAATTGAACGATGGAGGATTTAGCAACTTTTGGGGGTCTCTGTTTTCACCTCAGACAATTGAACTATGTTTTGTTACTTCTTAAAACTATTCTCCTCCTTTAAGCAGCCATTTTTTAATGTATATTTCAGCATAATAACATCCTCCTGTTGTTTGCTTTTCGCCATTGATATTACACATATTACACATGTTTCAAAGCTATTAACCATTGTTCTTTATTGTTGATGAAGTAGTACAGCTTTGGAAAAAGATAAAAAGGCACTGCCCCTATAACAGTTCAATCGACAGAGTAAACATTTCCAAAAATATATTACACTCTCTAAAATAAATACATAATCATAATGATTATTAACTCCTATGGCCCAGCCTTAGTGATCAATAATGTATAATATGCATAGAAAAGTAGGATTCTTAAAAGATTCATCCAAAAATGAGAACCATTTATGCATAAGTATTATTTCCCTGGCTGAGAAGGTTAAGAAATTGTTACATAACATGACATGAAAATGTAACAAGTCATTAAATGCAACATCATACTAAATTATCACTATTAATACATTATTACATTTAGTCATCACAGTTTTTCTAGAAAGCTTTTTCAATTCTCAAGTGAATATATTCTGCATGCAGTGCTTTCTTGTTAAACCCCCAAACATTCTACTTGATAGCTTTTTATAATGAGAAATATACAAAATGTATAAAGCTAAAAGAGTGTAACAGTCACGTCTTGATAATGCCATTAGTATGCATGAGCACACACAGTCAACTCTGAATAGTTGAAATGAAGTTGATGCACTAAGCTAATCTTGAAATGTTTATCACAATCATGGCTTTCATTTCCATATTGTTTCCTACAGACAATTTGTATGACACATAAATTGCTGCTTCAATCAAATTGAAGATATCAATGCCAATCACAGGGTGAGGATGGTCGGGGAGTGCAGGGAGTGATCCGATTGGTCACCACTGCTGCTGCTGCGGCGGTGAGCAATCCCACAGGGCTCTAGGGCATGAAACTGTTGAGCATTTACATGTGATGTAGCATGGGATGTGGTGGAGGTGTTAGTGTCTAATGGTGCAGACGGATAGGTGAAAACCATACCAGCTGTAAAGGGTGTGAGAGAGGGAGTACATGTAAGAACAGGGGTGTGAAGTGACTCTGACTCTGTGACAACTTCTGAGGCAAATGTTGTCACAGCCTTACTGGGTATAGTTATCTTTGGTTTTGGCTTATCCATCTTTGTTGGTAGTTTGGTCGACAATCTGGGTCTCCCGGAGTCGTCTGGCTCAATTTTGATGCTTCCCAAAGAGGAAACTGATGGATTTGCGTCAGAATCGGAATCGGAGTCCTCGATTTTACAAATGGGACGGTGGGCCTCCAGGACCAGCTCAAGTTTGTCTTTCTCCTTTTGTAATTCAGCTATTTCCTTCTGTAATTTGGTCTTTTCATCCTCCAACTCGTCAGTCTCCTACAAAAGAGTGAAGCAAAGAAAGACAGACATAGATATAAATACTCCCTTGCTTTACTGAAACCAATACCATACATTTGAAGCTTGTACAGTATGTTGTGACATTTGTATAGCGCTCACTCACGTTTTGTAGTGTTTCCGTCAGCTCCCGACGGCGATTGCGACATTTTGCAGCTGCCAGTTTATTCCGTTCCCGTCTTACTCTGCGTCTCTCCATCTCTTCCTGGGATAACTGATAAAGAAATTAAATACATAAAACATTCATTCATTTATTTTCCCTAACAGATTTTCCTGTTCAGGGACACGATGGCTGGAGCCCATCCCAAAACATAGAGACAGAAAGCCATCCAAAAACATGCCATATATGTGGATTGATAACACTAACTTGCACATAGGAGTGAATGTGAGAGTGAAATACATAAAGTTGACACAGTCAAATGACCGACAAATGGCCCCATACAATATTTAAAGTCGAAAGATTGTGAATAATTTCTTTGTTGAAAAAAGTAATTTCAAAATGTCAAATACAGACATATTGGGATTCCAGCAGCAAGAGCATGAAACAGGAAAAACACCATGTGTTTGTGGTGAGTCATCACAGTCATAGCATCTGAATGAGTTTGACGTGTCTGAGCTTTTGTGTCTCTGTAACACCCTAACTCTGACTTCACCCAGCGCCCTACTCAATAATTGCTGTTGATCCAATATTTCCCGCCCTTTCAGGGTGATGAGTCACAATAAAACCCAAGCTATGACTAAGGTGTGAGTCACAGAAAGTGACTTGCCCCTGTGAGTCACATGACAGTTCACTTCCTGTAGCATGATATTACAACTCTAAGAACAAACTGTAACCGGGTGATACGTGCCAACCTGTGTGTCTGATGAAAGAACAGAAAAAACTCTCGTACTGATGGATCTTAAGGTTGAAGGTGAAAGAAATCACTTTAATGT
This sequence comes from Lophius americanus, assembly GCA_037951165.1. Classification (NCBI taxonomy): domain Eukaryota; kingdom Metazoa; phylum Chordata; class Actinopteri; order Lophiiformes; family Lophiidae; genus Lophius; species Lophius americanus. The sequence continues at coordinate 5,179,468 of JBBDHG010000008.1, read as the reverse complement.
CTTTGAGATCTTATTGGGACTTAAGATCTCAAAGACATAACATTGCTCTTTGCATAAAGCTCAGATAATTTCAAGCAGTATGTCAAAGATGAGTGAGCACTGACTTAATCAAGGACCATAAACTGCATGCTTTTCTTTGGAGAGTAAAAGTTCTTTCTAATGGTGTTAACATTCACAACACAATATATTAAACAACATTGTAAAATAATGTATGCTACATTATGTGTAATTCTAAAAGAAGTTACAAAATTGAGATAGAGTATTACAGAGTACTGCACACTAGTTACACAGAATTATTTGAGCTACTTCCCATTTCATCTGATATCCCTCTTGGAAGATATATAAATCCCAAGAGTGCTCTTTTAACTTTCTTTCAGGTTGTCAACTCTCACTTCCCAAACTGCATAACTGATTCAAATGTACAATTATCAGTGTATCTAACTATATACTTGCTTCAAATTTCAGTTAAAGAAGGACTGCTTTCTTACATGTTCGTCATTCCGGTGCCGTGTCGAAGTAATGGCATTTGCGGCTGCTCTTATGACCCCTGGTCTGAGAAGATGGGAGTGGGAAGCCTGTGGACCCAGGGGCCGCACCCCTGAAATGCTTGGATAAGGAGGTACGGGTGATCTTGATGGGCCTGGCGGTTGCATGAGGGAGGGCTGGACCAGCCACTGAAGGTCCTGATTAGTTGTAATGGCATTGAGACTCGGTACAAACTCACTGTTGCCAGCCATTGTATATTTCTGGAAAAATTGAATAGAGTGAAATTGTTGGTTAGTGCTGTAGGGGAGCATTTACTCCAACATGTGATAAAGAATAGATAAATAAATAAATATGATACTGTTCTAAATGCCAAAGAAAAGTATAAAAAATTAATATTAAGTTTATTAAATTCGTACATGTTGCGTTTTGACGGCATATACATAAAGTGTCATAACTAATAACTACATGAAACCTACATATGACCGAAAGAGTAACCACATGACAGGTTCATTGTTTTATTTAAGGTTTGAATTAATTTGTCTACTTTAAGAGTTGAATTTACTGTTTTACCTGTTTGTTATCCAACTTTCTGGGTTGACCTGTGGCCTAGATTAATGACAGCACACCTACCTGCTCCTGTTGTGCACTTGAGGTGCTAGTGACTCCTGGCGACATAGAGTGTGATCCAGGGACGCTGCCAGGGTACGCCGGGTTGCCTCCGCCTTGACTCCCAAAGTTCCGATACATCCTCTTTGTAATAAAATGAAAAACTTTGATCCAAATGAAGTTAATTATCACTAGGGTCTTTCAAAATTACCTTTAGATTGAGTCTCAATTCAAACTTGGGGTAAACCCACCTTATTGCGGGAAATCGGTAGAGTCCAAGCGGGTATGTTTTCAAGGGGTGGACTAGGCAATAAACGTCGTCTTGCTTTTTCCAAATCTTCCTGAAACTTCCAAAAAAAACCTTCAGTACATCCTCTTGTGTTTAGTCATAGATTCATAAGTCAAAGTCTGGGAATGATTGGGAAGTTGTAAACTCTTAAAGCGGCGGTAAAAGTTCACCACGCCCCTCCAAAGTTACGGGAAATAGTGCTGTCTGGAATCTGTCACGAATCGTTCATAGCGTAGTGACGTCATTGACCATATATGGGGGGAGTTTCCTCCTGAGAGAAGCAGGGATTCCTCAAAGAGAAAATATGATTCCTCAAACTCTGTTTTCCTGCTTCAATATCTTTGTCCAAATACTACTGTAATGTCTTAATCATTGAAAGTAGCATACTGTAATGTATATAAGTTTAAATATGTAAAAATGTACATCTACATAACAAACATATCTTCATTGATAGTAAACTTTACTCTTAGTTTCATATTTACTTAAAGATAAGGGTATGAATAAATCAGTATCAAAAGGATGATGGTGCAGTTTATTAAAGTCAAAACTGAACTTCAGGGATTTACCAAATAAAAGCATTTGTATATCATGTCATAAACGCTGGATGCATATCTTACTACTATATAGTACTATGTCAAAGCAAAAATAAATTTCAGAACATAAGGCTATCTTGTAATGATTCAAGCATTTGTATTCAGTCATTTATGTAAGCTGCATTTAAGCACACTACATCACAAATACCCAATTTTACTACATAAATCTCATATTACTGGGACATCCTTGACTCTGAATTGTAAAACAAAAAATATAATTAAATTTTAACTATGTCTTTTATCACATAGTTGCTTAGGCTAATTATTATTAATACAACATTAATGGGGTAAAACCAAAGATCGCAAAATTTATATTATATTTTAAATATTAATTAAATTCAAGATTGCATGTACAGACCAACTTCAGGATGGGTTATGAACTATATGGGCAAAGCTAGTGGAATGTGTTTAATTGTTCTGAAGCCTTGGCACTCACTCTCACTTTACACACCACATCAATGTATGCATGCCTGTGGGGATGAGTCATTCATTGCCCCAAAGTTACTCATGTTATTTCCACAATTCATTTCAGCAACTGTTTTTACTTGTAAGCACAATATTGTACCTAATAAAGGTTAAAGAAAATGCATTTTGTTGATCCAATAAGCCTAGTCTGATAGAACAGCTGCTGACCTTGCAGTCCCCACGGACAGATTTCCCGGCATTGGCTGGTTTCTCCTAACTGCTGGCTGTTGATCCAGTGTCTCACATTACTTCTAGGTCTTTCCTCAGTTTGCCAAATTAGAAATTCACTTTAGTTGCTGAAAAGGCAATATTTTAGTGCAGTGATAAAGTCAACGCCTGGATAGACATAATTAAAAACATGCAGATGAATTCACTCTTCATGATTTATTGATTCATCTACAAAGGAAATGAGACTTTGAATTGCAAGCTTAGTCTCTTCTTAGTTTATGAATGAAAGGAGCAACAATGAAAAAAACTGAAACTGCTAGTAACGTGATATTTAAGAAGACCTAGACCTATTACCTATTGCTCATCTGTATTTGACTACAAAGACCTATTTCAACAACATCATGCCCAGTTATAATAAGGACCCACAGGCAGATGTTTTTTTTTAATGTGGTTAACGGTATCACACGGAGGTTGATACAGGGTAAAGTTTAGTATCAGACGACTCAAGCTTCAGGAATGTAGCGATTACACACTTGCTGCTTTGACATGTCACAACATGCTAGGTACCTCTTTATCCTGATGACGCCATCATTGAGCCACTCTTTCTTTTTATAATGATTAAATACGTCTGGAGTAAAGAAGTATATTATTGTATATTATGTTTGTTGTCATGCTATAGTGTGAGTAAATTTTACTCCAAACATTAGGATTTGCTACGGTTTTCTGAGGATGAAGGGTTTCCATTGCAATTTAATAAATCTCCACATATAGTCACGAAAAAGACACAGTCCCATCATACATACATTCCTCATATACATTTAAATCGATTCGATTTGTGCTGTAATTCAAGGTTTTTCTAGTAATGTAATTTACCATGGGAATTTCGAGATTGTTTTAATCAGACTGTACATTGTATTTTTTGGGACATATCTGTATCTCACAATTGGACAGCACATGTAAATATACTTAAATTTGTGAGCTAACTTGACTTTATGCATAAATACTGAGTAATGATGCCATAGGTGCAGCAATGCACTGGTCTTAAATCTGAAACTAGAAATCTCTCAAGAAATTAGAACATGTGCCTGATGATGAAATTGAAGCACCTTTATGAACCTGGATGGTTTCACTGTATGAACCTGGACTGTTAAGCTGTGTGAACCTGGACAGAGTCACAATATAAAGTTTTACTGTTTCAGTGCAACTTTATTCCATATAGTCAAAAATGTAAATAGCATAACATTTTCAGGCAACACAACTTGGGTTTTCAACACTTTACACAATCGCTTTTCAGTATTGCTCACTGGAGTAATCATCTCTATCAACCCATGGACTGGCACAACCTCTGGATCCTCTCGGATGATGGTAGTATTTATTTGTACTCTGTAGTCCCGGGATTTCTGGCTAAGTCTTAAGGTTTAGGTCAAGGCTCATCACTGGCCAGTCCAGAACTCTGGAGCCATCTCCAGCCTAATAATGGTATGATTTCAATCACGTTGCCAAATCTATTGCATTTGTGCAGATGACATTTTCTCCCCAGTCTTAATGCTTTCTTTCTTAGGGGTGGGTTTCTTAATAGGGAATGTCATTGGTTTAAGTACATAATTGTGGATATTTCTCTAAAATTGTTGTTTCAGACTCAACACTACTCTCAGACTTTGAGAATTATCCCAAAACCTGCCCTACATACAGACTCCCAATCAAATTTGGGTCATAGTGAGAGGAACCACGGCTAAGTGCGTTTTCAAATTAATATATTCAGCTATCGAAAAATATTTTGGCATGTATACAAAATAAAATAAAAGTAAAGATCCACCGCATAGGTACCCAAATAGCCTCGTTGCGTTGTATACATTCGGGAACTATGAGCAGTCGATTCTGCCACGCAGGCACCCTGAAGTCAGCCAACCGCTGAAGGTGGGAGGGATCGACCCAACACTGGTAGCCACGTAACCAGCTAACAACAGTAGCAGGGTTGGTAAGTGCTCCTCTGCTCGTTATTTATTAAATCATCCTCCGTTGGACAAGTTGTATAGCAGTTTGAAATGATACCCTTGACTATATTGCCATCTCCCGTGTGGTTTTAACATGTATTAATTGAAGGAATTATACCAACTTCGGCTAGCTACACTGGCTATGTAGTTAGCATAAACTGGTATCTAAAGTGGCTAACTTAAATTTACTTTATAAGTAGGCTAGCTGGGGAGCTAGATATTAATATAATTTTGGTGCAAGCTTTACTGATATCATAATATGTAATGCTTACAGTGTCCGCTGTGGCATGACAATAAGGTGATGTGTTTAGCTTATTGATCAAGTAAGATCGATTCAACGCTAATTAAGCGTTAAATGTACTTGCACTTAAGTTAGCCATGCTAATGTTTCGTATGCTTGTTTTTCTAAATTTTTTTAAGCTAACCTCAGCTGACGTCACCATGGACGTGTCTCATCATGGGTACCGAGCAAGTAAGTGGAAGTTTGAATGATCATGTTTACATCAGCCATGCAAAATATCCCCTTGTGAGGTCCACTTTCTATTTCTTATTAGAACAAAACATAGTGGGCCTCTGGTGGTATCCATTAAAAAAAATCTTCTTCATGACATTAAATAGAAATGGTGTATTCTAATGTACCACTGTTGAATAATTGTTGTATGAGAGCTGTAATGTCTAACAAAACTAATACAGCCATAGCATGCCTATTAACTGTGGAAGTCAGAATAATGTTAATAATGATCTCATAATAACAACACCTATCTGTGGATGGGAAACATTTGTCAGTGAGTGAACATCTTTTCTTCAAAGTTGATGTATTGGAACCAGGAAAAATGGACAACCAAAAGTCTTCATGCTTGAGGTGCTGATTAGTTGTGTGTATATATGTGATAGTTATGTTTGTCTCCGCCTACACGTTATGTTTCACCTTTGTCTGTCTGTGAGCAAGATTTACGACAAACTACAGCCCATTTGCATGAAAGTTTCTAAGCAGGGAGGTTTTGGCATATCCTAGTGGTGATGATATTTTGGTGACGATAAATGTATCACAGCATTTAAAATAAAATAAAACTTTAAGCCATTTGGAGCTGTGGCCTTACATAATGGCGGTGTACTCAAGGGCCATTGGGAGAGGTGACTTCTCTTATGGCAACGAGCAGGAGAGCAACAAAGTAAAATTTAAACTGGAGAATGGCATTTTTAAGCTCATCCAAACATCTTTGCATGTGTGAACACTGAAAGCTGGGATAACATTTAAAATAAAATAAAATACTCTGAAACTCTATGTTAGTATTTGAGAGATACTGAGAGAATTTGTCACCACAAGGATACCTTTCAAAAATGTTAATGCACTTTAATCAACTGCTGTCATTTTGAACAAACCAAAAAAACAACCATAGTGAGGAGGCTCTGGATATTTTTATGGATTAACTGTAATGAAATGAAAGAAGGTTCCTTCTGAATCAAAGCCTAAAATTAACTAGAAAAAACTGCCAGAGCAAATACTTCTGCCAAAATTATTTTCTTTAAAACCCAATTTTTTTTTCTCACCTAATACTGGAAATTTCCAGTATAAATATTAATGCTTCTTTTGAAGAAATGGGCGTTACTCTTGACTGTGAAAAATACATGATGATTTCCATTTGGTATCAGGATGAGCATAGAATCAAATTGCTATTTTACTCACCTAGGGCATGGTGCATGATATGGTTAATTAATTGACCCTAGGAAAATACTCTTAGTATTGGGGATCATGTGTTTATCAGTTGTGTTCTGAGATATGTACTATTTTCCCTATTGATAGACCAGGTTGCATTTTTGTCTCAATCTAAATTTAATGTTACACAGATGCATGAAAATAATTTCAGTGACTATGAATCTTTATTATTTCAGCTACATATTGGTGGCAGTACCATATCTCTACCTGTCTCTGTAACTCTACAGTGACCTAATTCATATTGCCCGCCAGATAGATCCATTCGGTGTTACTAAACAGCTTTGACATATTTTGCGGCAGGGCCACGGTGGTGGCAGAAAGAGACAGCGCCACATTAAGGGCAATTTCAGCAAGAACAAATACAAACTGGAACATGCATCATCCGGACGCATACTCCAACTACTTCAAGAGTTTTCCAACAGGAGACATTTCTTCTTACGAGAATAAGCTAACTCTTAGTTATGTGGGGAAATTTCCTGACCCATACTGTAGATCCAGGAAATACTGTACAATACAGTGTATTACTCTGACTGTATTAATCCTTAACCGACTGACCCATTGGGTCAATCGGTCAGTCTGTTGTGTTGTATGAAATACCAAGATTTGTCAAATGACGTGTGTATTACGGACTCAAGCCAGCGGCAAAGACGTAAAACGCAGCTGTACAAGACGTGGGCTGTAATAAATGTGTCTAACAGCTACAAACGTAATCTAGATATGACATTTTTTTGTGTTGTATAATATAAACATATAAATAGTTAACATTAAAGGATATCCTATATTCTTAATAAGAATTTAATTTATTTCCACATTCAATTTTATGATTATTAAATAAAACGGTTAGTAAAAACTGAAACATTGATTTGAGAACATTTTAAATGTTTTATAATTTTTCTGCTCACCAAATACTTATTAAGTCATTAAATTAATTGTTAAAGGCACCTTTTGAGCCTTTATCCATAAGTTTAATGTCACTGTTAAAGGTACTGAAAAAGTTTGTCACACCATTACATACACAGCAATGAAGTACTAAGACCAGACGCATGCAAGTATAAAAAAATTATATAATAATTTATAATTATATATAAAGTTATTATAGAGATGCACGGATCGATCCACGCCGGGAACAGGCCTAGCTGGACGAAAATCGGCGACCGGCCAGGCAGCCTCACTTGAGGCCAGTTGCATGAATACGCCGTACAAGCACACACACATAAGCTATCACTGCTCCAAATATCTCACAAGTAAACCAGAAAACACAAACCTCGCAATTTGTCACGACAGTATGGACAAAATAAGACATTCTTCAACCCCGAAAACGTTCGCACATTACACAAGGCCTACCAGCCTCATCACTTCCACTTCAATCCATCAACATAAGAGTACTCAAAAAACATTACTCATTTTGATTTTAAGATACTTTATAAAAGAATTATGTCAGACTTAATAACAATCGGTGATTGAGAATTACAATCGATGCATCTCTAATTTATTAAAACAGATTATCTCATGAAATAGAGGATTTAAGAAATTGGAATACCATGAAAAATATCAAACATTTAACAAGTTAATGTTATCCAACTATGTTTCTCATTCATTTAGTAAATACTTGCATAAATAGTGAGGGATGTTAGCTTTTTATGAGCAATTTGCTTTGCATACATAATAGATTACTATCTTACACACTTATGTTATTATTGGTCACCACTGTTTACCGTTATGAAATAGCCTAATGAGAATGCCAACTTATTTGTTGATGCTGTTAGAAAATGCATTGTTATTAACTTAATCATTAATTTTGTCTTTGTGTTTGATAAGCATTATAGAAAATTCTTATCTGATATGAAATCAGCAATGCAGAGACAAGAACTCCAGATGGTTTATCGTTTATCACCCCAATCCGTCCATTTCATGGCTTGCAATCATACACTTCTTCCACGACGGTATTCTATAAAATAAAAGTCACTATTTTTCATTCATATTCTGACATCCAACAGCAAAACATGATATTTCCCTCGTATTTCTGGGATCTCTCCTGTATCCCTCCAAGTAGGGACACTATGTTTCCACTGTTTTTCTGCCACCACGCTGCTACTGGGGACGTCACAGTGACGTTGACTCCAGAAGGGTCGTTATGCGGTTTAATCTCAACATCTTGATTATAATCTGGATTTGGGTCCAGTTGCACATAGTGTTTTAGCGTTGTGAATGTCCATGGCCTGGTCATCTATTGATTGAATGTTCCATTGTTATATGTGATGATAATACCTAATTGTTTAATAGTGGGGGAAAGAAATCCAGAATCTGCGGCCGTATTTTCCTTCTTCATAGTCTGTATTTGGGAAATAATCAGATAGGCGTAAATCTATTAATGCATGAATTTAAATGCCCCTCTTTACGCCATTGTGTCCATCTTTTCCACAGCTAAGCCCAGAGCCCGTGCAGCGCCCCCCACAGCGGATTCCATCCTGTTTGAAGACACCAGCTCTGCTGCTCCACCAATCAACAGTCAAGGATATTACACTCCTGGGTACAATATGGGAGAGCACACAAATGATATGCAGGGAGATGCTGGGGGGAACAACCTGTTCACTGACCCGATGGCCAATGCTGCAGTGATGTATGGCTCCTCATTAGCCAACCAGGGAAAGGATATGGTAAACAAAGAGGTGAGTTGAAGTAGGATTTTTGTAGTTTTTCCAGATATGATGTACAATTGTGATATTTTGAAAGTGGGCTGTGGCATCATAAACCTGTTATCTATCAAAATATCAAGACTTATATTGAACAATCAGCAACACTTGGCACATGCATCAAAATGTCACTTACAGGTTTAAATACATCCCAAGGACAACAAGCTCAACAACTTTCACAAGGCTTGGGAATTGCCCTTGAGCTGTATGATCAAACAAACACAGCTCAAATTTAGGATATGTGAAAACAGATAGAGATCCATCTCAATTCAACAGTTTGCTTTACAATAGTAAAAGAAACATTTTTTCAATTAAACTAGTCTTAATGCTACATCGTTTTCAACACAAATAAGGGGTTAATTGCACATATTTTTCCATTATCTAACTTGTTTACTCTCCACAAGGAGTCTAATGAATTCTGATTCGGAGCTACTCTCCAATGCCCAATAGTCACATTCAGATCCTTTTTACAAATGAAGTGAAAATATCAAATGGGTGCATTTTGAGGGTGTGCTTTCAGTCAAACAAAATTCTCTGGTCCATTTCGTCAAATTAAACAAGACAGTCTATTACTTTTCCCAGGAATAAAGGAATAACAATTTCAACAAATGTTTCACCTGTACATGATACTTAAACAAAACTGATGTTGTTCTACCGGATTGGTGACTTTGTTAGGCTTGTGGTTCGCAGTATGTAGAATGAGTTTTAAGCCAAAGTATTAGAACATTCACAACCTTCTCTATTAAAGAAGGCTGGTCATGACTCAGCTGTATTTATTAACCTCAGCAAAATTATGCTTTTCATCTGTTGATTTAATGTTTGCCCTTCTTTTATATTTCAGATCAGCAGATTCATGTCTGTGAACAAGCTGAAATACTTTTTTGCTGTCGACACCAGATATGTTTTGAAGAAACTTATGATCCTCATGTTCCCATACACACATCAGGTAATCAGAGCGTTTCATCCCATCAGATTTTGTCTTACATCAACATGAAGGACAAAACTGAACATTACATAATCTTAACACTGGTATCTTAACCATTTACACACAACAAGATAATCAGCTCCTTTATCACTACTTCAGTTTTATTGATGAACATAATAATACAGTGATTGCCTTTGTGGATGTCAGTACACATTGAGCCAAATAGATTCCCGTAGACCGTAACTGATTCAGATTGTAAATTAAGTCACTACTCCAAACATCTTGTACCCTGATAATGTACGAGAAGCACAGTGCAAACTCTCCTTAGAAGACCTTGGTCACACACTACATAGTATTTACAATTGTTACAGTTTTGTGTACCTCATAGCTGGGTTAACTTAAAGGAATAGGTACACAACATTATATACTTTATTGCCAATAGATATAAAGACAAAAGTCAAAAATAAATGTATCCTTTTACAAGTATCTTCTGTGTAGTATATGCTGGACATCTCTTTTCTCATTAGCTTCAAAAGACATAATTAGCCATGCTGTTGCACTTGGTGACATTCCTTAATTTCCATGATAATAGTTTATATGAGTGGATCCTACATACCCCGGCCTGCTGCTCAATATTTTTTCGAGTTGTTTGGTCTTATTCATGCACTAACACATAGATTAAATAGTCCCTTATTTAATTAATAATTATTTGGAGTAAAAAACATATTTCATATTCTATTATTTTTGGCATTTTTAAAAGTTCACAATTACATTTCGAACAAAAAGCTTTGTGTACCGCAAAAGGGTTGCTGAAGTCATTAAATATTAAGATATAGACAAACAGAATTGTTTATTTTCATGGAATTTCTAACCGTCTATAAAAATATAAATCGAACCGCCATCATGTTATAACCACTCTCAGATGAAGTTAGAATAACACTTGATGAAGAATAATACTGTATCTCTTGCTCTTGGCAGGATTGGGAAGTTCGTTACCATCGGGACACTCCACTGACTCCAAGACAGGATGTGAATGCTCCGGATCTTTATATCCCAAGTAAGTTTTCAATTAATACAAATTTATGAACAACATATCACTTTAGGTCTCCAGACATTCATTGTGTGAATTTATTGTCTTTTAGCAATGGCTTTCATTACTTACATTTTACTTGCTGGAATGGCCCTTGGCATTCAAAAAAGGTGAGTAATTCATCCTCATGTAATCGGTTTGCTGAACCACACTAAATGTGTTAAACAGTTAAACAAGCAATGTGTATTGTCTTTGTATTAAGGTTCACCCCAGAGGTTCTTGGACTGTGTGCCAGCACTGCCCTTGTGTGGGTGGTCATTGAGGTCTTGGTGATGTTGCTGAGTTTGTATCTGCTGACAGTACACAGTGACCTCTCAACCTTTGACCTTATTGCCTACAGTGGATACAAATATGTCGGGTAAGTGCCATATCATATTGTGGACGTATAGAATTATTTTATTTAAATGGAAATGTTTAGAATTAGTTTTAAACTTCATCGCCAAGTTTTTGTTTATTATAACTTAAATTTTGTCAATAATAATTACAAATGTAATTTGGACACACTCTCTCCCCTAGGATGATCTTCACAATGTTGTGTGGCTTACTGTTTGGCAGTGATGGTTATTTTGTGGCCCTTGCATGGTCCTCCTGTGCCATTATGTTTTTCATTGTAAGTATTATCATCTAGTGTATTTATAAATCTGAACTTCTAAGTATTTCAATGGAGCATCGTTTTCCATAAACCGAAAACCAAATCATCCATTTAAAATGTTGCCCTATCTGATAATGGGATAATTGCACTAACAAAGGGGAAATTTGTAGGTTTTTGACAAATAAGAACCATTTTTTTGAAATATATGTAGTTATAGAATTATAGAAACTTATAGAAATGTTTCTGAAGATTTGAGTTTGAATATCACACTCACCTGTCAGTATTGTAATATACTAAATATCATGCACACCTAATTCTAAATAACTAAAAACTAATAATTTCCTATCCACCACACAAACAAGAAAGTGGTATATATATATATATATATATATATATATATATATATATATATATATATATATAGATATAGATATATATATACATATAGATATAGATATAGATATATATAGATATATAGATATATATATACATATAGATATAGATATAGATATATAAATCCCAAAATATTGAATTATTCCTTTAATCAATTCAGCATTGTTACATGCATATTTTTTCATAATTTATAAAGTTTTTTTTTATCTTAACAGGTTCGATCTCTTAAAATGAAGATCCTTCCCTCTCTCTCCTCGGACACTATGGGAACCGGAACAAGTTCTAGACCTCAATTCCGCCTTTATATCACTGTGGTAACTGCATTCTTTCAGCCAATCATTATTTATTGGTTAACCTCACATTTAATCAGGTGACTATGAGGCATTTCATGACTAAAGTGTCCAGTTTGTTGGAACCAAACAATGTGGTTGTTGAGTGTTTATACACCTGCCTCTACATGCTGTTTGTTGCTTACCGCAAACATGTCGCCATTGTTGAATTGCAGTGTGTTGAGCTTGTCAGATGGACAGATGTTTATAATGAAATGATTTCACTGCTTTATCATGTGTGACACAGTGTCTTTCTGGAAGAATATTGTCTGCCACAGTGAGTGAACCGCAACACTGACAATATGTATTTTTGGCCAACTAGCTTTGAAAGGAAAGGGCTTTTGTTGTGGTACTGGTTTGTTCATTACCACTTTCCTTTTTACCAGGTGTGTCTGAACTTGTGCGACAGTATTTGCCTGAAAAAAACAACAACACATAAACAGAAATGCACATGACTCAAGTGCCACTTTCTTCTATGGTAATTCGCGCGAGGACTTACCTTTATCTTCTACGCCCTGGATTTTATTTATCTAAATTTGACAAAGCATAATGTTTGCATTTTTGTACAAAAATATATTTAGCTTTGTGCAATCAATTTTACCTGTTTCTTGAGACATTTTAAGCATTCTGTCCGACTAACAGTTTCATCCATTTTTGTGTGTTAAATGCTTATTTGTTTCAGATCTTCATACAAAATTTTACATAAAATGCATTGACGTAGACAATGTTGTAAAACAATGACAATTGCATTTTGTTTAATCAAAAAAGGTCCCTTAGAATAAATATCCCCAAAAAATCAAATTGCATTCATGGCTGATTCCTGCAGCATAATAATAATAATACATTTAATTTATAACACACGTTTGGATCAAGTTTCAAAGTACTAAAAGTTGAGGATAAAGACACCCAGGCTTGATTATTACGAGTTTAATCCAATTGTCACTTAATGTACCATTTTCAGAGGCATGAAGTTCGCTTGTATGTCTCACATACAGAACATTTTGCCTAAATCAAAAGAGATTCCAGACGTGATGAGGAAGAGGTTGATTTCCAAGGCTCTCGGATGCTAAGAATCCTCAGTGAGACATATCTTCAAATGGAGAAATCTGGGAACAAAAGTGAATCTTCTGACATATTGCGGATTGTTCAAAGTTCCTCCCAAGACCACTTAAGGCTTATTACGAAGTCACTAAAGAGCCAAACAGAAAAACCAAGGAACTGCAGACCTGTCATCTTAAAACCTGTCAGTGCTCATAGCTCCATTATTCAAGGACAAGTACTGTTTTAATGGCAGAACGGATGTCGAAAGTCGCTGCTAACCCAAATTAATGTAACAACAACACAACTTAATTACCCTCCTAGTTGTTGGGAAATATTCTTAAGACTGATGAGTCCAGATTTATCTATTTGGAAGACAGGGCCTGTTAATTTGGCAGACACCGAACACGGCATTTTACAAAAAGAACTTTACGTTTATCATCAAGCATGGATGTGGCAGTGAAATGCTGGAATGCTTGGCTGTTGCAGGGCCAGACCAACTTGCCACAATTGAGGGAAGCATGAATTTTCATCTTTACCACGGAAGTTTACAGAATAAAGTCCGACCAAAAGTCTGAGTTGAAACACAAAAGCAACTGGGTCATGCTGAAAAACCATGATTTCAAGCAGTCAACATCTGAGGGGCTCAAAAGAATAAAATTGATCATTTGCAGCGACCAAGTTGATCCAGAACGTAACCCACTGAGATTCTTTGGTGAGAATTTAGAAAGTAATTTTGTCCCACAAACTGCTCTAAGGTGGTTCTGCAAAGAAGTTTGCCAAATGCAGGCAATATCAGAGACTAATCTAATTTATCTGACAAATTTTCCTAAAGTTGTTTCTGCAAAACTAGCTATTAAGCACAATGAGTAAATACCCTTTCATACTGGTGATTTGATAATCTTTTTGCTTATTCAATAAAATGACCATTGTTGTGAAGAGCAGATCTGGAGGAGGAGTTGGCTGAGCAGGAGAATAAAGGTGGAAAAAAACAATCTATGAATTTATAAAATAGATGATTCTCGGGTGTGAGTTCCTTTTCGAAATCATGCAACCGATCTTTAAAATCCACTGGTAACAATTATTTGTTTAAGTGCTATTGTAATGTCCAACTTCATGTCTATTGTAATTGGCGATGGAGCTGCTGGGCAGGAGTCAAAGGGGAAGTTTCTGGATGTAGTGAGAGGGGACAGAAGAAGATGCAGCAGACAGGTTGATATGGAGACGGATGATCCGCTGCGGTGACCCTTAGAAGAAGAGGATTATGAATTGTCTCAATCCTTGTATTTAAAATTATTTTACACTAGATATTATAATATTTGAGTTAACTGGTAACAATATATATTCTTTGAATGTCTTGTATGTCTGTTCCGGTGACTCTGTCCATTATGATTCACGATTTTCTCAGAAAAAAACTATAATTCATAATGTTTGCTTGAACTTTGCAAACATCCTTTGCATGTGCAGATTTCATGAAGGTGATGGAGAATTTGTAAAGTATGCACCCATACTAATTAAACCTCATTTTCACCTGGCATAACATTACTAAGCTTCTTAGACATTAATGCCTCAGTGATGATAATCTAGTAATAGTACATCATTTAGAACTGTATAATGAGTCATCACATTAACAATCTTTAAGAAGCATAACAATTCAACACTGAGGTCATGCTTCTTTAACTACGTTTAAAAAACTGATTATTTCCCATCCATTGGCAGTATGCACCACTGTGGTATATCGTCCGGGCGACTATTTTATTGTAGTCGATTACCCCCTTCTGTTTGAGCAATTGTTTAATTAATTTAAAGGGTGCATTGAAATCTTGAAATTGAGCAAAATAGTCCCTACAAACGATGTAAATGGGGTACCATTAAAATATTATGTGGGAAAGAAAGAGGAAAAAGGAAAGGAAAAGCCTATTTGCTTATAAGTCCCCAAGGGGAAATTCTCCAACGTGTTTTAAAGTAAATAGAAAAACAATATAGACATATAAACATAGACTACTTAAAAAAAATAATGGTATACTTAAATCCCACCTTCCAGATCTGGATGAATGAAATATACCTGTTGAAAATCTTCAGTGATTACATAGTGTAATTTTTGAACAAAATAACCTAAGAACAATCAATGGAAACCATAATTATTAACCCATTGAGGAATGGATTCAGAATCATACTCAAAATCTAAGTGGAAAAATTAGATCCCAGCCTAACCCAACTTTTGAGAATTGCCTCAAGACAACTCAGGATGTGGCTCAGTAGTGTGGTGTGTGTCTGTTTGCACACCCTACTACGTCTGGACATGATCCTGATTAGACGACGGATGATTTCCCGGGGGTTCTCCCCCCAGACCTGGATCCGGGCATCAATCACTCCTGGACAGTCTGTGGTGTGACGTGGTGGTGGTGGATGCATCCGGTCTATATTGGAGGTGCTATATTGGATTCAGGTCAGGGGAACAGGTGGGCCAGTCACCCGCATCAATGCCTTCGCCATCCAGGAACCGCTGACAGACTCCAGCCACATAAGGCTGGGCATTGTCATGCACCAGAAGGAACCCAGGGACCACTGCACCAGCATACAGTCTGACAATGGGTCTCAGGATCTCATCCCGGAAGCTAACCCCTGGCTAGCACGTGGAGCTCTGCGGCCCTCCAATGACATGCATCCCAAGAACATCAGTAACCCATCGTCAAACAGGTCATGCTTGAGGATGTTGCAGTCACCAGAGGTTTCTCTACATCGTCTCTCACGTCTGTCACATGTGCTCAGTGTGAACCTGTGTGAATCTGTCAATTCTGGTGTTCTCTGGCAAATGCCAATTAATAATAATAAAAAAATGTTATAATGCACTTTACATTTCAATCAAATATCAAAGTGCTACAAGGTATAAGCAGATAAATGCATCAATGAAAAAAATATATAATATAAAAATATTCGCAAAAAGCAGCAATTTGGATTAAAGTCATAGGTTCTGCTAAAAAGTCAAGTTTTAAGTCCTTTTTAAAAAGTCTCAGTAGTCTGTGGAGCCCTCAGATGGTCAGGGAGGGCATTCCACTGACAAGGTCCAGCAGAACAGAAGGCCCAATCATCCATGGTGCTGAGCTTAATCCAGGGGAGGAGGAAGCGGTTTGAGTTTGTAGAAACGAGGGATCGTTTTGAGGTTAGCAGGGTGAGTAGTTATTTCAGGTAAGGGGGTGCGTTACCATGGATGCACTGGTGAGTGTGAAGGGAGACCTTATAATCAATCCTGGTGGGGACAGGAAGCCAATGAAGGGAATGAAGAACAGGGGTGATGTGTTTGTGTTTACGAACTCTCATCAGGATCCTTGCAGCACTGTTTTGAACATACTGAAGTCTTTGAAGACTTTTATCAGGGATCCCGTTGAGAAGTGAGTTACAGTAATCCAGTCTGGAGGCGACCAACGCGTGGACCAGCTTTTCAGCATCACTCAAGGTGAGTGAAGAACGAAGAAGTTTGGAAATATTTCTGAGATGGTAAAAGGAGATTCTGCAGATGTGTTTGATGTGGGATTCAAATTATATTGGGCTGTACAGTGCCGGGGAGTGAACACAGGCCTCAATTGTGGACGTCGGGCCCTCTTGCCAGCCTCATGGAGTCTGTTTTTGAGAGTTTGGGCAGAAGCATGCACACCAGTGGGCTGCTGGAGGTCATTTAATATGGCTGTGGCAGTGCTCCTCCTGTTTCTCCTAGCACAAAGGAACAGATAGCGGTCCTGCTGCTGGGTACTTGCCCTCGTACGGCGCCCTCCACATCTCTTGGTGTACTGGCCTTTCCCCTGGTATCTCCTCCACGCTCTTCACACTGTTCTGGGAGACACAGCAAACCTTCTGGCCACGGCTCGTATGGATGTGCCATCCTGGGGGAGCTGCACTACCTCAGCAACTCCTGTGGGCTGTAGATACCGCCTCATGCTACCACTAGTGACGAGGGCACTGGCGAAATGCAAAGCTGGCCAAGAATCAGCCTGAAAGGATGAAGAGAGTGAAATAGTCTGTGGCCACCACCTGCAAAACTATTCCTTAATATGGGTAGTCTCGCTACTTGCCTCTCCTACCCACTTCTTGTCTTACCAATTTGGACAACAGCGGCTGAAATTGAATCACAATCATGATTGCTTCCTTACTGAACAGTTTGAGAACGTATGTCTATTTAAGTCATATTTAAATAGAAATACATTAAAATATGGTAAGCTCTGTAGTAAATTAATGATTGAAGAGTTTTTAATTTATTTGCTAGTCTCACTGCAGTGAGACCCTGTCTTACACTCTGGGTGTAGAATTCTGCCGCTGAAGGAGCTGCACAAATGGAAAATGGATTGTACTTATATAGCGCTTTTCTAGTCTGCTCGACCACTCAAAGCGCTTTTTACAACACGGTCAATAGATTCAGCATTCACCCATACATTCATACAGTGATTGTAGAGGCCGCCATGCAAGGCGCCACATGCTCATCAGGAGCGGGAACCATTTACGCCATCACTCACGCACCAATGGAACAGCCATTGGGGTTCAGTATTTTGCTCAAGGACACTTTGACATGTTCAATGCAGTGGCCAGGGTTCGAACCATTGACCCTCAGATAAGTGGAAAACCACTCTACTAACTTAGCCACCGTCGCCCATCAAAGCACTCACAGTTTCATAGCGGGTGAGAGGCCTTGTCCAGAATGGATGCCAGCTTGGTTAACATCATCCTTTAACCCAACCCTTCCTCAGAAGTCCAGGCAGAATTGGCCTTCCTGACCAGTCAGTTGAATATCATTCTGTCTCTATGCTTCTTCCACCCCAGCAGGCCACAGCACAGATGGACAGAGAAATTAAATGTCAATCCAAAATCCCTTTATGCGTATGTGTTAGTAAGATAAATTACAGACTTTCCAAACACACAATTTCCATTAAAATTGTCTTTAAATCTTGACGATACATGGTTTATAGGGTTATTTAGATGTATTTGATCATTTTAATCCTTTAATGTCCTACTCAACCGTTTGGTTGAGTAATAATAATAATAATAATACATTTATACATTTTGAGTCTCCATTTCTAATTGAAACCTGTTTATATTATGGTCCAGTGGTAGCATGTATATGTTAAAGAGCGAGGGGTCAATGATGGCGCCCTGGGGGAAAGCACAGGTCAAAGGGGCCACGGAGGAGGAGACATTACCATGGCTATTGAGAAAGTCCCATATGATAAGTTGGGTTACTCTGGTATGTTAAAGCTTGTTAGGATTTAATAAATAGATATTTAATTAGACAAAACCAGAAAAGTCTAATAAGGGTCAAATATTCATCTAAAAACATGCTTTAAGTTAGATTTTTAAAAATATTTAAATCATATTATTTTAAAGGATAGTTTAAAGTGTCTAAGATTAATAATGAATGAATAAAGTCCCAAAACAAATAAAATATGCAAATTATTAAATTTCCATAATTTCTAACTTGATGTGGAAATTAAAGTGTAAAAGAAACTTCTCTGTTTTTGTTGGTAACACAAACGTGTTTATAGAAAATTCGATTAAATATTTTCGTATTGAATATTTTCAAATTCAGAAAATATTAACAGGAAATGTTGCAATGTCTTCTAAAATAACATTTAGTACATTTTTGTCTGTGCGTGACACAGAAATACTATCCCAAACATAATAAAGATACCATAGAATTATGGATTATCAATTATGGTGATTCCTTTCATAAAAGTAACATGTCCAAGTGATATTGCTTGAAGCACAGTTACAAAAGCTAAAACCGCCTCTGGGCTGGTGTGACTGAGCTGCAGGAGCGCGCCTGTGAGTGTGCACATTGAAAAGCGTCCTTTCCGTTTCCATGGAAACCCGAGACCGCAACAGACCGCCGAGAAGGTGTTTGACAGTCTTTCCCATGTGAATTACTTTATTTCACATTTAACTTTAAAAGGAGGTGGTCTGGACATCGAATGATCTCTTATCTGGGCCTGAACTGAAGTTTTGGCCATTTGGTGAGTGACTCTTTTTAATTAGGCTATTTATTTGAAGCTCGAAGCAGCAAAGGGAAGGTTACCTGGGAGAGAAAAAGGCGGCTTTCTTGACTGAATGAAACTTAATATTGCTCCGCCATTTGCCTACTGGACTGCGTTGTTTAGCCATGGTGAACTAGACAAACTTAAAATGATTTTATTTTCCATGATTGCACTGTTAACTTGTTTTTAAGCAATAAATAGATACTCGTGCATATATCCGGCATGTATAGCTGTAGGCAACAAGACGTATTTCGTAGACCCGCACCTGTCTGCCGGCCACGCTTTGTTTCCACTGAAAGGAGGATGGTTCATTGAGTGAAGCCTACACTCATGCCACACATACCGGACTTTAGACGTTTAGTGGATGAGCATCAGAGCTGAACGAATAGCTAACATTTAACCGAATCACGCTCTCTTTCCCCGCAGTCTCCCCACAGACTTTCTAAACTTCGAAAATCCAGTTTAAATGAACTGTCTTGTGAATTAATGAATAAAGTTTCAAATAAAACTGGATTAGTGAAAATGTGTGAGTTTTTTGTATTTCGTCTCAAATAGTAACATGAGTATGTGTACGAGAGCGAGGCTGGGGAGGCTACGAGGTGGAGAAGGTGGAGGAGTTTAAGTACTTGGGGTACATTTTTCGGTGCGTTTGGAAAAGAGGTGTGGAATGTAGGCACTAGGCTGGGTGGAGTGGGTGGGGAAGAGTGTCAGGAGTTGTAGGAAGCCTTAAGGGAAAAGTTCACAAGATCGTAGTGAGCCCACCTCAACTCTATATTTAAGAGATGTTGGAACAAAAGAAAAGAGGCAGAGATGGAGGTGGCAGGATTGAAGATTATTTTTGTCTTGGAGTGACTAGGATGTAAAGGATTAGAAATGAACAAATCAGAGGGTTAGCCCGGGTTATACGTCTTGGAGTCAACTTGAGAGAAGACATATTGAGATTGGATCGGATCTGGATGTAGTGAAAGAGGACATTCAGACGGTTTGTGTGACAGAGGGAGATACAGAGGACAGGGGAAGATGGAAACATGATTTGCCATGGCGAATCCCTAATGGGAACAGCTGAAAAAAGAATGTCACTATTGTTATTTTCTCTCTTGTCATTTAGGCAGACCAGTGGTGGACAATAACTACGACCATTTACTTAAGTACTGTACTTAGGTACAAATTTTAGGTACTTGTAGTTTACTCAGTTATTTCCATTTTATTTGTATTTGCACTTCTACTCCATTGCAACCCAGTGGAAAATATCATACTTTTTAATGCCCTACATTTGTCGGAGAGCTGTAGTTACTATTGCATTTCAGATTACAATTTTTCTCACCCTTCCTGTCCAGTGAAACGCAGGTGTTGGAAATTACCTTACTTCTTAATCTAATCCACAAACTATTTAAAAATCATTTTGGATTATCTGGAAAATGCATCTGGAACATGAATCGTCACAAAGCTTAAAATGTACTGACCCTAGGAAAAGTTGACTTTTCAGAGAGGGTAGTGTAGGGTAGGGTAGTTTCATGTGTTATTGTCCCTTACACTTTGAAATCAATCTTTATGTGGGGAAAGCATGCAATGATACAAAATAATAATCTTTTTAAAGTGTAAAGACCGATCTTTGTGTTAAAAGGTGTAGCGTAAAAGTAAAAAATCGTCAGAGAAATACCCAAGTATAGTACAAACACCAGAAAACTCTACTTATGAACAGCAATGAAGTATTTGTACTCCTACCACAGCAGTAGCTATAAACTTAAAGCTTTACTGGTGCACAGACCATATTACTGGATTACATTTTTGTCTTGGATTGCAGCATTCTATAATACTACTAATTTTACAAACAAAATTTCAGACTACAGAACATACCAAGCAAATAATGCTGTTATTTCAAGACTTGAGTCGGCTTCTTCTTCTTCTTCGTATTTCAGCTGTTCCCTTTCTTGGTTGCTACTGCAGACCATCTGTTTCCATCAATAGGCCGGTACCATGCAGGCAAACAGTACCCTCGATGGTATTCAATGGACTCGTCCGGTTTGGAATCAGTTTCGAGCTCCGCATATTGATTTTGCATAGGTTTTACGCCGGATGCCCTCGCTGAGGTGAACCTCCCCATTAATCTGCACTAGAACTAAACTGGATTGTGACCTTCTTCTGCCTGGGTTGACTTAATGACATAAAGTATAAATACAAAACTTTAAAAGTAAAATTGTTCCAGTGTACATACAAATGAAGTGTCTGTTTTATCCAGCACATACATACCCTTAGCGAAATAATATCTAAATATGATTACCGTTTACCAAACTTTTTTTTTTTTTTATTAGCTCACATCTACTAATGTTGATATCAGTAGTTTATGATTTGAGTTTGGAAATGCTTATCCTTGAACAGAACAGATGTTGAACTTGTTTAACTTTAAATTAATGCCGTTCTAACCACAAGGCCAGAACCCTGCAGTTGTTTTAAAAAATCTAAGTTGGGTGTTTCTGAATCAGAATGTAAAGAAACTGCCAATTCATATGAAATATCATGCAATACCTGCAATTTGGTTAGTTAGCGACGAGTACTTCTAGCTATTAGCTATAGGCCAGCTAACTAGCTAGCTTGTATATTAAGATAATCTCCTGTATCTAAAAATTTTCTTTAGATAATAATTTTGTTTAACATTTCTCAATCCTGATTCATGGTTGGGCTAACTCATGAATTGCTGTGTACATGCAGTAGTGGACCAGCTACAACCTTTAGTGCCTGGAAAAGAACGGTTTGTTGTTTGACCAGAACTCACAATTTGGCAGAGCCTGTGTTTTGGGTAAAGTTGTGTCCCTTTTTTCATACCAATATAATCCATATTATCTATCCTCTGTCCAATATAAGAGATGGATCCATGAAGGTTAATTTTAGTTATGCACAGCACAACAACACCAGGCACATGCCTCAGTAAAATGAGTCTAGTGACGCCCTGACATCCTGTCCTAGTGCTCACCTTGAATCATGATTTATTTTATTCATTCCTTGCGCAATAACTTTCACAATTTCTTTGATTTCCCCTTGCAGTGCTACAGCTGAATGATACTGGAAGATTCCTCCAGGGAGAGAAATGGAGAATAGCTCTCACACACTGCCACCCTCATCACCATTTCCCACCACTTTTGGAGGATCCCTGCCATTCCTCTCACCAAATCTGACTTGTTCAAATGTCTGTACTACACTTACACTTGAAACAACTTCATTCCCCCCATCCCCTGCCTCACTTTCTCCAGCAACAGCCGAGACTCTTCACTCTTCCTCACCTTTTTCACACTGCACAGAATCTCCGAGTCTTGAAAGACAAAACATAGACTGCCTCAGCCCTGCAAACATATTATTATCTGACCACGATGACCTCACCTGCCTCAGCTGGCTGCATCAGAGGGGCAACCTGCTTCCTCTGCAGCCCCTTCCCAAAATGCTTCCACTGCCTCAACTAGAGTCCTTGCATCCTATCCATCCTGTTCCTCCGGCCTTGTCCAAGCCACCATACTCCTTCAGTAGTCTTATTTTCATGGCGATAGAAGATTCATCCTACAAGAGGCTCCCAGTGAAAGACATCTATGAGTGGATTGTGAACAATTTCCCCTACTACAGGACGGCGTCTGGAGCCTGGAGGAACTCCATTCGACACAACTTGTCCCTGAGCAAGAGCTTCCGTCGCATACAGAGGGATAGGAGCCAGGTGAGGATATGACTCATATTTACAAATTAATCAAGCAACTGTGTATATTAGTGAATAAAGAATGTATCCTTAAATATAAGGACGGATGTTCAAACATCTCCCTCTGAAAGCTTCCTGCTTTGAGCAAACACATTGAATCCAGGTGAGTTGTGCTGTTGTGAAGTCAGCAATTTTACTGCTCAACATTCATATAATTTGATTCACATGTATTAAGGTTCTTACGTGGTCTAATGTGTCATAGTTGCTTAGAAACAGTATATTTGCATGGGGCACGACAAGTATAACGTTTAAAGTTCTTGTATGTATTTGTTTCGCTTCGTACGAATATGTTTCAGTCAGTGGGGAAGGGATCGCTTTGGTGTGTGTGTCCGGAATATCGGCCAATGCTCCTTGAGACGCTGAGGAAGACTCACAGCTATCACAGCACCAACAGTAATCTGATATACAAACCTTCTCTGTGAGTAAAGTCACTCTTTAAATATGTGTAACAAGGACACAAAAAACTATTTCCATTCACAATTAACATTGGAATTAAAATGTATCACTATGAATACCAGTGTTTAATTAATTATTATGCAATGTTGAATAAGTAAGAAATGAGGAGTTTCGTTGTTTTTGAATTTTAATGTAATTATAACCCTATTTCCAAAGAAGTTTCTATTTTATGGAAGTTTCTGGTATATTCTCTATGTAAAACATTTTGACTAATTGTTAAACTCCATAGAAATATTTTTCCTTTGTTACAGTCCTACAAAACATAGACATATTAAGCATTTTGGAGTATTCTTGTGTTGACTGGTGGAATATTATATGAATACAGTTATTTTTTTCTTAACCAGAGCAATGAAATATACTTAGTCCGTAATAAGTGTTTCTGAATGAGTTTTTACATTTTAATTACACTCTCCAGTAGGGGGATACTTTTAACAACCAAAAAGTATCTATTTTATTGCTAACTCTGTTGCCATGTTATGTACAGGTTGGAAGAAGCTGAATTTGGGGTGCCTGCAGTGTGCGACCCTTTTGAAATTTCAGGTTAGTGTTGATAATGAAAGACACAGCAGGTATACATCACTAAATTAGCACAAGAACTAAATATTTGGCCCTTAATGAATTTGTTCCAATCTACAATATTTTATCTATAACTCTCAGGGACATTTTAATTACCAGCAGTTTGACCCAGCTCTGCAGCTCCCTCAGCGTTCCACATTTTTCCTGTGATTGTGTTCTTGTTCCATGGCAACAACCTTCTATTGATGATGTAGCCCAGGAAATAGCCTATTTTAGTCCCCTATATGCCCTTGATTTGTTTCCAAGGAAATGTGCTGGTTGTTCGACCAGCTTGTATGAAAATTATTAATCTTTTTTTTTGTTTGTTTTACCTTTAATACAATGATCTGTAATTCCCTACTTTTACTGGGGTTTTTTCTCATGCAGATCCTATTTCTCAGAACCCTCTCCTGTCTACACCTTCTCCCCAAACCTTGACCAATGGCAACCCAAGTTTCTCTGAAAACCAGCTTTTCACTTTGTCCCCGGATCACGAGGAGCTTGTCACAATGGGGTCAGTGGAATACCAGCAGGAGGAGGTCAATGAGGAAATGGAGAAGGACCCCCTGTCAGACAGCGGGTACATTGAGTTACACTATTATCAGTCTCACCAGTACCTGGTGCTGCCTGGTGACATCGAGTTGGACCTGGAGACTGTGGAGATCCTTCAACTCGATGCTGAGGCACAAGAGGCTGCAGGGTCACTGTTGGACCTAGCCGGTGGCGGATATTAGCGATTTTTTATTCTTTCTATGCTCAATACATGTTTTGATTAAGTACAATAAACTCACACACGGGGTAAGAAGTGTTCACTTCCGATATCATAATGAGGATTCTGTTTTAAAGTCTTACCAATAATTAATTGAGTGATACACACAAACACTTAAATATATATAAACTTTTTAAAATTTAATGGACAAAAAAGATGAGGGATAACAAGATAACAATTCTTCACACATTTGAAAGTACTTTTAATGTAACACCAATTAAATGTATTATTATTAATTAATATTATTACATATTGACATTTTGATATAAATCTGGAAAGTGAGTTGAACCTATAAAAAAAATAATACTCTTAATTATAAAAATAGTATGGTTCTAGTAAAATTTAAAAAAATTATGTTTTCAACTTTTTATAACATAAATTTCATTCTCAGGGTGTAAGATTTTCTTCTCACAAAAGAACTGTTGTATGTTAGTAATATGTTTTTCAAGTGATTATATAGTATTGAAACCTGCACAAGGAAATTACAAAAGTAGCTCCTTTTTAAGAATATACTGATCAACACTCACTTATTTTAACCTTATAAGGACAATGAAAAAAATTTACAGTAAATTCAAATTTTTTTCAAACTGGGTATTCATTTGAATGTCTGAGAATAGAGGGGTTTTTTTCAAATACCACTTGCTTTACCACTGAGTTGTTGTTTTTTTGTAGCATATTTGATATGGTATTTCCCATGCTATGCTTTTTTTTAAAATAAAATAAAAACATACGAACACAACATACGAAGCCATTAAACTAAACATTCTTTAAATGAATGACATTGTATTTATAGAAACATGGAAAGGTACTTTCTTTTCACAATATACATTCTTTTTCATTGTTGGACTTAACTTTTTGCGTTCACATAAAAAATAAATGAAAAGATAAAGGATCTGAAAAGATCCGTTTTAGTGAAGGTCAGTGAAAAAAAAGACAATTAATGGAACGTAAACCCTGGAAACCTCTAAATGCTCATTGAGCATCAAACAACAAGTTGTACATAAAAAACACAATACAGGCCACAAATATCTATAAATCTACTCATATCTTTGAAATTCAAACTTTATAATGACTTATTTTAAACAACCAATTGTGTATTTTGTTGAATGAAATGGCAATTGATGGATTTACAGAAATTATTTCATAAAAACATGAATCAAATTTGATACACACATTTTACTATATGATAAGTTAATTAATTTTAATTTCTTGTACATTGCATCAATCCATCAAATATTTATATTGAAGTATCAGAAACAATTTGGATATTTTGCTAACTAACTTTAGAAACATTGGCAAAAATGGTCCTGAAAATTCACATGTAGGCAACTCATGAATGTCAGCAATCTTGGATGACTGGATTTGATGGTCTTCTGCTGCATGCCTTCTGTAACCTGGTGAATTACATGTGCACTTCATGTATCTGATCTACATGTCAGAGGCTTGAGGAGGAAAACAAATCCCATTTGGAGTTCTAAAAAAAAATCACATATCAGATATTTGTTGTTAAAGGATTCACACTATTGCCATTTCAATATAATATGGGTTCCCAGCTGGAAGTCTGTCTTCCTCCTACAGTTCAAAAACATGCAGTTAAATTTGATTTAGTGACTTAGCTCATATGTGGCTCTACCTGTTTGCCCAGTTGGCTCTGTCAACTTGGCAAAAGTCCCTCCACCAACAAGGGGATTAATATAAATCCATTAAACAAAAAGTCTAAAATCTTGGCCCTTAACACTGTAACTGTAGAATTTTGAAAATTCTGTCTTTTTAAAAGCAGCTGATTATAACCTTAAAAATATAATTTTTAATGTAGTTGTGAGTTTAGATTATACTCAATAGTGGGAAAGCATTACTCAGTTTTATGTGTAATTCATTTCTTTACAGCAATTCTCAGGCCATGTTTTCAGGAGATGGTTCTTAGTACATGTCATTTACTGAGATCTTACGTTTTCCCTGCCTTTGAAAACCGAAGTGCTGCATGAGTTTGTAAGATAAGCTTAGGGGTTTCGGTCCGGGAAAGATTTTATTTTGAATTGAAACGTATGATGAACTCACTGCCATTTAAACCACTTTGTATTCAGGACACACTGAATCCCTGTCCGTACATTGTAATTTTTCTAACAAATAAAATCTGCTAAATAAATTGCGCCCATTCAAATGTCCTGTTTATTATGTCATACCTACATATCAGGTTGTTTTTGGTTGCATCGGTTTAATGCCATTAAAATTAAATGTTGATTAATGTAGAATATGTTACGTTCTTCATCTACGGACGATTATAAAACTACATCAATAGAGGGCGTAAGGACCACAGTCTATGGAACCAAGTTTAGTCTGTTAGACTCTGGCATGGGCTGTCTCTACACAAATCCCTGCAGCCAGGCCACGATATCTTTTTTTAGAACACCAAATGCCCATTTTCTGTGATTTCTGCCGTACTTCCGTATTCGTAATATAACACTAAAATATGTAAGCACACCACAGTCATACTGGGAAACGTAGTTCGTAGACAGACAAGTGTAGAAAGAAAATTATACCTAGAAACTACATATCCCGTGATACATCTCGCAGGTAGAACGCGGAAGTGCTGAGTTTAGTGGTGGAAAAAAGTTATCATTTGTTTTTATTCCAGTTTGAGAATATCTAGTTGGCATACGTCGACACTCCTAGTACTTTGTGGAAGCCTTTTGAAGACATCTGTAGGTAACTTTGTGAAATAGAAGTAAAAAGTATACCATGCATTGTAATTCAAAGGATTTCAACGCTTTTTTAACCTTGCTTTGACTTAACTTATTGTCAAACTACAGATACGCGTTAGCATACCGTTTTTAGTTTTGGTGGCCTTCATTTTATAAGGCATATACACTTTAGACAGGATGATAGTAAGTTATTTAAGAAATAGCATCAATACATACAAATAGAGCACACCTTTTAGAAAATGACATTACAGAATACTTCTGGGTTAACTTAAAAACCTGTTCAGTTTATCAGTGTTTAGTATAAGCGTAGTCGCCAACAACAGTGTCAGGTGATATTTGCAAACATACGCAATGCTAATGCACTATGTAGCATCAGTAGCGATATCGTTACTTAACACAGACTTCGTATTGCCTTGTGTGGTCTAATAGTTTCAGAGAGAGTTTCATCGTTCAGAAATGAGTTTTATGCTGCAGCCGAGAGCCACACCCTTCGAGGTGTTCTGTTTTTAAACATTTTTAATTTTTTCAAAGGAGAAAGTGAAGATTTTGTTTGTTTCGTAACCACTGTCAAGTTGTTGGGAAAGCTCTTCCATCATTGTGGGAGAGGAAATCCTCCTCAGAGAGCAACAACGATGAACTATATTGAAGGAGCTAAAATTGACATTGTAATGGAGAGAATTGCCGAATCCAGTAGCTCAAGGCAAAGCAGCATGACTAACATACAGAGGCACAGAGATTAATTTTTCTGTCCGTTGCAAAGATTACTACACGCATGATTTTCAGTAGACTGAGGAAACAGCTTTTTGTCTTATTATCATGCAAACCTCACATCTCAATAAGACTGGAAAGAAAATCTGTTACATGTCACAACACGAACGTTCTCTGGGGAATCTGTCCTTAAGGCCAAAAAATAATTTCTCCCGTCATAAATGATATCTACCGTTTATTTTGAATAATTTTTGCTCGCAGGATAGACACTTATGGAAACATTCAATGTGCCAAAATTGCTCATAATAATATACTTGAATTACCACAATTAATTTTAGAACTTTTGTGCGAAGTCTCACCATTGTTTCTGGCCAGCCATCACAAAACAACTAAGATATCTATAAATGTTCTATAAAGGTAATTTATCAAGAAAAAATAAAGTTTTTGGCCTTGGGAACACAGTTTTCACCCGGGATATAGTCCTCTTTTTGTGAATACACAATTTGGTTACATAAATTGGGCATTTAAAGCAAAGATGGTTTTGCAGTCCTGAAAATATCTAATTGATGCTTTTATGTTTGGTATTCCAAGAGTACAGAACCTCTAAAGGATGGGGAGTGAACCAGGCCCAGTTCAGATTGTCACGGTGTGTAAGGAGGATCACTCCTTTGCTTTGGACGTAGAGGCATTAGCTCGGATTCTGTTGGCTCCTGAGGTCTGCAACAAAAATGTGGTGGTGCTGTCAGTGGCCGGAGCCTTCAGAAAAGGAAAGAGCTTCCTACTTGATTTTATGCTCCGTTTCATGTACGGGAAGGTGAGTCACACTGTAAATAAATTCAGACATCACTCCCGTATCATTATACGTCTCCTATCATCATTAATGCTGAAATATTGTCTTGTTAACTAATGAGTGCTTTCGGGCAGTCCTCTGCTTTTGAACTAGGTGTAGTTATGTTGAAAACAGTCTAATAAGTGGAATGAAAGCTTTTAGGCTCATTCCACATTTTTCCCCCTCCTTGCTGTAACATGTAAACTAACAAGATTACTGATCTGGAATAATTGATAATAATTTATTACCTACTGTAAGGAGAGGAGTCTATGCATAAACACAAAGGATTAAAAGATGCATCCTGATCTGATCAAACTGTATCTCTTGAATTTTAAATTCTTTAACATCCATCTGTTGGACAGGTTATTTAACAATTCTGTTCAAAAACAGTTCCGGCATGAGCACCCATAGTAGACCTGTAACCCAATGACTGATTTGCAAATGTTGAATACTCCAGTTTTGTCAATTGAGAACTTTAACTTTATTCTTTTAGCTGTTCTTTTAGTTATGTCTTTGATACTGTGTGTATGTGTAATAATTTACTTAACGTCTTAAGTTAATTATTAAAAGTTAATGGAGAAAAAAATCTAGGTTTTTACTCCAAAACAAAACAAACCTCCAAAATGAATTTGCAGATAAACATTGTGTTTCGGTTTTATTAGCAGATTTCCATAGTCTACCATCAGGTCACACATTGGATAAATAGGAATAGTTATGGTGCGGTCAACTCAGGTCGGCTCAGTACATTACTTTTACATAAATTATGTAATACAGCTGTGATTTCTATTAATCATCCAGGAAAAATGTTTGCAGCTACAATATTCTTTAGGATTACTGGATGCACGTGACAAGGTTTCAGTTTATGAATCATTCATAAGGTTGGGATATACAAAGCTGCCCTATACTTGTCCTCACCGACATTTAAACCCTAATTTGGATTTAGGGTGAAGAAGACTGGCTTGGTAAGGATGATGAGCGGCTGACTGGATTTTCTTGGAGGGGTGGTTCAGAACCAGAGACAACAGGCATCCAGCTTTGGAGTGAAGTTTTCCCTGTCCAAAAGAGCGATGGAACAGAGGTACTTGCACAATTTTATAGATTATGTCCCTCATAAAAGCATATGTAAGTAATCAGTATTTAGTAATTGAGTTGTTGATAATTTTATCCAATTTTGTCTCTAAATGGTCGTTAATTACTTGGATCAGTATATGGTATTGTTATCATGAAAATTGACCCCACACTCTCTCACACCCACAGTTAAGTTTGTAATTTTACAAAAGATTCATCCAATATCATTCATCAAATTGAAATGTCAAATATTTTCTTTTTTTCCATTTGCTTTTTCCTTTTTTTTATGTAACAGTTTTTTGGTGTATAGGTATCTTACAAATGTACATTTTGTTGGAACAGAGTATAGTCAGCCCATATTTCACCAAGATGTTTGCCGCCGTCAGGCACTCACAGATGAGGACAACCAAAAGTCATCTCCCATAACTCGCCCTTTTTATTATATATACAATAGTGGCAAACAGGCCGTCTTTTTTGTGCCAACACTCTATCCAATAAACTGTATCTATCGACCTCAAAAAGAATCAACAAACAATACTGACCCTGTCATTAAACCACTGCGAGTCCCCTAACCCTTTTTTTTAGATGTTTTATCATGCTGAATGGTATAGATGAACAATGCAACTCTTATTGTTCGCATAGTTAACCTTACAGTAGCAAAGTTCTTTGGTAAACAAACTTTAAGATGCTTTCAACAATTGTCAACAACCATATGCGTCCACTTGGGCTGACATGCTTGTTCGCCTCATGAGTTTTGAGCACATAAATCGTGAGTGTCAACTTCACATAGCAGCCAGTTTACATCAGCATACATTATCACAGATAATTCATGCAGATAGAATTTTAGACTGCTGTTTTATATAAAAGTTTATTTTAAATAAACAACTGCATTTCTATTATATGTTGATGTATTCCACTCAGATCAAGTATTGTCATGTGCAGTGTTTGTGAAGTAATCTATTTGTTTCTCTCTGCTCCTGTAGGTGGCAGTAGTGCTAATGGACACTCAAGGAGCCTTTGATTATCAGTCCACTGTGAAAGACTGTGCCACCATCTTTGCCCTTAGCACCATGACCAGCTCAATACAGGTGACTGAGCTCCTTTCTTTATCACTGGTACAATTATTGCTCATGATTTTCTTTATAATGTATTCTCACATAGCATCTCTTTTGTAGATCTACAATATTTCCCAGAACATACAAGAGGATGACCTGCAGCAACTACAGGTCTGTTAACATGAACAAGATTGAATCTGATGATGTCAGACCAAATTTAGATGCAAACTCCTACATTAATGTGGTTAGTGAAACAGTTTAAATATTTCCACAATGCTAATGAAGTAAACAATGATATCATTTAGACCATGGAAATTATATAATATCTTAATATTTACTACACCTTCTAGATCATTGCTGAACATTAGTTGATGTACAGATTTTTGCTTCTCAATATTCATTTTGCATAATCTTGCATTTTGCATTCCTCTCCACAGCTTTTCACAGAGTATGGGCGTCTGGCCATGGATGAGATCTTCCTGAAGCCGTTTCAGGTAGGATAAAACTACAATCACGGATTGTTGCTGACGTGTATATGATGTCTTCCAGTTTTCTCGCTCTGTTTGATTTGTTTAATGAAAATGTTTTTTTAACACATTTTTTCCCCTTACAGTCTTTGATGTTCCTAATCAGAGACTGGAGCTTTCCTTATGAATATGCCTATGGTTTTAAAGGAGGCAATGAGTTCCTGGATAAACGTTTGCAGGTACCTATTCCGTCTTGTCTTTCTATCACTTACCTGATCTTGAATGCTGAGTTTGAGATTTTAACTTACTGTTGTGTTGATTTTTAAAGGTCAAAGAGGCCCAACATGAAGAGCTGCAAACAGTGAGGGAGCACATTCATTCATGCTTCACCAAAATTTCTTGCTTCTTGTTACCTCACCCTGGATTAAAGGTTGCCACCAGTCCTTCTTTTGAAGGACAACTTGAAGGTAAAATCTCTCATTTTCTAGATTATTCTATTTAGTTGAAGGTTGCTGTTGTATAGATATAATACAAATAATACAGTGCACCTTACCATATATAAGTTGCAATGGCTGAGGTAGTTTTATTTTATTTTCAGATGTAGCCCCAGAGTTCAGAGAGCAGCTGATGGACCTGATTCCTAAACTGCTAAATCCAGATCGTTTGGCTGAAAAAGAAATAAATGGGAACAAAGTCACTTGCCGGGGCTTGCTCGAGTTTTTCAAGGTAGCATTTTGTCCTTCTGGGTTTTTTTACTAAATCCAACATAGTTTTTTTATTCTTAACGTTTCAATTATTTTTTTACAGGCTTACATCAAGATCTACCAGGGTGAAGACCTGCCACAACCAAAGACTATGCTAATGGTATTTTCAGGGCTAGGTTTTTGCAAACACAATTTTTTTGTTTTCTGCTAACATATGCCTATTTGTTCTACCAGGCTACAGCAGAGGCCAACAACCTGGCTGCTGTGGCAACAGCCAAAGACCAATACAACAAGAACATGGAGAAGGTGGGTTCACTTCAATAAAAAAAAAAATAAAAAAAGTTATCAACATAGGGAAGATCAAGAACTCTGAGCACATATGTTCTTTCCGTCTCTTCTATCATTTGTAAGGTGTGTGGAGGAGACTTACCTTATGTGTCCCCTGACTCTCTGGAGGAAAAGCATCACTTCTATTTCGGAGAGGCCCTTCACACTTTCTCCTCAACCAAGAAGATGGGTGGACAAGAGTTTTGTGACCGCTACAAAGCCCAGTTAGAGAATGAGTTGGAGGAAATATTGCAGTCACTCCGCAAGCACAATGAGGTTAGGAGATTTTTCGATAAAGATATAACCTTAATGCCTGTTTTTGAAAGAATATTTTTTAATTAAAATAAACACAGAATAGGATGCAAAGTACTTAACATATTTTAATGTGTTATGCATAACAAGGCTGGAGATATTAATGTAACAGTGATATAATATGTAAAACATTGTGATTAATCTGTTTGTTTTTTGCTGTTTAAGTCCAAAAATCTCTTCAGCGCCTTCCGCACACCTGCAGTGCTGTTTGTCCTGGTGTGTCTCCTCTACGTGCTGTCAGGTGTGTTTCTCTTCATTGGACTGGCTACCTTCGCCTTGGTGTGTGACTGTACGCTGGGTGGGGTCATGGTGGCCATGCTGACGTGGACATTCATTCGGTACTCTGGCCAGTACCGGACTGTAGGAGGAGCCATTGACCAGGCTGCAGGTGTAGTCCTGGAGCAGGTGAGAATGATGGGGCTGGAGACAGTGGACGGTTTATTGTTAAAGTTGTTGTTTGAATTTCACTGCTTTAAGCTATATGATTATATCCCTTCTTAAAAATGCTTGAAAAGAGTTACTAATGGGAGCAATTCATATTGGTGAGTTAAAAAAGTGACATATAGCAAGTTCTACAATTAAGAAGAATAAATAAGTGAGCTTTTGACTGACCTGGCATGGAAATAATAACAGAAATCAGTTCTATTTAGTGATGGTTTATTATACCATGTACTTCCTGGCTTTCAATTTATAGTTTGATTTTGAATATTGTTTTCTCTTTTTAAATTATTTTTAAAAACAACATATAATGGTGATCTAGTGGACCAAAAATATCTGTCCATCCTTCGATATTTGGGAAATTAAAAAAAAAAAAAAAAAGGGATTTAATACTTATTCTATTGAGGGTGGGACCATTTTCCAGAGCTAATTTAATATAATATTCAATATCTTTCTTTCCATACATATGAGCCTTTTTTATATTTTATTTATAAAATTTGGGATTTAAAAAAAAAATTATTCTTATATTAGGGTTCCTTTGATCCACCTTTTGTGGCTCTTGTGATATTTTGGGAATTTTACAATAAATTTATTTTCCACGTTTTACAAAATGATTTGACTGAAATGAAAACAGGTGTTCATTACAAATATGTATCAGAACCACTGAAATTATCCAAAACCAAACGGCTTTGAGTAGATATTTATGGATTTTGTTGGATTGGTGTATCTACATTTATTGAGGTTGAATGTGTTCGGCTCAGGCTTTTATGACCTTTGTGATCATCGATTGTAATGCACTGTATCATCAGGAAAAGGAACTATGGCCGGATCTGTCAAAGTAGTTGGCTACCATGAATGTGCATGGAACAAATTTGCGGAAGG
Source organism: Lophius americanus (assembly GCA_037951165.1). Lineage (NCBI taxonomy): Eukaryota > Metazoa > Chordata > Actinopteri > Lophiiformes > Lophiidae > Lophius > Lophius americanus. The sequence continues at coordinate 5,145,059 of JBBDHG010000008.1, read as the reverse complement.
CAGTTCTATGTTTCGGCGTTGGATGGCTTTGGATTTTTCCCTTCCACTTGTACCTGAAAAACATTTGGCTATGTCTTGGTTTGAATTTCTTTATGAAAGAGCCAATGTGAAAGGAAGCTAATCAAAAAACATTCAAGCACATACAGAAACAACTGCCTTGTAATGTTGGAGTTATTTATTTGGCTGACAAATTAAACTGTTTAGTGGTTTTATGCAATGGAAAAGTTTACAATCCAGTAATTATTTTTATGACTTACACATACGGGAAATCATATCAATCCTTTTGAGAAAAGAAAAGATTTTGCGGTAATTAAAAAAGCCAGTGGTCAGGGTGCTGTTTGAAATTCAAGTCAAACTTTTAGTTTGCAAGACAACTGCTATGTCCATTGTTGAGTCACTTTATTGGTAATTTTGGGCTCAATCAACTCCTCAAAGCATCATTAATCAATTTTCAGGCACAAAGTGACACAAAGCTCAATATGCACACAATGATGTTTTAAATATGAGAATAAAACTCTTGGAATCCTTGCATGGACCATATGCATAGGGTTAACTCCGTTGTTCACACAAAAAATTACAAGAGTGGCAAAAATATACATCTAGATCAAGACATATCTGTCCTTGTATGAATAATGTTATCTTTTGTCAAATTCTTAATATTTATGTCTGAGTTCAAATGTCTCATTCTTATTTCTCTAAAATACAGAAGAATTTTAATGACTCATCGGTAGGACTATATATTCAGTCCTCTGCAGCTTCATATCTCTCAACAGCTCCATATAAAGTCATTGTCAGGTCAAAAAGTTACATTCATTAAGGGCAGTAACAAGACACACTTATGATGCTTATGCACACACGGCAAACATTCAAGCTCTACAAGAATGTGTTGCATTCTGGAGTGTGTCACCTGAGTGTGAGCGTGAATTATTTTTTTGTCTGTGTGTGTTGACCTTGTGATGAACTGGTCATTTATCTATGGGGTACTCTGCCTCTTGCCCAATGTGTGCTGTGGGAAGCTCGCTCCCCCAAACCCCCCTTCCACAAAACAGCCATTAATGACTGTAATCAGTGAAAATCTATACCTTATTTTTAATTGAATTGAACACCAAATAAAAATGAACTGCTTCCAAAACTCAACAAGATGAGTCTAAATGCCCCATTTAGATTACACTCTAAAACTCTCTCTGATTATGTTCATGAAGCCAGAAGTAGTTTGAATTATGACCCCATTTCTCTCTCTGGGTGGTTAAGCAATATGACTGATGAGGTGAGAGGTTTCAGAGAATGAACTACAAAATGTTGCAAGAAACACTTGAAGACATATCTGCAGCCAGTAAAACATCTGCCCTTCTCTCTATGTTTTCAGGCCACTGTGGTGTTGAACAAGTCCAGAGGTTCAAGCACAGGTGATCAGAAGAAATCCAGTTAGAGGAACTCTGAACTCTCAGAATCTTGATGCAGCGTAACCTACACAGAACATAAGCACACATTCAGCACTAAAGCCTCTTCAGTGCACCCTTTGCTGTCTGAATGAAGCTCAAACACTTTGCCACACATTAAAATATGATGCCAAAATACCAGCATCTGTATGATGCACATTCCTCTGCCTGTCCATGCTATTACAGTGACTGAACTCACTGAAGCAGGGCGGTAAACTATCCACATCCCTCTTATTGATACTGAAATTTCCAGAATATACACTCAACATGGAGTTATTTTTTAAGTTTACAATTGGTCTATGGTGAGGACATTGTTTACCTATAAAACATATTTTCTATTTAATCTGGAGGCACCTCAGTCATATGTGTGTTTTTCGGACGGAGGTAGTCGGGGTGATTTTCAAACAAGGGTTTGGCCGGTAATCTTTAAACAATTACCTTTAAAATGCAAGCTTTAATACATATTCTTTGTTACATATTTGATTGTGGCTATTTTTTTTACTTTGTGGCCTTAAAAGCATTCCATTTTGTATGCTTTTCTTTCTTAATGCTTGATAAACTAGCATTTGTATACAGGTCAGCAGTCACTACTTTGAGGATATAAACTTGTTACAGAGAACAGTAGGTTTCAAAAGTTTTCTGTTATGGGAATTTAGTTCAATTTCATTAATTTCAAGTGCCTTTCTTTACTCATTGATGGGAATGTGTTACACTTAATATATTTGATACTGTATATTAAAGGCAAGTGAAATTATTTATAGGAATTTATATTCTGCTAAGTTTTCCTACTCCAAAAAGAAGACATTACGGGAATACTTAATGCTTTTCAACACCCAACATAATAAAACCAGCAACCAATCAGCCAAAAAGAATTATACCTTTACCTTGTATTCTTATCTCTGCTAATCTCAGTTATTAAAAGCTACAATATAGTATTTCAGACTGAGTGGTTTTCCTAGTATGCTGTTAATCTATGCTTCCCAATTTTCTTAAAATTACACTCACTTAGCACATTTGAATAGATTGTGATTAGATGGTTTGTAGCCTGTGCTTTCAGCAACATTGTGAAAAGTCACTGCTTGATTCATCACTCCGTGCAGTTTATAGCGGTGACATTGATCAGCCATATTTTTTTAAAAACTACTCAAATCTCCGAGCAGCTCAGAATAAATCAGGCATTTGGCTAAAGCAGTATTTGTGAATCAATTAATTATTAAAATGACAAAATATTTCACATCAATTTTGGAAACACTGGATCGCAGAGGTGCATTTCAAAGCATCTACTGTTGTGAAATGGTACTTTGATACAAACAAATGTTGTGTGACCTAAAGGCCAAAGTATTCTCCAATCTACTATGATTTTGTGTAGCACAGTTCAGTAACTATGTGTGTATCAGTAGATTAGATGGAGAACGCCCTGACACTACGCCAGAAGAACAAAAAGACAAAATAAAAAGCTTGATGATAGGTGATTTTCCCAATCAATGATTTTTGACCGTTGTTTTGTACATTCCATGTCTGTTCCATTCCACAAGAGGAGGATATTCAAGATGTTGTACAAACATTTACTTTTGCACTACCCTTCCTCTTTGTGCTTCTTCCACACAGTCCAAAAGTAACAAAAAAAACATGCATTACTGTAATTGCTAATATATTCTTTTCCTATAGGGCTATGAGACCTTGCCTTGAGAAATGCTGTTTTGTAAAGAATAAACAAAGCTTGAAAGAATTGATGTGCTATTTCAATCTTGTTTGGTCATCTGTTTTTATATGGTGGATGTCTCCAACTACATAAGTCCACCAGCTGATTCCACATCAAACCAGATAAGATTAGATGAAACTTGGCTGTCATTGAACAAAGTAAACCTCATTATCGAAAGAGCAGGAACAAAGTGCATAGAGTATTAAATCACCAATAGTCCGTGATGGTGGTTTGAGCACTTTGTCAAAGTTCAGCAAATTTGGTGAAGTCGTATAAGAGCTTGTTAGCTTGGGGGCATTAGCAGTTTATGCATGTACCTTTTTTCCTTCAAATTTGACAAATTGCCTCCTCAAAATGATTGGCATGTCATTTATCATTTCAAACAATCCATGGTCAGTAGATGTTTATTGAATAGTTAAACCGCTAGTGAGATAGTAAGATTGCTAAAAGTGAATGTAACTATTCACTCACAGCAGAATGAACATTCAGATAACTTCATTAATGAGCACCAGTCAAACATAAAAATAACACAAGACTATGTACAAATAGTGACAAAAATAGGCCTGTTATTATTTCTCACGATACAGTGAATCTTACAAAGTTGATGGAACTGAAACGTACTCCAGAATTCTCGTAAGTACCCAGATTCTCTTCAAAAGTTGACTAGTATTTTAGTTGCCCGAGATACGCCTTGAACATTTTTTAGTTCCATCAAAATCCGTTGAAAACTTTTTGTCATACCTTACGGACACAGAAAACTGGGCTATCACAGTAATTGACAAAATTCTAGTAGACGACTTCATGTGTTTTTCGTATGAAATCTTTTTACAAACCAACATCAATGTTGGTATTATTTCATGTTTTAACCAATAATGAAACAATAAAAAGGATGATTGACCTAAATGTATGTATAATCTATGTATTTTTGTCTCTAGAGAATGTGTATTCTGCTCCTTGCTTGCAGATTCATCTTCCGCTCCTCGCTTCCCACTGCCTGGAAGTCTGCCACTGTTTCTCGTCGTCACACTGGTCCTCTGTATCTGCGTCCAAAAATCTGCTACAGCGGGTTTCGTGTCCCTTGTTTCCATATATGGTGATCAGCGGCGCGGCCCGGCCCTCCACGTGCTGTGAGCCATGCGCGTGCACTTACCACTGCCGCTCACCGTTCGCTTCCATATTTGGAAGCGAGTCCAACAAAAACCGCAGAGAGGGGAGGGGAGTGGGTGTTGGATGAGGGTGAGGAGAGGAGGGGAATAGATGGCGGAGAATTTCCTCCATCATGAAGCCGGCTATGCGTTCGCCTGCTGCTGAATTTCGGTAGAAACTAGCTTAGCAGATAGTGTTATTGATCATCTTTCATCACTTAGTGCTGATATTCCAGCGTGTGCACTGTCAGCATTGATTTTAAATGGAATTAGTAACAATAAAAATGAATAGTGTTTTCGCAAATAGCATGACCACCATCTTTGATTATAATCAAATTTAATTAAGTTGTCAAATCAAGCAACAGTGGAGCAACTTCATGAAGCGAATTCTTGCTTTTAAAGGAAATAAAATAATACAAGGTCTTATCGGAAAACATTTAAATGTCTTACATTTAGAACAGGAGACACAATAAAAATATATGATTATTTATAAAAACAAATACATTCTTAAAAAGAGTTGGATTAAGATAAACATTGTTCCTTGTGGAGCTGTGTCCTATTATGCCTTTAAAAATGTCAATTTTATGTCTTACTATCTTTTTTCTAGCTCCAGTGGCAAGTATATAGGTCAATAGTAAACCGCAGGGAGTTGGTGGCTAACGGACGTGCGCCCATGCGCGCGCTTATAGGCGCGCTCACGTTGTGTATCCCGTGTGTGAGATAATTCGCCAATTCATCATCATAGTCCATTCAATTGCTACCCAGACGCTGACCCACTCAGAGCTACAGCAATGGTAGGTTACCCTCGCATTCATTACACAGTTAACATTGTTGATGGTCTCTTATCATTTTTACCTCTAAATTCGAGGAGATTAGTAGTCAGTGTGCCTTAATTTTATCGTCGTTTTATTAGTTCCAGCATCGAATCTAGTACGCCGGTCATGTGCCGCAGCAGCCGTTGTTAGCGTCAGAGCTAGGCAGTGAATGTCTCTGCTCTCCGAGTGGCTGCCTAGAAAATGGTGCAGTATTAGACATAAAATTTAATTTAATACACCGGCGGTAGTTTCTATGAGATTGTGGTAACTGACAAGGAAAACGACCTAACGGTCCCACACCACCGGCGCCATTTCACTGATTTTCCATTGATTTGCCGGCAAGCAGGTATGCTTTTGTCTGTGTAAATTCGATGCTGCTCCTCAACGATTTAGCTCCTTCATATTTCCGTTATCTCAATTCTGCTACTCAATTCTTCCATATAACGAGAGCAGCGCACTGGATGGCAGGTGCAGCAGCGCCCCGGGGCTAGCTGTTAACATGCTAAGGGTATTGATAGCCATATAACGACAGTAGCCGAAGAAGGAAATGACTCCTGTTATGGACGGTGCTAGCCGAGATTTTGCTGCTCTTTGTCTATAACAGTTCGAGTATGTCAAACGCAGGCTGATAATCTTTTCAAATAGGCACTTTCAATTTATATTATCGTACATTAAGATTCGTATCTTCATAGCAACGTAACTCAATGATAGAAAATGGATAAATAGTCGGTTTGGGCAGAGATTTGCATTATATAGCAAGCTAGCTTTCACGTGTGCGTATGCTGCATTCTTGGCCCCACCCTGAATTTGATGCAAAGAGCATTTTGTTTGGCCTTGTATTACAGCAAATCTGTCTTTATATTTACTACACTGAACCTGTACTTGAAAGAAATGTGCCGCTTGTCAATTAAAAAAGCAGCCGATATTTGACGGGATTGTAACCGTTATTTATCGTCAGTTTGGTTCGTTGGACCTACTGACGTTACCTGCGGCTAACGGGCCGCTGTCCCTGGTTCCTTGTTATATGGATTGCGCATCTATTCTGTTTGCATCAATTTTAGAATCGATTACAGGTACTTTTCGCTATTATGACTAAGCTCGCTTGTCTTAAGTAATTAATGGACCGTCCTCGACATTGCAGCAGAACATGGATAAAACACTTAGCATTAAACATCAAAATCAGAAGTGTTTTTACATTTCCGTATTTCCTTGTACATCACTTTATTGTTTCCATCCTCAGCTTTCATTTGTGATAATACAAAACCAACATTTCACCAAATCTGCCTGTGATTTTATAACTTGGATGGTGACTTAATATACTATTCAGTCAAACAATAATTCCCACTGAAAGGGGAAGTGATTCATTCTATTGTTACAATGGCACCTGATAGACAAGCAAGTGAACATTTTGTAATTAATGTTGATGTTGGAACCAGGAAAAATGGGTAAGTGACAAAAACCAGTGCATCTCTTAAATTACAATGGCTTGCTTGGTGTAACCGGTCTGCAGTGGTTATCAACCAAAGTGGACCAAGGAAGGAAAACTGTTGAACTGCCAACAGATTTATGGATGCCCAAGGATAGTTAATGCTCGAGGAGTAAAGGAAAGCCTGTACTGTCCAGTCCCACAGAAGAGTGTCTTTGCCACAAATTGCTGAAAAAGTAAATGATGAGTAGTTGAAATTAGATAAAGTGAATTCTTGGGGATCACCACTATGGCTTTAACTTTCCACAATAAATTGAATATTTTACTATATGAAACAAGATAGTGTTTGTAATATACAAATATAAATTGTCTGTGAACAGAGAAGTGATACATGCAAAGCATATTTTCGTTGTAATCTTAGATTCAATCACCATGGAGGAAGAGTAGGGACATATGTGATGTCATATGTAGAAATTTGTAAACTTTAGCAAATTCTTTGGAAACACACCTTGCAATAACTTAAGAACACGGAAAACATATCGGGTACTGATCTTCTTTCAATGACGAATAAGCTTAAGGAAGTGGGTTAAGTTTCTCACTGGTTAATTATTACTCTGAAATTCCCTCTTATCATCTCACACAGGTCTTTAACGCCCTGAGCAAACATAAAGTGGCGGTCTGTGTTACTTTGCAGTTGGGTTCTTTTGCCGTCTTTCCTGCCCCATTGTTTCCTTTTCATTGTCCATTCTTTCTATTGACACATTGCTGGTGGATAGCAGTTTTCTTCCATCTTCTCCTGATATAGCATTTTCAAGTGGTGGGCTACCTTAAACAGTCAAATACCAAATTGAGTCAGTTTAAGGAGTACCTGTGACCTTTCGTTGTGGCTTGAATTCTACAGAAGCCCCATTGTCTTTGACTGAACCCTGCTCTGAAACACTTAATTCCTGACCACACCCGCACCCACATGGTCATCTTTATGATCGACTCACATGGCTTTTCCCTCTTGTTGCAGTACGAACTTATGTAATGTTTTATCTGTACTGGTATTGTCATAGAAACTTCGACACACCTATTTTCTGAACACATTTCAAAGTGGACTTTGGACAGGCTGTACCTTCCACATTTATTTCTGTCCTTTGTTACTTGTTCAGTCTGGCTATATGTATAATAAACTAGAGAAAGCACTCGGAGTACAAACCTCTGCCAACCCAACCTCTAAATCTACCGACAACTCCAACAAACACTTTCAGTATCCCTAAGATACTGTAGCTAGTCGTCTCTTGCGCCTTCAACTTCAGCGTCTCTGTTCAGCCCACTGAACCCCTAGCTTCACCGCCAGAGGAACATCAAAGGAATAAATGCATCAATAATGGGACACCGTGCCATGCCACATTCTGATGTCATTAATCCTAACAGATTGCCTTGGGAGAAAGTTATGTTTCACCTTTGTCCTTCTGTTTGTGAGTGAGTTACGAGAAACTACAGTTTGGCTACGTTTGGAGTGGTGATGTCACATTGTGGTGATGCGCTGGAAGGCCTATTCGAGTGGTGACGTCACATTGTGGCGATGCGCAACAAAGTGTCATAGACAAATTTAAAGTGCAGAATGCCATTTATTTTATGTTCGTCCAAAGAACTTTGCGCCACGAACGAGCGAAACTATGAGGGATTTAGCTGAGGTAATGTTATTTGCTGTAATAAGTGAATGACATGGAACTGATTTGGACCAACTGTGTAGACAATATTATGTACAATACTTGTATAAGCTATTGTTAGATTGGACTACATATTTTAAATGTTTCACCACTACAAGTATGGCTTACAGTTTCCCACAGCCACACATTTGTATTTCAATCCTCCTTGTCAGGCAGCCCCATAAAGAACATTCCTGCTGTATCTGTGTGTGATAGTCATATGCAACCCTTCTGGTCATCTTCGGCCTCAAGATCTTTGTGTTCACTGCACTCACAATTTATTATGATCTGTTAAGGTAGATGGAAAATGATGTCACATTTGGGAAAGACATACCAGTAATGGTGATCCGCAATTAACACATTACTTTTATCGATTATTTAAGGTTAATTACTAGTTTAATAATGTATCTAATAACCATCACATAATTTTGAAAAGTGCTTGTTCTATCTTGTTTAACAAGCACTTTGAGACCCAAAGATGGTTAGAATATAACATATTTGTGTGTTTGTATATCTAATTTTCTCTTCAGGCGAGTTGACCATTTTAAGTGATTATCAATATCGAATCTAAAGCCTTGATGTCAGTTTACATTTTAAGAATCTTATATTTTCTCTCATGAGTATCTCGAGGAATTGAGCCTATCCCAGCTTACTTGGGTCAAGAGATGAGTTATGTCCTGGACAAGCTGCCAGTTCATCACATAGAGACAGACAACCACTCACGCTCATGTTGATACCGAAGTGCAATTTATTCACCAATTCACATGTACTGCAGTTAGCTGGAGCCTTAGGAGAAACTCATACAAACATGGCGGCAACTCGCAAACACCACACGGAAGGTTGAGCAGAGGGGGCCACCATGCCTTGGTCTGTTTCAATTAAGATTTGGGTTTCAGGAACATTTAATTAAAATCATTATTGCTCATGGAGTTGCAAAGTTTTGTATTTACCTATTATTTTTCTATTAATAGCAATCCTTAAAAGTCATTTTTCAATAGTGTCAAAAATACTCTGTTTATAGCACCTAAAATGTAAGAATTTGCTTCATAGTCAATTATGATAGGTATTTGGATCGACAAAAATCCTATTTGTGCTGTTAGCCGCCATCTGTCTGTCCTTTACAAATAAACAAAATTCTGTTGTGTATTATTCCCTGTGAGCTTGCTGTTGTCTCTTGACAGCTCAAAACTCACGTGTTTCTCCAAATATACCAGATTTCAAGTCACAGGTGTCAAACATGTTTGAAATGTAGGAATTAAAATCAGGGAGATGCCTATCCAGTTTGTAACATATTTATTATGCCTGTAAACCCTTTTGGGCAGGTAATCTGTTATAATTGCCTTGAATGAGGACAGCCTCAATGAATGTAAGGAGCGGAAATAAGACCGTAAATCTGCGTCATCCTCTTGCATAGGGCCTGATCTAAACTTTAAAAACACTGAACTCTAATTTAACCAATTGTTGTCTCCCTAGGCATCCGGTGTAAAAGTCACAGATGAAGTTATCTCAGTCTTCAATGACATGAAGGTGCGTAAGGCTCAGGTGAACGAGGAAGAGAAGAAGAAGCGGAAGAAGGCTATTCTTTTCTGCCTTAGCAAGGACAATAAGAACATTGTTCTGGAAGATGGCAAAGAGATTCTCCTCGGTGACTTGGGGACCACCGTCCAGGACCCATACCTGCACTTAGTGAAGATGCTACCCCCAGATGACTGCCGCTATGCTCTCTATGATGCCACCTATGAGACCAAAGAAACAAAGAAGGAGGACCTGGTATTCATCTTCTGGTGAGGACAGCAATTTTTTTACTTTTAAGAGTTTGACATTAAAACAATGTTTTGCTTAAATAACTTTTTTTCCCCTTGCAGGGCTCCAGACTCTGCCCCCTTGAAGAGCAAGATGATCTATGCCAGCTCAAAAGATGCTATCAAGAGAAAATTTGAAGGTAAATGTGGGAATATATATAGATGAAGATGTAGCATCACAATTCTGTAGATGTATTGATTTAAATATAAAACTCCACATACAAAAAATTGAATGCTGCACCCAGAATTATCTTATGACTTTTTGCATCTCGTAGTTCATTACTTGTTGTTCAGCCCTGAACCGGATGTTTTGGTCCCTCTGATAGTGTAGTTGTTAGACACAGCAGGCAGTGGTCCTCAGCAACTAACTACTAGAAGACTGCTCTGCAAGGCAGGACTTGTGGTTGGGCAGGTAAATTTAGGGTTAATCCTTACTGTTGAGTGTCAAAATACTGGTTAACTTCTTACCATGCCAATAAGTGGTGCAAATCCTGCAGTCTGTAGGAGGTTATGTTCAAGTTGTTATGTTCTAATGGTTCAAAATGTTTAAAATAAAATGAAGCAGCTCTGTGAGAAGTGCTATCTGGTGCAGGACGACTTTTTCCGTCATCATTTAATTATTACTTTTCACTGTAAGGTAAAGCAATATCTAAATAACTTAATTTGCTTTAAAATCTGGAAAATAACATTTTTATACCTAGTCTTCAATGAATTTTCAACTTGTATTTTTCAGCTGGCCGCAGACAAGACTGCATAGCAATGTAAATATTGCTTCATGTCAGGATGTGAATGGGAAAGCTTGTGATGACAATGTTAATGATGTTTTAACAAATAGTTTTGCTGTCCCAATGCAATTGAAGTATGATGGGATTAATTATTAATGGAGAGTTGTATTACTTTTGTCAAATATCCTAATCTTATGATTCCTGTCATATTAAACATCTAAGTGCGAATAATACTGAAAAAGATAGAAAGTTTCCAAGTTCTACTGCAACTGTGCACAAATGCCAACATCTCTCACTAATAGTTAATCAGTTTGTACTCGCCTCTCATTCAAGTAATTGAACCAAGTGGGAGCTGCCTGTATTGTCATTAAGTTTTGCTATTCTATGTTTTGCCTTGGTGTTGCTGCTTTTCTCCAGAAAGTATACAAAATATGTGCTTTTATAACAATTTGGGTTTGACTTTAACCATCATCATTTAGTTCTTAAACTCTAACAATATTATAATTCTATGTTTTTTCTCTCCCACAGGTATTAAGCATGAGTGGCAGGTGAATGGTTTGGACGAACTTAAGGACCGGCAAACCCTGGCAGACAAGCTTGGTGGCTCGTCAGTAGTCACCCTGGAAGGATGTCCTATATAAATCTCCCCCCTCTTCCCGGCTTCCATTGAGGCCTTTCAGACACATCCGTTGGGTTTAGATATTCATCATTCCAGTTTGGTTTGGAGAAGGGCGAAAGAACTACTAGCAGCAATCGTGGGACTCTCTCTGGGTGGGATATTGTGGGTGAGATGCAGACAAAAAAAGAAATTCTACAAATACAGACTGTCATTTCAGTTCACCCAACATAAGGAAGTCTAACAAAATTCATATGAAGGAAAACCATTAACACACAATATTAACATAAAATGAGGAAGGATGATGATGTACTGAAATAGACACATGAACAGGGTTTCATTATTTCTAGGTTCTAAATGAATGGTTGCAGGGGCAGAGAGAAATGGACAGGCATGTTTTCCAACCATTGATTCCTGATAAATGTTCCTACCTTCTTTTCTTTTTCTTTTTGTCAAACAAGTTTTGTAAGTGTGTAGTTGAAACTAGGTATAATTTGAACTAATTCACTCTTGAATTGCACAAGACGTAACAAAACATTTTTGGGGGGAACACGGTTATTTATATATAAATATATCTTTCCTTTTGTTACTCCATTGTTTTGTTTGGATTTCTTTTTAAACTTAAATTCCCAAACTTGAGTTATTCCTTTTTATTTCCAGTTATGGTTAAAAAAAACATTGCATTTGATGTCATAAATGGACAACATTCCTTATACTTGTTTAAAAAAAAACTTTGGTGTAATGAAGGTTTGATGAGGAGCGAAGTGTTTATGAAAGACAAGCGGCCATAGTCAAGGCTGAATATTGAATGGTTGATGTTTTGTATCGTCTCCTTATCTCTAATAAAAAGCACTAAACTAATGAATTGTTCTGCTGTGTTTCTGCTTTTTTAAATTTTTGACAGACATTCAAGCCAACAGAATCTAATTGTGTTTCTGGTTTTCCTTCTGTAATTGTCCTAAATCTGAAGTTCCCATTAAAATCTAAATATATTAAGTCTACTGTCATGGAAGTCTCAAAATAACGTAATTATCGATTTGCCTTTCTTTAGTATTTGCTGATTAATTAATTTGTCTCCAAATTAAATGTAACCGAGAGTAAATGTCTGGATTAGGTCCATACATGATGCAGAACCCACTGTGACCACACGAGGGCGTCCCAACACCACATCTGAAGCAGAGACAAAAAATACTGACACAATCCCTGTTATATCTATTTATTAAAATAAATCAAGCATTTTATCAAAAAATAAAACAAACTATGTACCTATAGTCCATAACGATTAGATCGTACGGTCTACTGAGGCCAAGGGCATCAGTGGTGTCCAAACGTGAATGACCTTAAAAAACTAAAAATAAAAAAATCCCAAACCATTTCCTCAGTTTGAAAGAGTGGGAAAGATGTAAAGGCAAAATGTGAATAGATTGCTGTCAGTAGGAAAATATTTTGATTCTACTGAGACGCTATATGCACAATGATTCTTTTTCCCTCTAGTAAAATGTAATTTTAAGTTCAAACTGTGGAAACAGTGTTATTTATCTGGCTGTGAGAAATATATTAAAAGATTCTTTGGTGACAATTCACAGACAGATTTGCTTAACAAGCCCAGAGGATACATGGAGCAAATTAAACATAAGATATAAGGGAAAGAAGATATTAAGTAGACCTGTTCTATTGGTGTGTCACTGAAGGTTACTTTAGTATAGTATGTATATCCTGCTTGAAGGAACCCTGTTTTCTCTTCCGTGAGTCAGTTTGTTCTTCATGAACGTTCCATGCTGTACCTTTATAACGTCTTTGTCCACTTGTACTAACTTTTTCCTTCCTATTCCTGGGTGCAGTCTAGATGGTTACCATGCACCCAGTAACATATCTGAGCAAATTTCAGAGGAGTGATGCGCACGGCCACATTGTAATCCCGGTTCTCCCCGTCTATCTCCAGCCACTGGTGTCCAGAGAATATACCAATGACTTTCCTTTCCCAGCGTCCTAAACTGTTGTCCCAAACCCGTCCATACACTCCAGAACCGCTGGCTCCAGGTCGAGCATCACAGTGCTGGTATATCAGGTCGCTGGACTCTTCTTCCACAGGACAGAATCTGTACACAAGCTGCCCAGATCTGTCACTGTCAAAACCAGAGAAGTGGATGCGATTGCCTGCCAAGTCATCGGAAGAGGGAGCCACAGAGAGCCGCATGAAGGGGCGTCTGTGAGGCCAACGTAGCTCTAGCAGAGCGTAGTCAAAATCCATGCTGATCTCATGAGGGCCATGAATCCAGCCCTTTGGTACACGAGTGCGTCTCACCCTGACCCAGCGAACCAGAGGTTTCTTGGCAGAACTGACACCAGCTTTTGTGCTGTTGAAGGATGGAGGAATCAAGAAACCCACCCTGAGCTTCCGTGCCCCCTTGACATAATCCGTCCCATCATGCACACAGTGCGCAGCGGTGAGGACATGCTGCTGTGACACAAGAACTCCAGTGCACCCAGTGGAGATCCGCACAGCAGTGGAGAAGGGGTAATCCAAAAGGAAGTGGTCCCCTTGGATATTAAAACGTCCATCAGCTCCATAGATCTGCCTCCTCACACGTTTGTGCCTGGATATCTTGGTTGGTCCTCTTCTCTTTGAAAGAGGAGCAAAGTGATCCATAGGCCCTTCAAAGTCTTTATCACGTTCCACATCTACAGTAGTAAAAGTGCGGAAGCCATTGGCGTACAGTGTCTCAAAAGCCAGTTTCTCTGTCAGCTGCTCCTGATGTGCCTCCAGTTCTCCTCCATGGAAGCAGCTGGAGTTGCAGTGAGTGGTCAAAGCTAAATGAGTCTGAGCACTGAAGTGGGAGCGGATGAGAGGCATCGGTGCATGAGGGATCAGTGTTGGGATGGGGACTGGAGAGCGTTGAGGAAGGTGCAGGGATGCCAGGGTGAGAGGAAGGAGGAGCTGGAGAAATAATAGCAGCTTAGTCATGAAGGAGTTCTCAAGCGCTGTCATCATAGTGAGGGAAAACACTGCAACGACAGAAAATAACATCACATACATAAGAAAAAGGACTTTTTCTTAATAGAGTAGATGAGTTCCTATATGTTTATCAGAAAAACAACATTTCAATACATGCATTAACAAAAATCTGTCCTCAGACACATAACAACACAAATGATTAGAGAACAGTGACAATGCGCTTGCAATATATCATGGTGTGCATGCAAGCTTGATAATCAAAAGGTGTGGACAGACAATAATGACCCATTTGGTCCCATAATATAGACTAGAAAAAATGTACTCCGAGAGCTTGAGAACCAAAAAACCCTCCCATGAACTTACTTTTTGTCTTCCTCTCTTTAAAAGTCATTCTTGCATAATTTCCTGTTCCTCACTAGTATAAAACATTGAAAGAACAAGGCACACCGGTACCCAAGGTTTAAGAAAAATTGATGCAGATTTCTCCATAACGTCTGAAATATTGCCCGCCTATAAATCTACTGACAACTCCAACAAACTCTCTCAGTCTCTCCTAAAATACCCTATTGCCAGTCATCTCTTGCCCCTTCCACTTCAGCATCTCTGTTCGGCCCATTGAGCCCCCAGGTCCACACCCAAACATCAAAGGATCAAAGGCATCAATAATGGACACAGTTTCGAGAAAGTGCCTCGCAACATTGCGATATCACAACACCAAACGGCTTATATCTGCTAAACAGGTTATGTTGTCCTGTGTGTTTGCTTGTTTCTTTGTCTGCTTCTTTGTTTGTAAGCAAGATTACAGAAACACTGCAATGCAGTAACACCGTTACATATAAACGCAAACGCAGTAATGTAAGGTAATGTGTCACTAACATTTAATCATCTGTAGGATATTAAAATCAGGGGGAAAATTCAGGCAAATCCTGCCTGTAGTTTTTCCGTAATCGTGCTGGCAATCAAACAAACAGACAAAATAACAGGAGTGATAATATAACATTCTTCCTAAGCAGAGGAGATAACCAGGAAAGTAGTTTCTGCAGCATGTTTGTTTCCTAAATGGAAAGAAATGTGTGATCATTTGAACTATTATTTTAAATATACATTTTTATCCATAATTGATATACAAGACATAATGCTACACGATAAAGGGTCTACAGGTAAAGAGTGCATAGATACGTTACAGTTAAACTCTCCAATTAACTATTTGTCAAAAGTAAGAGGTGAAAAATTCTTTACCATCAAACCTAAAGTACTCCACAGTGTGTACGGGATCTCAGTGCAGATCAGAAGGGACAAGGAGACACTTGATCTTCTCTAAAGGCTGTGGATCCTCAGGCACTCATGGTAAAAAAGAGCAGGTGTGTAAAAAGGGAAAACAAACAAGCCGGGGCACGGTGACAAAACCTAAAGAGGGGCAGGGTGGGGCCTGTTCACACACCTTGTGCTGTCCCACAGAAAACTATAAAGGAGGCAGAGCTACAAAAAAGAGCCCCTGTAAGCAGGGAAAGTACATTTTTCTCACATGCTGACGTGTCTGATATATGACAGCTGAAGTAGAAAATTACACCAGTAACAGAAAATCTTAAGTGGTAAATTGGCTGGGGAAGTGGTGCATTAACTAAGCTGCGGTGAAACAGATATAGTTTATGTGAAACCATGAAATAACTGTGTTTTCAGAGACTGTGTCAAACTGAATCATACTCTGACTCTGGAGTAGACATTTTGAAGCTGGAGCTCTTTTTTAGGGGTTTAGGGGCTCATGCTGATGAAAAACACAGTGAAATAATTCAGAAGACATGTCAGTGTAAAAGGGACATTATATAACTGGATGGAAGATACCGAGAGATCTTTGATTTTCAAAGACTATGGAGCATCCTCAAAGTGCAAGAGGAGTCGGAAAGGTTCTCATCGTTAATGTAGTCCGTGTGATAGAAGAAGCACAGAACTATTTCAATGCACAAACCAAGCGGACAGGTATCCAGACCTTTGCTGGTCTGGAGCCTGCAGAAGACCACTTATTCATCATGTAACTGTGATGTAATGTGTGAGAGTTAAATGAAGTTCATCCACTTCTAACTTCCGTCCTCTGACAAAGAAGCACTTCAAGTTAAACTGAGAAAAGGTTTTATTGGTGATTGCGACTGGTGGATAATATAATAAAGAAATTACATAAAAACTCATTCAGACAATCCTTATTTAATCTTTTAATCCAAACATAAGATCTGGCGACACCAAAATGTGACAAATCTTACCTTAATTTATGGAGAGAACAGTCATGCAGCGTTGAACACCTGAGGAGATAGTGAAACTACTACATATTACACATTACCTTCTCATTGGAGATCTGCGATTACATCCCACTCAAGTTTTTCCCCTAATGAAAAGAGTCCTTGGGGATCATTTTCCAGGTTCCGTTCCAACATCTCCGCTAGCTGGCAGGTAGTTTTTCCTCTCCTCTCAAGTCTGAGTCTGTCGGCAGAGGAGAGTCTTCTACAGAGCGCTTAAAAACAGCAATAGATGCGAACACCCTGGAAGTGAGGTCCGTCAGTGTTCCACATAAAACCTGCCAAACTCTGACTGAGAGCCACAAATAAAAGTCTTCTGTCTGAAAAGAAGTGTTTCTCCCGCCTCACGGTCCTAGCGCCCAGTCACCGCCGGCCTGACAGCAGAGGGAGTTCTGGTTACCTAGTAGCTGGTGGAGGACAGGCAGTCCGATAATACCGGACCACTCTCACACTGTAACTGTATTCCATTCATTTTACCTTCATAACACCTTCTGATAAGTGGACAAAATCAAAACGATATAGTCACATTAAAGGAAAAGTGTCCACAGAATAGTCACAATATGAAAACTCCCTGCCTGCTTAGAAGCACAGTGTGATCTGATCAGTACCTGAGTTCCATTTTTTGTACTTTTTGATTCAAAAGCTCCTCTGAGTGATTGATTACACCTCATTGTTGTATGCACACTAGCTGTCTTTCCTTTGACAACCTTTGGTAGGTCTAACCACTGCAAACCAGGATAAAGCAATATGATCTGCAGTTAGGAGACGGTCTGACCTGGTTGAGTAACGATCACAATTTGACCCTTGTCAAAATTGCTTATATTCTTATGCTTTGTTCTTTTTCCTGCTTCCAACATCTCAACTTTGGGGAAGAAAGGTTCATCCGATTCAGAATATATTCCATTCGCTGACAGTTTCATTATAATGAGATACTCACTGATCCTCTTCACTTGTCAGTGGTTATAATGTTAGGGCTGATTGGAGCACATTATAGGAATAGGAGGCCATGATGAGGTAATTGCCATGGTCACAAGAAGCAGAAAAGAGGTTAATCTAAAACCGATAGCAAATGGCAAAAGTGCAATCATAAACACCCTTTTCTATAGCCCCTGTGTTTGTTTTCAAAGCAAAGAAAACAATGGCGGAACACAATAATGATGTGCTATTAACAATGCCAGCGTAGGGTACCACGAGCAAAAGAGGTGACATATTCTAGATATCTAATTGAGATGTGTTTGTGGAGCTTGTTTTTGTCGTCAGGGTTGAAAAAAAAAAAAGGATACTAGCATTATCCCAGGAAAATTTCATAGAACCATCAGGAAAATGACGATTCAACTTTACGTTGTTGTTAGATGTTTTATTGATGTACATATCAAACCATGAATAGTTTGCCAAAATATAAAATTTTCAAAGGTTGTTCAAAATAGGAAAGCCTGAGAACAAAGCACTGATGTGCAAAGAAAAGTTGCAGAGCTGCACAAATCTGGTACTCTATTAAAGAAAATGTCATAAGAGATGAACCAGTCACTGGTTTATCTCTCAGTGACTGGTTCATCTCTTATGACATTTTCTTTAATAGAGTACCAGATTTGTGCAGCTCTGCAACAAATCTCGTCACTAATCAAGAAGTTTAAAGGGACTGGACATGTAAAAAAAGAAAAAAAAAGAAAAAAAAAAAGTCTGGAAGAGGACATGATTACAAACTGTGAGGAGGATTGTTGGAGTGGTAAAAGATTCTCCAGGGATCACAGCTAGCGACTAACAGAGGTCATGTGAATATTGGGTGAGACATTCTCCCTAACCACCATTAGACAGCACACAAGCTGTTTGGGAGAGTGGCAAAACAAAAACCTCTACTTTAATCTGCAAACGGGCTAAAGCACCTAGAGTTTGCCAGACACCCCTGGGACTGGGACACTACGGAGGGAGACATGGGGGTGTTACTATGGCTGAAGGGGGCTTCACAAAATATCTAATGCAGGATGCCAATAATTGTGTCAGGCATGTTACAGAGAGAAAAAAGAACGTACTTTTTAAATTGTTGTTATTTGAGTTAGAGGTTATAGTTTTGTTAATGATTTGAATTAAAGATAATGGGTATAGACAATACAAATACACAAATAAAAACAAATACAGACAAGGATGCTTAAAATTCTGGAGGCCATTCTATTAGAATGAGTACCCTGGCATACATGTATAGTGGCCACAGAAAACTGCTCAGCTTGTTTTATGAAAATGCACCCAATGTTTGTGGGACTTACCTCCAAAAGATGAGATGAGATGACTTTCATTTTCAACCAACAAAAATGATAACTGGAGATTTTGAGAACATGGCCTCCTTTAACATTCTAACAGGCCTTTGAAGTAAACGTACTCAATTTTTAGATATATGGAAAACAGCAAACTCCAACAAACTGTCTGAGTATCCCGCAAATACTGTGTAGCCGGTCATCTCTTGTTCCTTCCACTTCAGCGTCTCTGTTGAGCTCACTGAACCCACAGACCCATCCCACAAGGAACATTACAGAAAAAAAGGAACAAAGGCCTCAAAAATGGAAACA
Organism: Lophius americanus; assembly: GCA_037951165.1. NCBI lineage: Eukaryota > Metazoa > Chordata > Actinopteri > Lophiiformes > Lophiidae > Lophius > Lophius americanus. Next base: position 5,125,887 of record JBBDHG010000008.1, on the reverse strand, counting down.
GTTTCAAGATAGCGCCTTGCTAAATTATGATGTCACTTCTTCAAATGGCTTGTTAATTTAATTTGTATTAAATGCTGTAAAATATGTAACGTCACCAAAATTATATATATATATGTAACTTTTATATATACATATAATTATCTGTAGGATTTGTCAAGACCTACCTCTGGGTAAAATTTCATGCATATCCGTCCATTAGTTTATCTGTAATCTTGCTTACAAACAAAATGAAAACCGCACAGGGTTGAAAACATAACCTCCTTCCTTGGCAGGGGTAATAAATATAAGTAAATAGTTGGGCCTTGTGGTTGGATCTACAATTATCTATTTCACAAATAAAACAGATCTGGTAAGGGGAAAATTCTATCTTTGTATCTAGGCTTGATTGCATAATAATTCCTGGCCTCAGTTAAAGTAGTCATTCTTCATGCTCGAAGGCGTCGCTTTGTTATTACTGGCCTGTTATTACTACCGGCTCTTACTGGCCTTTCACTGGCCACTATATAAAACTGATGAAACACATGGAAATGACTATAGCATAAATAAATATATAGCATTAAAGTTAAGCTAAGGTAAGTCATATCCAGCTATCCTAGCAGCTTTGGGAGGCAGTACTATTTATTTGCACAAAAAAGTTGGGTCAACATACCAAGTAAACAATAACATTTCAGCATCTTTCTTTAGCGTGTTAGTATGCCAAACTTTTCTGATAAAGACAAAACAAAAAGTATTTAAACCAATAAGGCTTTTGAACATTTCACTCGCCTCAACATTGCAGCAGTGCTAGAAAGAATCGGGGGATTAACCAAGTCTCTCTATGGTAAGTCCTTGGAAAAACATGAATGAATGGAGCTACGTCTGCGTTCAGGCAGTCAACTCCAGCTGCTCTGCATACTCATATGACATGCCACAAACTCCAAATTTGGCGATATATTTAAACTACAAAAATTTGCCAATCTTTCCCCTTTGCTTTGCTTATGCCACAACTGCCCTGCATCAGCACTGCTACCTTCTCTTTAAGGCCCAGCACCACCCCAACATCAACCCAGAGACTCCGATGGGGGCTTGAGATATTTGCTCATCACTTTCCAAAATCGTGCTTTAAATTATGTGCGGGGAGGGATGATGTCGGAGCCTAGACGCCAAACGAAATGTTTTGCCACAAAAATAAACAATGATAATTTGAGTTTTCTGACTGAAACGAGATTGTGTGCCAAACCGTGAATATACAACATTTCAAATCCTCCATTTAACAGGCCTAGTTGTTGAGAATCATTATTTCAATTTTAACTGACCAAAAGTTACAGATAAAGACTGATATTGCCAAAAATACAACCATAACACTAGCTAAAAAGATTTTCACTGCTTCATGGTCTTTTTTTTAGTTGGCTTACGAGATAATTATTTTGGGTTGAAGCAGATGGCCACATCAACTTCCAGAAGAGCAACCACAGTGATTACATTTCTATCAATAGAATATTTGTCTTACATATAAAATGTAAATAAACAATAACAAATACCATTCTCAACTTACCACATAGATCAAACACATGTTTTATAAACCCAAAGAATTCAAAGGACAGGAAACACTTGCTAGTACGTCTAAAGCAAAACATCAGTAAATATTTGATCGTTTTCAAAGCATAATGACCGAATCGATTTTTTGTGCTGGTACAATTAAATCGAGTGGTCAGCAAAAGGAAAACTTGCTATTTTTACATCTGATTCTAAATTCATATGCATTTTTATACTTTGGAGGACTTTAACCTTTCAGACAAGCATCAATTACAAAAGCGGCATGACAACAGATATGTTTGGCATGGTATGGCATACTAAAGTGGCGACGATGGCTCCGTTGGTAGAACGGTCATCCTCTTAATTGAAGGTCAGTGATTCAATCCCTAGCCCATTAAGTCCACATGTCAACGTGTCCTTGAGCAAGATACTGAACCCCAAGATGGCTGTTCCATTGGTGTGTGAATGATGTTGTGAATGGTTAACACTCCTGATGATGGCAGCCTATGTCATGAATGTGTGAATGCTGACTCATGCTTTGAGTGGTCGAGCAGACTGGAACAGCACAATATATGTATAGTCCATATACCTTTTAATTAATGCATTATGCCATTTAGATTAAGTCTTCAACAACTGCAGAATCTCAAGCTTAGCTCTGTCATGACCTATCCTAAAATATCTGATTATTTCGATGACAGTTATAGATCATAAGCATCTATATTCTTTGGCACTGTTTCACATTAGAGATTCTATACTTTATGTCGGAAGCCTGCAGCTACAACCAAACAAGAATAATCCTTTTTTTGGTACTATTGTATCTGTGTGTATGTGAGTGCCAAGAGCTTCTTTAGGAGAGGGTGGATCAACTTCTATACAGTCAGAGTTTCTAGCTAGCAGGCATTTCAGCTTCTGCAGCTTACCCTTGATCTCCATGACATCTTTCATCTCTCACCCAGAGAAGACCTGTGGAATTTGGGAAGCTCTCTGCTGATGCACCCATGGAGTTCGTCAAGCTTCAGGGGTGCCGAAACAGAGCTCTCAGTCACGGCGACAGCGCTTTCAGGAATGTTGCAGAATTTCTCAACAAGGACAAAAGTCAGGCTGTCAGCACAATGTGGCGCCTGTTGTCCACAGAGTAAACGTTACCCCAGAGGAGACACTGACCAAACATGCTCCTTATTCCTGTAATTAAAATCTTCAGCTGGTACGGTGCCTGCACTGACATTGTTTAGCGTTGACAGATTTAGTGTAAAGTAAATTCCCTCAGAAATTTAGAGGAAAATAATTGTGGATAGGAGAGCGGTAGTAGGTAAAGGACCATAGAGGTGTGAATGTGTAACTGTGTACGCATGCTGTGTGTGATGACTGTTTCACGGCCCATCGCTCTGTTAACAGGAGCAACTACGAAGGATTCCTTTGTGTTTGATTGGCATTGAACATCTGAACATTTTTTTGTGGATTCTTCTTTTTCCTTCCTCTGGCCATTTTGAAAATACTTTTTTTTAGCCTCCTTGTTGACTGTGAAATGAGAAAATCATTACCCCCCCTCACATCAAGATCAGTGGCAAGTTAGCTAAGCTTAGAACAAATACTTGAAACACTGCAAACAGCTAATCTTACTCTGTCCAAAGGTACCAACTCCCTGTATAAGCGAGTCATTTAAGACATCATATCTTACAGTCTTGCAATTCCCTTAATTCATGCATTTTAGAAAATTCTGTCAAAACATCTTACATATGATGGAAACTTTCATGAACGATCTCTCAGTTTGTGCATCTCAAGTCCGTTCAATACACAAAAAATTCCTTCTGGGTGCAGTGAATGTTGTTTATTACATAAGGAGTTGCTTTATAGAAAACCTGCAGCGTAACCCATCCACTAAGAGGGTCACAAGCCAATATACCTCTAGTGCCGGTCCCAAGCCCGGATAAATGGGGAGGGTTGTGTCAGGAAGTGCATCCAACGTAAATCCTATGCCAAATCAATTTACAGAGCACAAAAATGATTTCCAAACCGGATCAGTTTACACCAGGTTATCAAAGACTTCCACTGGCATTGTTAACCAGCAGGGTGCCAGCATAAATGATGCTACTGTGGGTGGAAGAAAAAGGAAACGGAGAGGGGAAAGACACGCCAGGAAACAGCGAGAGATGACAAAGGGCAGCAGGGTGAGGGTGAGAGTAGGAACTTTATGTGTTGGCACAATGACAGGATAAAAGGAGAGAGCCAGCTGATAAGATGGACAGAAAGAAAGAAGATATACTGTGTCCAAGAGACCAGGAGGAATTGCAGCAAAGCTAGACGCATTAGAGGAGAGAACAAACTCTTTTATCATGGAGTTGATGGGAGGAGAAATGGGGTAGAATTAATTCTGAAGGAGGGGTATGTGAAAGGTGTTCTGGAGAGAGAAGAGACTGTATGACAGAGTGATGAGAGTGAAGATAGAAACTAGAGCTTTCTATCTTCATACTCGCTTCATACATCTTTATGCCCCTGTAGCAACTACAGGGGCATAAAGATGATGAGCCACACAATGAAGCTCTGGGAAGGAGTAGCGGGCGTAGGTTAAAAAAAAGTGGCTACAATTTGTGAGCAGCAATATGGTTTCATACCAATAAAGAGCACTATGGATGCAATCTTTGCTTTGAGAGTGCTGATGGAGAAGTGTGGAGGAGGTCAGCAGAAGTTACATTGTGTCTGTGTGGTATTAGAAAAAGTGCTGTGGGAGGAATTGTGGTATTGCATGAGGAAGTCTGCAGTGATAGAGAAATATCTTAAAGTTGTACAGAATATGTATAAAGGCAACATGGCAATGGTGCGATGTTGTATCTTGTAGGGAGAGCAGGGAGCAGGTGGAAGAAAACCTGGAGAGGTGGAGGTATTTGCTGGGAGAAGAGGAATGAAGGTCAGTCACAGCAGGACATAATACATGTGTGCGAATGAAAGGGAGGCAGGTGGAATGGTGCGGATGCAAGGAGAAGAGGTGTAGAAGGTGCAGTACCTGACGTCAACTGTTCAGTGAAATGGGAATGTGGAAAAGAGGTGACGAAGTGAGTGCAGGCAGGGTGGAGTTGGCACAGAAGAGTGTCATGAGTTATCTTTGACAGAAGAGTAGCAACAAGCGTGAAGGTAAAGGTTTACAAGATGGTGGTGACACGGGCCTTTCTGTATGGCTTGGATATGGTGGCACTGAGCAAAAGACAGTAGGCAGAGCTGTTATTGACAGAGATGAAGATGGTAAGATCTCTGGAAGTCTCTGGAAGTGACGAGGATGGACAGGAATAGAAACAAGCACATCAGAAGGACAGACCAGCTCAGACGTCTTGGAGACAAAGTAAGAGAGACCAGAGTGAGATGGTTTAGACATGTGAAAAGGAGGGATAGTAGTTATATTGGTAGAAGGATGCCTGAGAAGGGGCTTCCAGGCAGGAGAAAAGGGGAAGACCAAAGAGGAGATAACTGGAGAGAGAGGACATGGACATGGACATGAGGATGTTGGTTTAGTGTGACAGAGGAGGATAGAGAGGACATGAGTAAGAAGGAAACAGATGATCCGCTGTGGTGACCTCTAAAGGAAACAGCTGAAAGAAGAAGAACAAGATGGTTCGGAGAAAACCTGCAGCGTATTAGACAGTTCAGAGGAAAATCTGTCTTGCAGTCATTAAAAGGACAGCTGTTGGTGTTATTCATTTTTAAAACCATGATCTTATCATTCCATCATTTTGTTTTGTTTGACATTCATTCAGTTGTTCAGACTTTCTCCACTGATTCATGTCACAAGGCTATAACCTCTAAAACAGGCTTCTTCAAAACAGAGTTAAAAGTGCTCTACAGGTCAGTCAAGACAAATTTATTAAAAAAATTGATTTGATTGAATCGATTGAAAAAGATTTTTATGGTTTGAGGATGCAATATGGCATTTTGCTGAGTATATTTGAGAGAAGGTGCATATTCCTGCAGCAGATACCTCAAAAGCTCTGCAATTTGTGCAAGAGCAACCAAAATAGATATCTCTACCAATAAGAGGAAAAAAATGTTTTTGACATAACTTGACCTTCATATCCGATGAGACAAATCAGTTTCTCCTCCAAAATTGAATCAATATGCGAGAACAGACATTGAAAAACAACTGTACTATGGTGCTTGATGGGGGTCTAAAATATGTTTTTTGAAAATTTGAAGAATAAAGAAAAACTCACACCTTCCAAGATGATTCATTTAAAAAAACAAACCAAAAATAACAACAACAACAAATATCCCAGTCTCACTCTCAGGACAAAATGGCTGTTCTGTTCATTGACAGTTGTCCACTTTACAGGGGAGACATGTTATTAGTCTGTCACTGTATATTGGGCCAGGAAAGAAAACATTAAATGAAAGCTTAAAGGTTTTGTTACACTCATGTTTGACTCTTTTCATAAATATCTCGTGTTTGTGCAGGATTCTCCCCTTTAAGTCATCCCTGACAGCTGATGGGGATGAGCTTGTCCAGCCTAGAGGAAAGCGTCATGGAGGATTCCAGATGAGTGAATTCACACTATGTACTGTATATGTGCACAGGCATACCTTATATTTCCATGGAAATAGTGCTGTGGTGCTGAGCACAAGTCATAGCATGTAATACTTCCATCACGAACATCCCTTATATATCTTTCCCCATGTGGAAACCAGACTGAGTTAAAAAAAAATTGCATGTTAATACAGTGAAAGATTTCGTCCCTCTGCTGGTTCAGACGCCAGCGTGGTGGGCCGAGGGATCAGGACTTATGCGACCGTACAGCTGACATGCTGTGAGGGCCCCATAACAGTTTCTGTAAGCAAATGGGATTTATTAACTGGATCACAGGGTGTTCTATGGAGTCTTTAATCTGATAATTGGCTTCAGATGTAAACAAACCATGTGTGCCTCAGAACCATCGAGTTAACCTCTTGTTACATTCCTGCATGTCTTGACCAGATCGTCAGTCAGACCCGCGCTTCACTTTGGGACTACAGAAACTAGGGATTATTTACTTGTGTCATTGCTTGTCCCTTAGCGTTTCATGTCCCCATCTCTCTGCCTTAATATACCTATTGCCTCATTACTCGGTCCCTTTTCACAGCAGGGCAAAGCTGAGGGGGACATTTCCCACACTGCCAAACATTTGTTGAAGCAGCTTTTGAGAAAAAGCTCAATCTGTGCCAGAAATGCCTTTTCAGGCATTTTATTTTCCTCTGTGATAAACATCTCAATCTCTTGTTGAGCTAATACCCTTGCTGCCATTGATCCCAGATCCTCCTGCAGGGCCTTGTGGGTAAGTACTCAGCCCGACCCCTTTCAACATGATGTCTTTTCAGTTTGGCTGCATTAGCAGTAAAAGGAAGGAGGGGAAAAAAAAGAAAAAAGAGAGTTAGCAAAAACAGAACTATGGAATGCAAACAGACTAGGATGAAACACATCAGTAGGGGGAGTGAGTCTCCCCACATATATGTAAGCATTTTTCAGCAAACTAAAAGGTGTAGAAGGCAGTCTGCTGCAAATATTCAAAGTCATCCCAGACTTATACGACACTCCTACCTCTGACCTCTCCTACAAACCCCACCACATCTCTCTGGCCCGCAGAAATGTAAAGGAGATAGGAATCTATTGGTGTAACCACATAATTAAATGGTTACAACAAAGATTTTGACCCAAACAGGGAAAATAGGTCCACTTATTACTATTTAATATCTCACAGACTGTTATCAGAATATTTTAATAATATTTTTGTGGAAGTATGATTGCCACAATATGCCTGTAGGATGACACCTGCATTTAGAAATATTTCTGCTCGGCAAAGTCGTGTTGAAGAAGAATATGCTGTTGAATTGAGAAATAAACAAAATCAAATGCATATGTCCACCATTGTGCTTTGCAAACAACCTTTCAGTATGATGAAAATATTATAGTCAAAATGTTTGATGGGAGGCTGGAGGCAAGAATGACTCAGATGTGGGTTTAATATATGTATATATATATATATATATATATATATATATATATATATATATATATATATATATATATGATTCATTTTAATTAATAACATCAGGGAGAAATTATTCAACGAGTACTAAAATCTTATGAGATGCAAGTTGACATCAGAGGAATTACATAAGTGTCTCTCCATTGGTAATGAACGGTAACAGTTGAGGCTAGAGGCTGTAGAGTCACTGGCAGTCAAACAGCAGGTACAGAATATGAAATATCCAGATATGTACAACAAGTAGAATGACTGGCAAACTTAAAGCAATCTATTACTCATCAGGCCAGTATGGTTTGAATCAAGAAAAATGTAATTAGGCGGAAATAAAAACATAATGGAGGTGACTGAAAACCACATAAGACAGATCAAACTGCTTCATGCTGTTACCGTGGAGTAAACTGAAACAGAAGGCATTCAGGTGGTTGGTGTCGAAAAACAAATCTATCATTTAGGATGGTGTAAACAGACCCAAATATTTACAATCTCAGTCCAGTGAATTTTCCCACTGTCATTCTGCTCCATGAATTTGTCCTCAACAGAAACAATAGAATAAGATCCTCTTACCTCACCCACCTGTAACCCTCCTTACATATGAGTTTTATTGTTGGAACCCAGTCCATCTATATGCACTGAATGTTGGTTTGAACAGCTGCAGTCATGCATCACCTGTACTTCAAAAAGCATTTGTCTATACACCAATAGTCTTTGACAAGCTAGTACGTCACATCACCACGATAAATCAATTATATAACCCTGGTAACTTTATTAATTCATACAATTTGAGGCATAGAAGTGTCTCTCAATTGTATTATTGATCTTAGGGGGAAAGGGCCCATTTTAACATTCATAAAATATAAAGTGTATTCTATAACTTCTGTCCTTACTATCAAATTGTTATGTACAGAGCTACAAAGTCGTGTTGAAGAAAAATATGCTGTTGAATTGAGAAACAAACAAAATCAAATGCATATGTCCACCATTGTGCTTTGCAAACAACCTTTCAGTATGATGAAAATATCAGTCAAAATGTTTGATGGGAGGCTGGAGGCAAGAATGACTCAGATGTGGGTTTAATATATGTATATACATATATGATTCATTTTAATTAATAACATCAGGGAGAAATTTTTTGGTAAAGTACAAAAAGGTACTTTTAGAAATTGACCTCAACAAAATGTAGGCTAATTTGGCCCCACAAACTCAAGAGACGGATACGTTTTTTGGCCTCTTGGATCCAGTTTAACAACCTAAATACACCACATAGACATCCTATCACCGTTAAGGTTATGGAGAAGGTAATAACACACGTGTGGGAGATCTAACAGCTAGCATTTGCACAGCAACATTAGCATCCATTGGTGTTGTGCTTCTGGTTGTCTTGCAGATTTAAGTCCAATATTCAGTCCTATATCTCCTTTTAGGTCAAGTTTGGCGTCCTCTAACTCCAGAGAAAAATATCTGTCGGTATAATGCTAGCTGCTCTACTTTATAAAGTGAATACTCATTTTCTTTTTATACTGTGTTTGTCTGTTTGCAAACAGGAACAGCTTTTACACGGCCTGTTTGAGACAAGACTTTATTGCACCTCATCGACATGTTAAGTGCTTCAAAGGTGTTATGGGAGATGAGTAATGCCTCTGAGACAGTAATGGCAGGTACAGAATCTATACAGTTTGTACTGGATCTATGGAAAGATCCAGAAAGGATGTGGGACAGGACAAATGCGTTACGTTTTCACAATCTGTTAGAGTCGCAAACCACAAATCCAAGGCTTGAAAAAGCATTTAGTGGCTGGTTTGTGTTTGGATCTGTAGTCCGCCAAAGTCAAACTCGGGTTTAACTCTGGAATTCCTTGATCTCGTGGCCTCTAATAATAATATGCCTAGCTTTGAGTCTTGTTTCTAGGTCATCCGACATACATGTACTTATGTTGCCCTTCTGGTTCCTCTTTTACCATGGTGTTTAAATATTTTACATTTTCTAAAATCTTACCAAGTTTGTTGAGAACTTTACTCTCTACTTTCTCTACTGTCGTTTGGGTTTACTTTTGATTGTGTTTTGTTGAACTGTGTCTGACTGAAAAAGACTCTTCAAATCACTCGACCATCGAACCTCTTGTTGATTTTCACATTCATACCCAAAGACCCAAGAGCCACTAAACCATTTATTGGGTAGCTTCAAAGAAAAAGTGATGGATGGAAGATGTTTAAGTATTAAGGATGATTTTTCTATACAAACATAATTTTTTATTTTGTTATACATACCATAATTAGCAATAATAAACGAAATATCCCATGTCTACCTACAATAGTGGGATGGGTTAAATGCAGACATAGATTTCATGAGGTTGTACTGTAAGTATGTACTGTGTAACGTGACAAATAAAGGAAAGATCTATATTAATAATGTTTCCACAGGGAGGTTTAGGAACATTTCTTCAAACTTTCTTTAGCACTCTATACATAACAGTAAACAGGACAACCAATTGTGCAAATATTTACTGTTGTAAATTAAACATGTGCAAGTAAACTAACACAATGCTTATAAACATAAACATCAATGGAGTATACGGACGTAGGTGGTCAAATCAGTTAAGTGGGATTAGAGCAAACACAGGTCTGGTAGTAAAGTCAGGCAAAAAAGGTCCGAAAGGAAAACTTCCAGACAATCTATAAACTCTCCTTCGCTGAGCTCCTCCTTTGTACCTGAAAGCTGAGATTCTGACCCATCCCGGTTCTTCATTCCATGCCACCTATAAAACATGGAGAAATTGATTCTACTCTCAGGATCTTGTAGCTTAATAATACAACTAGAGAATTAAAAAAAAATAGAAGCAAATAATAATAATAATAATACATTTAATTTATAATGCATGTAATCTAATTACATTTGGATCAAATCTCAAAGTGCTACAAAGTAAAAGCAGATAAAAGCATCAATAAAAAAATAAAATAATAACTATATAAAAACCTGACCAGAGACCAGCAGAGAGCAAATGCTAAACAACAATCTGATGTTATCATTTCAAAGTCTGGAAAATCTTATGTGTGAATATCAAAATGTCGTCAAAGAAGCCTGGTCTAAATATTTTCTTAATATCACTAACTTAAACCATAATAACCCCAGAACTATTTTTAGCACCATTCATTTTTTATTTACCCTTCTCCTTGGCAAAAAGATGAAGCAACCTCATTACTTGTGAACTATTTCTGTCCTTTTTCACAACCAAAATAAATAAATTCAAACTCCAGATTAACCAAACTACCGTTCTTCTCCTCACTACAGCCCGTCTGCTCTGTTCAACTCCTACCAGCTTCTCTCACTTTGCTCTTTTTAAAGTACTTTATGGCCAAACTGAAGCCATCATATAATCTTTTGTCACCATGTCTGACAATTTTCTAAAGGAGGTTTATGTTGCTGCTTCCTTCTAATTTAAGCTCCTTCGAAGTTTGAGAGAAATCTGTTTATTTACGTGTCTTTTATGAATAAGTGCAATTAGTTTGATGCATTCCAATCAGGCTTTCGTCCTCATCACAGCACATAACATGTACTCATTAAAGCGACTAATGACCTCTTACTTGCAACTGGCAACTGCTTGGTTTAATTTTTTGGGATGTGAGTTTGTCTCTTGATACAGTAGATCACAGAGTTCTACTGGATTGGCTTCACCAGGGGTAGGGCATGAGAGGAATTGTTTTACTATGGTTCAAATCTTTTCAAATAGGACCTGGTCTCCAGGCCTTATATAATAGGCCTTGTCCTTGATTGCCCCTTTTACTTGTAGTGTCCCACAGGATCTTACCCTTTTACTTGTAGTGTCCCACAGGATCTTACCCTTTTACTTGTAGTGTCCCACAGGACCTTACCCCTTTTACTTGTAGTGTCCCACAGGACCTTATCCCTTCTACTTGTAGTGTCCCACAGGACCTTACCCTTTTACTTGTAGTGTCTCACAGGACCTTACCCTTTTACTTGTAGTGTCCCACAGGAACTTACCCCTTTTACTTGTAGTGTCCCACAGGACCTTATCCCTTCTACTTGTAGTGTCCCACAGGACCTTATCCCTTCTACTTGTAGTGTCCCACAGGACCTTACCCTTTTACTTGTAGTGTCCCACAGGACCTTATCCCTTCTACTTGTAGTGTCCCACAGGACCTTACCCTTTTACTTGTAGTGTCCCACAGGATCTTACCCTTTTACTTGTAGTGTCCCACAGGACCTTACCCTTTTACTTGTAGTGTCCCACAGGATCTTACCCTTTTACTTGTAGTGTCCCACAGGACCTTACCCCTTTTACTTGTAGTGTCCCACAGGACCTTATCCCTTCTACTTGTAGTGTCCCACAGGACCTTACCCTTTTACTTGTAGTGTCCCACAGGACCTTACCCTTTTACTTGTAGTGTCCCACAGGACCTTACCCCTTTTACTTGTAGTGTCCCACAGGACCTTACCCCTTTTACTTGTAGTGTCCCACCGGGCCTTATCCCAAGCTCCTTATATTTTCTAGAAAGCCTTTTAGAAATCGAAACACACAGTTTCATTGCCAGTTTGTCTCATTTGGTTTTTCATTTTATTTGTAATTATATACTCTTACTTGGCCTGTAAAGCATTTTGAATCGTTTATTATTATTATTATTATTATAAAGCAGGGAAGATAAATAGACCTGAAGGCCCTTGTGTTTTCCTGCTTTTTGCTCTGTGTGAAGCAACAGGATCCGTTCCAGATGCAACCCTGACAAACAGAGCCATTAGGCTGCTATATCTCATTCAGCTATGAGCTGCAGCTCCTCACAGTTACGCGCGACATAAATTTGGTGACTCTGCTGTACTTTGAAACATAACTACATTATTGTACGGTCACAAAGCGGACATTTTCTAGGCAATAAACTTTGAATACAGACAATCAAAGCCATTTCTTTTAGGCAGACACTCCCTTCCAACAATAAAGTTTATAACAAGGGAGAAATTATCAGTGCATGTGTTGAGCTGCTATTGCAGTCGCTCAGTAACATTAAGACTTTCTTCCATTGCTCACGTCATCCCCTCAGATGTTCTTTTTGATGATTCTGTGTCTGTCAGAGGTGTAATGTAATTGTATGATGTAATGTAATTACATCATACAATTACATTACATGTAATGTAATTACATTTGGATCAAATCTCAAAGTGCTACAAAGTAAAAGCAGATAAAAGCATCAATAAAAAAATAAAATAATAACTATATAAAAACCTGACCAGAGACCAGCAGAGAGCAAATGCTAAACAACAATCTGATGTTATCATTTCAAAGTCTGGAAAATCTTATGTGTGAATATCAAAATGTCGTCAAAGAAGCCTGGTCTAAATATTTTCTTAATATCACTAACTTAAACCATAATAACCCCAGAACTATTTTTAGCACCATTCATTTTTTATTTACCCTTCTCCTTGGCAAAAAGATGAAGCAACCTCATTACTTGTGAACTATTTCTGTCCTTTTTCACAACCAAAATAAATAAATTCAAACTCCAGATTAACCAAACTACCGTTCTTCTCCTCACTACAGCCCGTCTGCTCTGTTCAACTCCTACCAGCTTCTCTCACTTTGCTCTTTTTAAAGTACTTTATGGCCAAACTGAAGCCATCATATAATCTTTTGTCACCATGTCTGACAATTTTCTAAAGGAGGTTTATGTTGCTGCTTCCTTCTAATTTAAGCTCCTTCGAAGTTTGAGAGAAATCTGTTTATTTACGTGTCTTTTATGAATAAGTGCAATTAGTTTGATGCATTCCAATCAGGCTTTCGTCCTCATCACAGCACATAACATGTACTCATTAAAGCGACTAATGACCTCTTACTTGCAACTGGCAACTGCTTGGTTTAATTTTTTGGGATGTGAGTTTGTCTCTTGATACAGTAGATCACAGAGTTCTACTGGATTGGCTTCACCAGGGGTAGGGCATGAGAGGAATTGTTTTACTATGGTTCAAATCTTTTCAAATAGGACCTGGTCTCCAGGCCTTATATAATAGGCCTTGTCCTTGATTGCCCCTTTTACTTGTAGTGTCCCACAGGATCTTACCCTTTTACTTGTAGTGTCCCACAGGATCTTACCCTTTTACTTGTAGTGTCCCACAGGACCTTACCCCTTTTACTTGTAGTGTCCCACAGGACCTTATCCCTTCTACTTGTAGTGTCCCACAGGACCTTACCCTTTTACTTGTAGTGTCTCACAGGACCTTACCCTTTTACTTGTATTGTCCCACAGGATCTTACCCTTTTACTTGTAGTGTCCCACAGGACCTTACCCCTTTTACTTGTAGTGTCCCACAGGACCTTATCCCTTCTACTTGTAGTGTCCCACAGGACCTTACCCTTTTACTTGTGGTGTCCCACAGGACCTTACCCTTTTACTTGTAGTGTCCCACAGGACCTTACCCCTTTTACTTGTAGTGTCCCACAGGACCTTATCCCTTCTACTTGTAGTGTCCCACAGGACCTTATCCCTTCTACTTGTAGTGTCCCACAGGACCTTACCCTTTTACTTGTAGTGTCCCACAGGACCTTACCCTTTTACTTGTAGTGTCCCACAGGACCTTACCCCTTTTACTTGTAGTGTCCCACAGGACCTTACCCCTTTTACTTGTAGTGTCCCACCGGGCCTTATCCCAAGCTCCTTATATTTTCTAGAAAGCCTTTTAGAAATCGAAACACACAGTTTCATTGCCAGTTTGTCTCATTTGGTTTTTCATTTTATTTGTAATTATATACTCTTACTTGGCCTGTAAAGCATTTTGAATCGTTTATTATTATTATTATTATTATAAAGCAGGGAAGATAGAATAGACCTGAAGGCCCTTGTGTTTTCCATGCTTTTTGCTCTGTGTGAAGCAACAGGATCCGTTCCAGATGCAACCCTGACAAACAGAGCCATTAGGCTGCTATATCTCATTCAGCTATGAGCTGCAGCTCCTCACAGTTACGCTCGACATAAATTTGGTGACTCTGCTGTACTTTGAAACATAACTACATTATTGTACGGTCACAAAGCGGACATTTTCTAGGCAATAAACTTTGAATACAGACAATCAAAGCCATTTCTTTCAGGCAGACACTCCCTTCCAACAATAAAGTTTATAACAAGGGAGAAATTATCAGTGCATGTGTTGAGCTGCTATTGCAGTCGCTCAGTAACATTAAGACTTTCTTCCATTGCTCACGTCATCCCCTCAGATGTTCTTTTTGATGATTCTGTGTCTGTCAGAGGTATCGAATTCAATGAGGTGTTGAGCAACCCAATTCACTGCACTTACAGATTTTCATGGTTTGGAAATTTACGTATAAAATGTGAGAGAATGTGACTCTTCTTGATACATTATTTTGTTTTTCAGGAATTCAGTGAGTGTTTGCCATGCATTCTTTTTTATCTGAGACTATTCCTCCTCAAATGGGAAAGAACTACACTGTAAAAATGGCTGTGAAATCCAGGATATTTTATGTTGTTTGTGCACAGAGCACAACAGAACTGTATACTACTTCCAAATAGAGAACTATACAATCAGTGAAAACTTGTAAACCAACCATCTGTGCCTCAGCACCAACTAACTACCAACTAACTACTGTAAATCTTCATAGTACACAAATATGTACTCAAGGTGATAGAGATACTGATCACCCATTGTAGAAATCATAATAATCAATAATCCAGATCATAGTAAGCAATTACGTACTGTAAAACATTATAGTAAGAGATGACATAGTGTTGGATATTACAGTAAATTATCAAATACATAAAGCAAATATGTATTGCCATAAGGGGTCATATACTGAAGGAAATCACAGTAAGCAGTTTTGCACTGTAGAACTTTAGTGTATGTTATATACTGTGGAAAATCAAAGCAAGCAGTAATGCACTGTAGAACATGAACTTGAAGTAAGTTTTAACATACTGCAGAAAATTTAGATAACCATAACTGGGATATTCTGTGATTTTCAGTTTTTTACAGTGTAGGTTGACTATTTGTGTTCCTTTGGTGCTTTGAACAGACCAGACACAGACGGGGCTTCTGAGCTACACACTGCTTAGGCCAAACACAGACCCAGAGTGTTATCCATTTATTCTTTTATATCACAAAAAACAATGTGGGCCCAAACTCCCACTGTCTGTGACAGTCCTTTGGAATCCATGGAGCTAATTTTCCTGAGAGTAATACACTCTCACCAGACACTTGAGTTCAGTGTGACGTTCATAAGTGGAATGCAGTTTGAAGTATCTTTGCTCTTTTCTCAGCTGTGGCTCATTGTTCCTGATCAGCATTCAAGCCCTGCCTGATTAGGATCTATAAATTCAACAGACAGGACACAGCACAGAGTTTTGGTGCTCCAAAAAGACATCAGAGCTATGACAAAACTCTCCAAGTGACAACTGTTTAATTTAAAACGTATCAAAAGGTTATCCACAGCTAGATGAACAAAAGGCCTTAAGCACATATAATGCCTGGGAATTTTGGAGGAATACAAAAGCTTGACAAATTCATGTATGTTTATAATAAGCAGTAAAATCCAAAACACCCCATGTAAATCCAACGAAAGCGTGGACATAAAAGACAAATATGAACTGTGTTTGACACCAGGAATCCGGAGAAAAAGACGTATGTGCAAGGAAAAACATTAAAGACACTCAATAAAAGATTCTTTCGTCCCGTCATGTCCTATTGACCTTTCCTCTCTATCCTATCAGACTCATTTACTTTTAAGAAATAACAGTTGTGCACGCCTGATTGAAAATCACAACATGTTAAAACCACTTAGCACACTGATCCAATGCATCTGACACCATGCCCCTTGCGTTTTGTGTTTCATTGAAGCACGCAAGGCAGTACTGTTGGCTCAGTGCCTGCAGTTGGAGGGGTGAAAATAGTCTGTGATTGCACAATGTCAGAGAGAAAGGGAGAGACGGAGAGAGGGGAGGGGGTATATGAGGTGACCAAAGTCTGATCCGAGTCCAGACGGCTGGCTGCAGCTGTATGTCCTCATATCTCCAAGCTCTCTATTATCCATTTATTATTCCCCCCTTGAGTTTTAAAACCACAAGCATGATGTCATGCGCAACAAGCAGGAGCTAGCTGGTGAAGCAGTAACGTACACCAGCAAGTATCAAAGCAAAAACCAAAGAGAAAAAAACATTTGTAACAGCAGTGAAGCCTCATTGTCTTGCTGTAGTGATGTATTACTGTGCTTAAAGATGTGTCAGGACACTGTGTGATCACTCATGGCCGGAATTGCAGGTGCCACAGATTATAAAGCCGCAGTCAAAAACTGCTAATTTTAAGACTTAATGTGTTTCCCAAAAATGTATCTGTTTTGCTTAATTGACACCAAACTTGCTAAACTTAACTTCACTGCATCACAAATCAGCCGGACGTTTTATTTATCACACAAATGTGCTCCATGCACATTGAAATGTTTTACTGTAATGCACCATAGTTGCTTTACTGTAAAGCAAATCATTTTCGTTAAAATAGTTTTCATAAAATGGAAAACATAGTGGGGTAAATCTCAGAAATGAGTTTCATTAATTAAGTTTTGAACTTTTTGTTTTTGAGTCTATAATGTCATCTTTTGCAGTCAATAGCGATTAGCGCTATACATATCTTTTTTTTATTACATCTCTATGTAAGCTTGATGGAGTGCAGTTTGAAATTTGCCTTGACTTGCAACTCAGATGGCTGTCCAGCTTTATCATGTCTAAGACATACCAGCATCTAATAATAATTTTTCTTTCTGTTGCTCTACTAATAATAATATATGAAACCCATGAGGAACCCCAATTGGAATGGAATTAGAGTGAAAAACATGCAATCTCTTTTTCGAAGAAAACACTTGAAGCCCCTCAAGGACTCCATTTGACTTAAGAAAACTACAGGACTCAGTTTTATCTGCAACCTTACCCTGGGCAGGTAGCTCAGCAAGATCCATTCCCATTCAAGATGGAGGTTTGGAGACTGAGTTCACGTGGTCCAGATTTAGAATGAACGTCTTCTACATGACGAGCTATTGTGTTTGTAACCCGCTGCACTGTCCTTTCTTTAGACTGTTAAATCTTTAGGATACAAATAATCAGCTAAAGGTGTGTCGGAGTGTTGGCATTTTTCAGAACCGTTACAGAGCCACCTTTTATTTCTCCTCATGATTCAACTTGATCACAGATTGCCATTAGTGATAATTGTTCATTTTGAGACCAACGGGATTTTCAATGAATGTTAATGCATTAATAACATTTCCCAACTCTTTTTAAATGTTCAACTTATCTTATATTTAAATTGTTCTCGCACTAGACAGCGTTAATGCCGTGCAAGTTTCTGTGCATTAAGTGTTTGCTGTGTGTGCGTAAAAGACAAGAATATGTATCTAATTTATTATCCTTTTGCTGCGCTTTCTTTTCTATTTACATTCCTCTCCATAGTTTCCCTATCAAGAATCCCAATGTACCTGTACCTGTACTATACTTGTGCAAATGGCAAAATAAACCTCTTTGAATCTTTGAATCTTGTACCTCCTCACACATACTACTGAGTGAGTTTGAGACATGATTTAAAGGTTTAATGATAAACTTGGTGCAGACAGTTTTGCAGATGGACTCTTCTGTATTTAAATCCTGTTGTGTTCCTCTACATAAACATTCCCAGCACACCGCTGGGCAGCAGATATATTTTCTCTTTTGTGTCACCCATCATGTTAATTTTGTTTTTCTGCTACTTTCACTCTTTTCCTAAGGCCATGAAGCCAGGAGGTGGTTTTAAAATATGGACTTGTGACTTTGACTCTGACTTTGATGTTTCTCAGTTTAAAGAGCAGCAATTCACTAACTCCACAGCAGAAATCAACACCAACAGTTTTAACTTGAGCTGTGCTGTTATTAGGTTCATTAATATTATTCAGGTTTTTTTACCTCCCAAAAAGGAAATAGCACACACTTCAGTTAGTAATGCACCTCAGTCTGCAGAGGATGTCCACACCGTCCCACTCGCAAAAGTGTGGACATGCAGGGACATTTTCACCTTTTCCAGAATTTATAAGTATCTCAGGAAAACAAAAACAACAGTTGTAAATTAATTGATGATGAAAACAAGTTTGCTAGGTGCAACATTTCTTGTGAACTGCAGTGTCCTCAAATTACATTTGTACCAGGAAAAGAGGCCAACGTATTACAGGCTGTACAGTGTACAAGGAGAGTTTGACCCCATCTAAATAATCTCTTTCTCTTTTTGTATGTGAAAAAAAGATATGAAAACGGTGAATGGGTTCAGAGGCCAGAACGGTGTGAACCTGCTTCCCATCAGTCAGAGCTCTAACGGCTCAATAACAATAGACTCCATGTTACATTCCTTGTTGCGGCTCTCAGCACCAGAGCAATCTGCTGCTGCTGCTGCACGGTGGTGTGTTTGGGTTTGTGGGAGATTCCCACAAACCCAAACACAAATAGCAGCTAGCATCAGAGAATAAAGTTTATCACAACTGGCTTTCGAAGTTGTAATTAGGACGTTGAAGATACAACAAATTGTTTCCTTCCTTTTCAGGGAGGAGGAGGATCAATAAGCTTGTTGAATGACAAGGACATAACAAAAAACAGTTAAAATTAAACGTATATACAAGCAAAGAGTTTCCAATACACCATGTCACAGACAGATAAATCATTAAATCATGACTCATAAATACACTTGGTTTAGCACAAGTCAACTGTTTCAATGTATTCACTAGGATTTACTAAGGTAGCCCCCTCCTTAAACTTTTCTCTCTCTCCTCTCTTTGTAAGGCCTATAGAAAGAGATAGGGGGATTTGTACACGGTTATTTCTTTTCAAACTAGGATTTCTCTCTCCATCCTCTTTTCTTGTAGCTACTTTGGTTGTAATGAAGGGAAAATACAAAAAATATTCAACAACTTCTTTTAGATCAAGATTTAGAGTTGTCTCTATGTGACCTGAGCCGCTCTCAGACCACGTCGTCACCTGACACTCTCTCATTGAGATACAAATGGTGTCAGATTCAAGTGGGTCAAGGTGGACATGATGTACATGTGCATAGAGACGGGTGAGAGCACAAATTAATCAACCTCAGAACACCACTTTCTGTGGTATCTTTCAATGTCTAGAGATTAAATGGTTGCTGCAGCTGCCTCGGCATGTGCAACATATTTGCTGCGCCCCACATGGTGAACGGCGCGTGGGAGCGAGGCCAGGTATCTTAATCCCCAACCCTCTTGGGATTCCCCACCAAGAGATCCCATTAGTGAGGATAAAAGCTGTAATATAGTCTAGAGAGGTGTGGTGGACTTGCGGTGCACTGCAACCCCCAAAGGCCAGTAGTGACCTCCATCTGATCCCTCACTAACTGCAATTACAACTTCAGCTCCAGCAGGCAGTGTGAAAGAGCGATGAACTGTAAAACAATTGGATTTCTTAATGAACAATATACACAGAGTAACAAGTCCAATACATTTCATTATTTGGAGCATATGAACAGCTCCAAATTCTCCATATATATATGTATATATATATATATATATATATATATATATATATATATATATATATATATATATATATATATATACATATAAATACCCCTTTTCCTCCAAGATAGATAGATAGATAGATAGATAGATAGATAGATAGATAGATAGATAGATAGATAGATAGATAGATAGATAGATAGATAGATAGATAGATAGATAGATAGCCTTTATTAGTCCCACAATGGGGAAATTGCAATGTTACAGCAGCAGAGCAAGATGTAAGCTTTTGTAGTATTGCGACCTGTTTCTATGTATGGAATGATGACAGTGTTGTCAAAAAGAAGAAATAATAATAATAATAATAATAATACATTTAATTTATAATGTTTCTCTGAATATGTAATAAGAAAGGGGACAAAAGTATTAATATATAGCCCTGGCTCAACATCGGTGCCACTGAGCTATAATCACAAACAATGTGAACCTGTGAGACAATTCAAGGACAAGATCCAGATAAATGGATGTACTTTAATGCTGTCTGGCCAATGAACAGAGGGGCTTTTATATAGTGAAAGTGAAGAAATCAAACAAACATTGAACATGAAACACAATCTTAGTCCCACACATACACAGAAATGGAAAGACAATACTCATGAAAGATGGAACTAATTAAATGAGTGAATCACTTTTAACTCACTTTTCATTAGAAGCAATAATTAAATCAGTTAAGTTGGGAGTACAGAGACAAAATACTTGTCAGATTCCTTGCATGTGAACGGATGCTTGGCCAATAAAGCTAATTCTGATTCTCTTAATTGCCAAAATATAAATTACTTTGTAGATTAAAGAACAAAATACAGTAACAAAATGCATTGATGTATTCCTACTATTAAGCAGAGTCAGGTTTGGATCCAAGTTTTATTATTGAAGATTAATATAATCCATAAGAGTTCATAACGAGCAAATGTGGGTATCTCTGCAATGGATTCAAGACATATGATTTCATTTCAGCATTTTTTCTTTCATAGTTTATTTTTCCGATTTGTGTTGAATGTATTGGAAGAAAGTCTAATCATATGACAAGAGACCATGTGTTCAAATGAGGACACAGAGTCCTGAGCCAAATCACAGAAAAATGCTACCAGAAAAAAAAAATATTTATGCATCTGTGAGCTATGTGCCTTAACACGCATAGTTCATTCCTCAATAACAGATTGCTGTCAGATTGCTGCCAGGAAATTTGCTCAACACATACACAATACTCATAAAAGCTCAATGGATACCTGGATTAAGACAAATGTACCAGTATAAGGAAGGGCAACAAGAAATGAAGGTGTGTTCTTTAGGAATGGTAAATGCTTTAATATTGTAAATTTAAGGCACATATTAATAAAATCTGTATTTTGACAAATCATTCCTAATAATTTAAGGGGATTTACTCTGTTATGTTTGTATTTTTGTATTTCCAAGTTATATTATGCACTCTTTCCTAATTTAGGGTAATTCAGTATATCTGCAATGCTGATATACCATTATGAATTTTATGGTCATTCATTTGACAGTTTTAACTGTAATATATGTTCACATTTTTAGATGTAGATTCACAGTAAGTATTCATGTCTTACAGATGTAGACTGTAGCCTAAAGCTTATTTTGATTCTTGGCTCCAAGACAAAAATCCCCAGCCACTGATGGAGTTATGTTAAAGGTCCAGCATGTAAGAACGAGTGACACCAAATGGATTTCCGATTAAAAGCAGCTGAAAAAAACAACAACTAATTTTCCAGCTGAAAAACATAAAAGGCCCTTTCTTGAGTCGGGGTTTGGTTTGGTCATTCAAGCCTACTATAAAAATGTAGCGATGCTACATGGCAGATTAGACAACAATGACAACAGAAAGAACCATTCTGAGGTAAAGAAAGCTACACTTCTTAGATTTGTGGTCATTTCTAATAATAGAAACACAAGTTTGTCAATTCTTTTCAATATGAGTTCCCAGTTCCTTAATCTGGGACACTGGATGTTCATGACAAATGAATCCCAGATTTATTGTTATAAGTAATAAGAGAAAGACAAACTAAACAACTTCGATACATATGTGAAATTTGGAAACCAATTAGAAGCCTTTTTTTGAACTTCAGGAATTTCACCTAGTTTCTGGTTTATTCTTACCTTTTTCCTAGAGCTAAAGGTCATTTTTACCAACAGAGACAGCTAACTGTCCTAAATGCTGATTTTTGACACACAGAGAATGCATTTCAGTTATGAAGCTGGCAGCAGGGTGAGGTAGGTTTTCCACATTCTTCTTCCTCAGCAACACTTTCCAGCTCCTCCTACAGGATCATAATGTGTTCCAATGCCAGATGAGATATGTTATCCCTCCAGCAGGTTATAGGTCTTCCCATGTCACTTCCTAGTTGGATGAGCCTTGAAAAGGGAGGCACCTTAACCAAAAGGCCTGGGATAAACGTTAAAAAGTTCAACATAAATAGACCACAGGTTCATGTGTTTGACAGTAAAAAGGGATTCCTGATTGGGTAAGAAAAATGATCAATTAGTCATGATTATAAACATGAAAAAACTGAAGGTTAGAATTTTTTGCTGAGGAACACCTGAGTCTTCATCTTGTTTGGATGTTTCTTTCCATCTCTAGTGTGCAGAGAGCCAATTCCCTTGCAACACATCCTAATCCTCAAAGTGACATGTTACAGGAACTAGGTTCCATCTGATGACCCAATGAAAACAGTTTGACTGATCTCACCCTCAGTCCTTGGTTATAGATCAGTAATGGAAACACTGAAGTTTGAACACTTCTTCTTCCTCCAGAAAAACATTTGATAAAAAGCTAAGGCCATCCCTTTATATGGGGAAAAAAGACAGATGAGCCAGGTCTGTTTTCCCAATTAGGAGAATAAAGAAGGTCTGAAGGTGAAGAGAGGCGGCAGACCTTTCTGAAGTCAGCATGAAAGCTGCTCATTTACCAACTCTGCTGGGTTAATCCAACCTCTACACGAGTTTATGTTTTCACACTGGCCTATGAACCCTTTCATTCAATGCCATCTGCTGTGGAGAGGACGACTCAATAAAATGCACACGTGATAATACACATGTAGACACATGGCTGCACAAAAACTTCTTATCTTGTATGCTGAATGAGGGAGCTCCTTTTGATACATTTCTATTTTTTACCTCTGCTGTCAGATTCCTGCATGACAGTTCAGGAGCCGAAGTATTAGTGATCTCCTACTTTGGTATGTGCTCACCTCTCTTTGTGTGTTCAACAGCTGGCTTTAATATAGGAGCAACTGGTAGAAATGAAAATAATGAGATCAAATTTAAGAAAACAGAGAATTTGAAGTGTACAAAAGTGTTTCAAAAGCTGTATTATAATTTTGGCTGTTATTTCACCCCTCTTTCTTTTGCCACATTTGCTTCAGCCCTCTGCCACGCTCCACACTTTTATTTATCCTGATGTCAGCATGGTGGAACAGGTGGAGAGATAGGGATGGACCATGTCTCTTTATGCAGTGCTTTTTCAAAGTTATATTAATGAACCCATAGAGGCCATTCGAGGGTTTCCAACAAAACAAAAAATAATTACCTTTTAAGTTACTGTCATAAAAAAACAAATAAACTTTCTTCAATTAAAAAAAAAAGCTAAATGTATGTCTTATGGAGGACAAAACATTTCAAAGTAAACAGGTAGTCATGGAGATTGACAGCTTTGCAAGTTTCCGTTTGTAGCGAGCGGGAAAAAAGTTGTAACCTGTTGTTTTGGATTTTGTTTGCTTTACATTCTAGCATGTGTCCTTTATTGTGATCAATGCAAGTGAGCACTTAGCAATGTTGACCTTGAAATGATACATTGCGCTGTCCTCGTCAACAAGCACTTCTCACAGTGTATGTTTCGGCTGTTTGACCCAGGCTAGCCAAATACTGCCAGCTTCCGGACTATAAGCTAAACTAACCTAACAATCTGTAAAGAGAACGTCCTCCTCGGCAAATTCGGTTATTTCCAAGATAACATACTTCTGTTTCGAGCTTCAAACCTTGGACTCTCGTAGGTGTTGGTCGACTTGAGCAGCATTCCTATGGCGCTTAGTCAACCAATTCTGACTGACATATTTCTGCCAAAGTGGGAGTCAAGAATTTCATATCAGGACCAAAGGAGGTAAGGCAGCTGAGAGTGCAGACTGCCTCCTGAGACAGCAGTGATTTGGCCGCAGCCTACTACAACATACCCCAAAGACTGGCTGCTCGTGTGCTTCTACTTAGGTTGACCACAGAAAGCAAGTCATCGAGCAGAAGCTCTGGAAATTGTGGACTTGACTAGCAAGGGACACAACAGATTTTCTCACTTGCCTCATTTAAGTACTACTGATGACTTCTGATGTCAGCTTCTGTTTAGCTTTTACTTTCCACTGAACTCGGTCAAACTGCAGTTCAACGACAGCAAGTGGAAAATGTGATAAGATGAAAAAATGTCTTTCAACACAATGCAGGTTTTAAATTGCAGCATGTTAGGAAGAATGTGGTTGACTGCACTTTTCCAAAAGGTACACTGCCAGTGTCAACTGGAATCCTGGATTTCATACACATCAGGAGCAGATTCCTGAGGCAAACAGGAAGAAGAACTCAAAATCAGTTCAACAAAAACATAGTTATACAACAGAAAGATAATTTCAACTGAAACCCAAGGACTTCACTGTAAAAACAGCCAAAATCCAAAATCCAGACGAATCTGGCAATGGGGTAAGCCAATTTTGCTTTGCTTAAATTTTTAAAACAAGCATAGCTATAAAGCCACTGAAAACATATCCATATTCAAACAATGAATACTCATTTAAAATTACAACAAAAAAATACATTTACAAACTTTAATCCCAGTCATTTAATAAGATCCTTAAATAGAAATGTTCTGAACGTGGTCTTACACTTAAAATGAAGAAAACAATGTTGTTCTTCTGCTACATATAATATTTGTTGTACCTTGTTATCGGTTAGATCTGGCCCAATATTAATGGGAATAGCTTATAAAGACAAGGTTGGATGTATTTTTCCTAAACTAACTTTATTTTTAAAATGCAAGATATGCTTGACAACCATGGCTTTTTTAGACAAAAGTTCAAATTAAAAAAAATAAATAAATAAAAAAAATGCAATTTTTGCAGTGTTTGTGTGTTGTTTCCTTCACAGTGATTCTGTCTCATTGGGAGGACTTATAGAGGAACACTGCTTCCTAGAGGAATAGAATAAAAACTACATGTCATTTGATCCATACTACTAGCAGGGACAACATGTATAATGCCTCCTGATTTGGACTAACCAGTGATGAGTGTTAACGGCTATCATGTGACTGAAATCCCATACTTAGGTCACATGAGAACTAGGGAAAGATCTCCATGACAACTGAGCACCTTCTCTCCACTGAGAGGGGCCATGAGATATGTGCTTACCTAATATGTGTCAGCTGTGTGCCAGCTACATACCAATTCTGAGCAGATTTGAAGTTTGCAGGAGGTCATGTATTAACCAGAGTTAATGAATTTAAGGAAGTGTTTTCTATGTGACATCTTGTGACTTTATTGTGCAGAATGATGTACGTGCAGAGTTTCATGTTGGAAAGGCTCTCTGAACTCACCTTATATCCAAGTTTAAGATATTTGAAAGGTCATTTTGTGACATTGGTCCACTCACGGACTTAAATACAAATCTTTCATTTAAGCCCAATTTGAAAAAATATGAATTGTGATCATTTTCAAGGTACAAAGTTCGGTAATTTTTTAATTTATATTTTGTGGGTTGTTTTTATTTTTAAAATCAAGATTTTCAGAGAAAAAACACAATAGTGTACTGAGTTTGCAAAAGTACACACAATCACAAGTGCAAATCGAACTAAAACTCATGCCAAATAAAATGTAATATTAATTTCAGGAAATTGAATTAGGAACTGTATTTCAATTTCTATTACAGTCACTCACAGGTAAATAGTGTATTAAATGTGCTTTAAAACTTAATACACTATTAAGTTTTGCAAACAGATATGCACCAATGGATACATCATCATCTTTTCTATGTGTTTTTTTCCATTCAGGTTACAATCAGTGTGGATGTAAGGAAAGCATAAAATAATACTAAATGAAAATAAACTAAATATAAAATAACCTACTGGAGGAATTAGTCCGTTCTGAAAATGTATGGGATAGAAAGTAAATATATTTGTGTTCAAATGTAGGGAGTATAAGTAAGACTTTGTAAGTAAAACAAATGCTCAAGTAAAGCACTACTACAAATTATCTTTTTCTTACCTCCAACCTTTTAGAACTGAACTTATGTGTGTAGTCATAAATTCTTGATTTTTCACTAGGAGAAGAGGATGTGGAATTTTGAACTGGATATACAAAAAGTTTTGAGACAAAACCATCAAACCAAAACCTGAACTCCTTGGGATGTTAATGGCACTCCAGTGAAGAAATATGGGACTCGGTCAAAACAGAATTATTCAGAATTAAAATGATTTCAGGGTTCAATAAAAAAATTTTTTTTTGTAAAATTACACACTCTTGATGTCATGCCAGAAACAAACTTCATACTCGAAAAAGCACTGAAATAGCTCAAACCTCCGCCATGGCACAGCAGTACCCACAGGGGAAATTATTGGGATCAGAATCATTTAAGATGGCTTTATTTAGGAAAATTTCATTCAGATTTCTCCATTAATGTCTACGTTATTGCCAGCGCCTAAATCTACCAACAACTCCTACAACCTGTCTGAGTCTCTCTCAAATACTCTGTGGCAGTTTGAAACCGTTTGAACTGTCAGACCATGGCAAACTTTTCCACTTTGTGCTTATCTCAGATAAGGGACCCCAGAGAATCAGGCGGTATCGCTAGATGTTGTTGATTTCCTTCTTTGGCTTTGAGTCTACATTTGTAGATACAGTGACAGAATCGGCAGAGGCCATGAACTAATATCTTTCATGCAATTATGCTGGTTTTCAATGCAGGGGAACAAATGTAAACCAAATATTGTTCAGGTCCACTACTGCCAAAACACCTCTGCAATTCAATTTTGTGTTCTGGAAGCTGTCGGTCAGGACCAGTATCACATTAAACAGCAATTTCTACTACAGTAATTCCATTGTGGGATCAGACAATGGTACCTTCGCTCCACAGACACATTAATGAGCAATGGATATCTATGACCCCGTTGCTGATTCACCGGTTGTCCTTTATTAGACCAATTTTGTAGACGATACCACTTGGCCCAAAATCAAAACTGCTTAGATCCTTGCCTCCTCTTCCTGCTTCCAACACATACATTTTAAAGGTAAATGTTCCCTTTAAGACAAATATATCCCATCCACTCAATGATGCCATTGTAATGAGTAATTGTAATTGTAAATAATCATAAATAATCTTATTCCCTTTACCTGTCAGAGGTTATAGCATTATGGCTGATCAGTGCATTTTCACAGGTTTTTACACATTCTCCTAATCACTGTCCAGGGTAAAACCCTAAATTCATTAGAATTGTGTGTTATGTTGTACTTTAACTGTGGAAGTATTTTTCCACAACGTGATCTTCGCCCCATATTATCTTACTTTTCAAATGGAACATTCTAACTATTTCATCAGACAACAATCTAGTGATTTTTGTGTAATAGAATTAAAGTCTCTATCACAGAGTTAACAAAGTGAAACCATGTGAGAAATGTTAAGAATCAAAAGAAGTTTCCTTATTTAAAGATTTATTAATTTATAATACAAGCTTTTATGTCAACCACATTGTATTTTTAGTTTTTAAATGTATTCATACAGAGCTAAACTTCAAAGAAGTGACACCGACAGACAAAACACAAACCAAAGGACACTCAATGGAAGGAATCAAAGGGTTTCAGATTGTTTCTGAAGAAACTACAGTCCATCAATAATCCCAGAGCACCACCTTTTTTACAGCCACATGCCCTCATTAGTACTCAAACAGTATGCTACGTGCATAACACACCCTCAGACACTCCTCACACACACACACACACACACTAAAGTCAAACAAATACCTATACACAAGATAAAAATTTATATTTAAATTTCAATAATGATATTACTGAATTCCACAATAAAAGGCAAAACAAGAAGTAAAGACAGCATCCAAATCAAAAGGACACCACCAAAATTGTCCTTTTAACACTTCATACAAGTAGGAGGGAGTCTCACCCTCTCTCATTCTCAGTCCAGTAGAGGGTTGTCTCACAGCGATGACATTCCTCCTCCCTCTTCTTCAAACACAGCGATGTCGAGGGCTCTCACCAGGGAGTTTGGACAGTCTGGTCCATGAAGTCAAAGCCAGAGGTGCGGGCAGGACGAGCAATCGCACAGGAGAAATCCACAAAATACTCAAATGTCTTTATAAGCCTTGCTGGGAGTCTGTTCCCGATTCTCTTGGACCTGTACATCCCTCCGGTGTTTACACAGCTATTCCTAATAAATGTATTTTCCTCACAGGTCCTTTTCCATGACCAATCAGCTGTAAGGAAATGGCACTAATGCCAATGGTGCTGAAGACCAAACGGTTCGTTTAAGAGGCAGAGACAGTCTCATTTATAGGATGGCACATTTTCTACCACATGGGGAAATAAGGTCTGTTCCCATGACCCAAAAATATACTTGGGAAAAGATGACTATGAAACACTATAAACTCTTCTGAATTAACAGGATGGTTAAGTGCAATGAGAATATTAAGAACTTTGAGAAAGACCTGGTAGAAACACATCAATGTGAAGCGAGGGTACTACTTCACACATCTTTGAAAGAAATACTGTGTCCATTAAGAGTAAAGAGTTCCTGGGTTGTTTTAACTTTGTATGTGAAGGAAGAACAGGTCAGCGAGAGAGCGTAGGTTTAGTTTAAAGTCAAGATCTTCAAATAATAACTTTTAATTCTGTCAGTACAGTAATAGTTTACAGGAAAAAATTACTATATTGGCACAAAAAAGTCCCTGTTTGGACAGGTGTTTAACCAAAGCAAGTGAAAGCCCCGACCAACCAATCTTGTAATTTATTTAAAATCCACAGCTGAAAGGATGACAGGGAGGAGAGAATGGGGTATATGGATGTTTATCTGTGTTATTGTGTGAGAGTAGCTGGGGGTTGTTTCTGTTCCTTTACAAGAGGAGGCAGCAATTGCTCTCTGTAGTTTTTTCTCTGTTCCCTTGACCTACAAAGACAGGACAGCAGAGGCATAAGGTGAGATAACACATCCGGCTGAAACGAGAAGAAAACATAAATCGCTCTATAAACCGGCTTGGATGAGGCTTAGGTTTGAAAAAAGGAGCTGCAAAAACATTTTTAATGTATGTAAAATGTCAGATTAATTAAGACGCTTGGAATAGCAATAACGTTTTCTTATTTTTCAAAGCCATTTCTCTCTGTAAAATAAATATATTTGCATCTAGGACCACAAAAAGACAATTTAAGCTGAATTATGCGAAATTCATGTTTCCTGATGTTTAACTACAAATGTTACTCTTTAGATATCATTTGGTGACATAGCATAGACCAAAAGTAGTTTAAATACTTAAGCTCTCTGTTCATATCTCTGAATTGCCCACCTGCAGCTGCCCAAATCCCATTGATATATCTAGTCCTGTGTGCTGACACTTACAGTACATAGATCATTTTGAAATGCAACTAATGAAAAGGAGACAGAAAAAAGATTGTCACCATGAGAGTTGGGCTCTGGAAGAGTCTCTCTTGCAACCAAGTGCATGACGGTTGTCCGACCCGGGGGGAGCTTAAGAGCTTTAAAAAAAGAAATGATGTTATTTTAGATTATTTTCATATGATGGTGTACATTTTGACTTTGCAGACAATCAGTTATAGTGTAATTGAAAGAATAACCTGGATAGGATTTCTTAGTGTAAAATAACTTATGAACAGAATTATATTATGAGCTGTTATGGTTTGATCAGACTGAAATTCCTTTCCCATCCATTTCTATATGTGTTACATTTGATCCCTTTTTCTTTCCAACCAGGTGTGAAAGTATACATGATTTAAGAAATATTGTTAATGTACTAGTTAAATAAAAGCAAAATAAGAGGGATGGATGCTGTGCAGTAACTGACATGAAAAAACGTTCAATTAAACATCTTGCTGACTGCCGTTGTCAGCTTGCAAGCACCCAATCCACAATATTTCCTGTTCCTCCTCCACCTGTCAAAATAATAATAGATGCATTTCTTGCACTTAATTAGACAACACTAATGCGTAATATGTTAATCACATTGAGTGTATTTTGCAGGCTAGTGTATGCATTCATCATTTTACAAGTTGGGATTATCCTTTAATTCTTAGCCATTTACTCAAAACATTATTTTACAAAATCCTGCAGTTATAGCAGTTGCTCTTATCGAGTGCCGAGCATTTTTATCACACACTAAACTGACCAACTACAAACCATTTCCCTAACAGCTCATGGACAGCCACAAAGTTAGGGACTGTCTTTTTTGTCAATTCTACAGACATGACTTTAATGAGACAGCTGGTTAAAGACAGATCAATGATCTTTGTTTATGTTCAGTAATGGTCTTACCTCCCAGGGTAACATTGCCGTGAAGGAATCGTCCCTGGAATATGAGGCGCAGTATGCTTGGGCTGCTCACCCTCTCTTCCTCCCATCCTGTCACAAAGCCGAGAAAAAACGACATCACTTAACATAGCACGAACTACACTGGATCCTTTGAGTCCACCATACGGATATTTGTGATATATATGGGCTTTACATGAAAATTTGTGTCCAAGGACAAAGATTCCCCCGCAATAGTTAAACTTTGTTGGGCTTAAATGAATAGGCCATAAACTCCATCATAGGTGAACATGAGAAAACTATATAAAAAAAAGAAATGAATGGATTGAAGAAACAAATTACGAGGTATACATCTTTACAAAGCATGTAAGAATGTCATTCAACATTGTTCAACATTTTGTTTTTAAATGTGGCGAGACTATTCCCCGTAACATACATATTAATAATCTAATAATAATATCAACTTTTTATTACATACAGGACAACAATAGGAAATAATGTTTCTGCATTTAAACCATCACTGAGGGGCTGTGGGGGGCACCTGTAAAGTGCCCAAGGGGTAAATGGGGTCCAAGGTCTTGCCCTAGGACCCTACGACACAGACTGCCGGGTTGGTCCTGGGAACAACCAGCCGATCTTCCGTTTGGGGACTACCTCCTGAGGTAAAGCTGACTTTGCTTAGGGCATAAAAATATAAATATAAAGTATGGTACATTAATGGACAAAGTGGTCAAATCCTTCAATGAGTACAATTACTAACAACACAATGTGTATGTACTGCACTACAAATACTCGCTTTAGTAAAAGCTTTTAAATGCTTTTTACTAAACGCATTTAAATGTTACCAGCAAATGGTACTTCAATATCAAAAGTAGAACTACATATTTTGAGTAAAATGCTGGCTTTCAGTGTTTCACCATCATATACCAATCAGCAGTGGTATATGATAAAAAAAAAAATATATATATATATATATATATATATATATATTCACTCCTGAAAATTTCATTCAGCTCCAAAATACTTTGGGTTTATGGAGCCAATGGTTCCTTTATATTTTTTTTAACATTATATTATGTTATAACATAACCATTATTACATAAAATAATTGTCCAATATTTTTTTCAAATTTGTATCAAACTATCTACAATTAGTTGCTCTCTGCTTATTCGGGCTATGAGTCTGTGTGACTGGAACAAGTAGTGAACGGGTGCAACATTACAGAAAATCAGTTTGGTACATGCCTCGGTTTTGAGGTCACAGTTCAATACGTATTCGGTACAGTGGAAACAAGGAACAGAAAACATTTAAATTTTGTTTTCTCTGATTCACTTTTTTAATCAACGCTGGTTAACTGAACAGACTATGGCTGAACACACTATGGTTGTGTCTTTCTTCAAAGTAAATCAAAATAAACTTTCTCTAAAATGAAAAATGAACATCCATAACAGGGTAGCATGGAGAAATTTAACTGTACTCAAACTGTAACGTTATTGTATTCACATTATCAGCTTTCAGAATTACATTAGGACTTGCAACCTAAATAGTCTCTCACAGGTGCAGTATGTAGAAAATTACCTCAACTTGTACTGAGCTTAGCATAATCGGCTTTCAGCTTCACTTTAGGTTTGTGCAACATAACAATTCTCCGAAAATTAACAAAAAATAAAATGTACACTTTAAGGTGCAGCAAGAAAAAACAATTGAATTCCCGTCTGTGCTCGATCCTACCTCTTAATGATATTTATTGTAAATTCATTTTTGACTTCAGAAAACATAACTTGTCAACATTGTTTGCAGAAACGTATGCAGTTCGCAGTATGACTTAGGGGCTTAAATGTGGACGAGGGGGAACTTTTTTAACGGAGTTCCATTATTTTCAGTTGGTGTTTGAAGTCTTTATTCTCAACAATAGAGAACAGTTGCATATCCACTGTTATATAAAAACCGATGGTGCTCGTTTATACTTTTGCTGCGTCAGAATCAGCAAACGGCTGCTTGAACGCTGTGGGAAGCTGGAATTGCACTGAACTTGTTTATTTCTTTGTCAAACTTATGTTGACACTCGAGTGACATTGTTTCAAATTAGTTAGTATAATCGTTGTACTACTAGCTGTATACCCGTTGCAGTTGTACAATGTCAGCGTTTACAGCTTTGGTTCGGTGAACCTCATTTTCTGTATGCGACTGCAAAACTGAAGGGTTCCCGCACAGTAGACTTAAATGATGAGGGAGGGTCTTCAACTCCTGTTTGAAAGTGGTCGCCATGACATCTAGCCAGCTGCCCTGCCAGAAATAACTTCTCTGCGGGATCAGGCAACATGGGCTCGCCTTTGCCCCCCAACATGGTAGATAAGCCTAAGACATATATGACCCTAACTCTGGTTCACCAGTTGGACTTCCTGAGTCTGTTTTGATAGGTATCACCCAACAAGACCTTCAGTTCTGAAGATGCTCTGACAGTCAAGCCATCACAAATTGGCCATTATTAAAGTAGCTCAGATCCTAACACTTGCCCTTTTTCCTTGCTTCCAGCGTAACAACTGAGTAAGAAAGTACAATATTTCCATCTGATGTGTAGCTGAGTAGGACTATAAATTTACGTTAAAAGGAAATAACAATCATGTTTTAAAATTTACCTGCAGGCCAATTCTCAAACACATGCTTGGCAATGTCTGTGGCCGAGTCATTTGGGGAGAATGTGAAGTCTTGCGTTTTCCCACTGACCAGGATGAGGCGGAGGTTCACCTACAACAACAGAAAAGAATGCTTAATATCATCCAATAAAATGAATACTATAAGCAGACAAACAACAATATAATATTTATGTTATGATTAATTAGTTGTGGTGGATTCCACCACATCCTCTAACCTTTTTAAACATTAAATTGAAGGCTTCAGAGGGCTGAAAAAAGACAGACATTCCAGTCTAATGGGATTTATCAATATCAGATCTCCACCCTTTGACTGGGCGACTTCATTCACTGAGGGTTAACAATGAAGTGTGCCCATTTCCAGGGAAGACAACAGAAATGGGTGGGGCTATCACAGGGAAGAACACTGGCCTTTTAGTTCCCGGGCACTGCAAACTTCCCTCCAGGCTGTCAGCCTAATGCGATAACCCCAGGTGTCCCAGACAGCTCTTGGCCATGTTATTAAATTTGCATTGCCGACGCATAGCCCCGAGGGGGAATGTCCAACAGCATTTTGGAAGGCTTTTATAAGTGGGGATTCATCCAACTGTCATCCTCTGGGCAACTACACAAACCTATCTGTAAAAATAACAAAACAACTGAAAACAAAAAAGGAATTGTTAATTGAGGATCATTTGAAGGCCTCTAGAATAACGGCAGGGAATCCATATTGGGGCATTCTACATTCACTCTATGACATAAGTAAAAAATATCTATATTCCAATTAAGGTTGTAAGAGTAACAAAAATATATTTAAAAAAAAGGAATATGCTGTTATAGCTATTTTGACATTGAGGCACTTTTCTATGTATGAAATGGGGATGGCTCTAGCTCAGTGAGTAGAGCGTCCGTCTCTCAATCGGAAGATAGCCAGTTCGAGCCCCAGCAGGGTCTACATGTCATAGGGTTCTTGAACAAGACCCTGAAATCTTAGCTGCACGTCAAAGGGGCCGCCCACTGCTCCCTCAGGAATCGGCCAAGTGCATATAAATAATTTCACTATTTTTTAGTGTATATGTCTGTATGTGATCAATAAAGGGGAAATTAGAATTATTATTAAATACATTCAATCCAATGTAAGGACCGATTGAACGTCTCAATAATGAAGATTTGCTGATTAACATTGTCTTTATGGCAGATAACAATAGAAAATTATGAACCGGCTACTTGAATAGGTGCTGGACATTTCATAAGTTAAAGTATAAAGAAAAGAAATGGCTGATTTCAAAAAGCTTGAAAATAACCATTACCTAAGGTGCCTTTAGATAGATAGAGATAAATAGATAAATATTTTATTGACCATGAAGGAGATTTAGGTACTACTTTATTGTAGTACAGTGAAGTCATGCATATACGAGACATACTACGTGATTAATTAACATACTCTTTTAGCCCTAAGGGTGTGTGAGGGTAGTCAAAGTCACATTGGGTGAACAATGTAGGAGATTGTATCCATAGACTGCATACACACAACATTACTAACCCAAAACCACAGATGTAATCAAATAAGTAGCCTTACAATCTCCGTTGCATCTTCTTCAGCTCAAAATGTCTAAAAACGGATACCACAGCAATATAAACTGATCAACAGTAACATTATAATCACCAGCCTAATTGGAAAGCGTAGGCTAGCTTTTTCTCCCGACAAATGTCAATTAAATAAGTATGTACTTCTTACCACTCCTTTTCGGATGTATAAACCCAATTATCAAGTGTTGGACAATTTTGTTTGGCATTATGTTCACTATTTTGTGCAGTTTTATTATTTTTTGTATGACCATTTTGTTTTCTCCTTATTTTTATTTTAGTTAAGATGTTTGAAATAAAATTCAATTCAATTCAGAGTTTTTCATATATTTGAAAGGCTTTTGACATAC
The DNA here is from genome assembly GCA_037951165.1 of Lophius americanus. NCBI lineage: Eukaryota > Metazoa > Chordata > Actinopteri > Lophiiformes > Lophiidae > Lophius > Lophius americanus. Next base: position 5,090,714 of record JBBDHG010000008.1, on the reverse strand, counting down.
TGACAATACATTTTTTCCAATTAATTGACGACAGGAGTCTCATTACCAGCTTTCTTCCCAATTATTTAATACTTTTTATATAGTCAGCTCATCATCAGCACTGAAATATAACTCTGACCAGCATATAATATCATGCAGCATCTATTATTCCTTACAATCGATCTTATTAATCCATTACCTCTGATGGATTATGAGACTGATTTGAAGAAAAACTAAAAAACATTTCTCTCATCAACTGACTTTTTCTACCGGGACATCTCTACTCAACAGTCAGATTTGAAAAATGGGATTCATTTTCTTTTAGCCTTGTTCAAAGGTGACACGTGTACTTTTTATGGTTCACAAATCGCAGAAAACAGAACAAAGAGACTTAACCATGTGGTGTGATGTCAGAAGGGAACATCCCCATTCTCTGATCTGTTTACAAATACAATCCTTGAATGGGGGTTCTCTGCCCGCCCCTCCCCCCTCAGAAACGAATAACCTAAATGTGGGGTTACATACCCATGTCATCATAAATAAGCTTTGCTGCTGTCACTTTCGTTCCAAACAAAATAAAAACAAAGTCAAATCTGCCTGGCTACTCATTGCAAAATTTACATCACAAATGTCCTCAAAATTATCCGATCCACAAGTGGATATTAAATCCCTCCAATGATATTTTGATATTCAATTTCAATGGGTTAACAGAGCTGCCGAACATACCCATTTTTTTTCCTTTGGTCAAGTTTCCTAAAAATATGATAAACATTGTTGCATCGCTTCAGGGTAGCTGCCAAGTAATAGGTTCCATCAAATCCAACTTTGCTGAGGTTTCTTACCTGATGCATTATAGCCTTGAATAGAATTTCAAAAGATGTATGGTTGGGAACACATCATAAATAAAATGTATGAGTGTTTCAGAAGGTGAGGTAAGAAATGAATCTGCCGATTACTTTAGCAATTAAATAAATGCTTCAGAAATATCAGAAAAATAATACCAAACGTCCATCTTAGATTTCAAAAGCCTAAGGTGACACCTCCAAATGCCTTGTTGGACTGACCAACAGCACATAATATTAACAAAAAAAATCTACTTTTTAATCAGTCAATTATTCCATCAGAATTAATTTTACCCTATTGATCATATTAGACATAAAATATCTCACTATCTGGTTGTCTAAATGAGAAATAACTCAAAATAATTATCGTAATATTGTCTTTGATAACACTTGCAAGTTGGACAGCTTGACCTCAGGTATAATAACTGAAAATAGCACATCCTTTTAAACTCCTATCTTTCCTGATCCATCTCGTGTTATGGAGCTTGGCGGTGGTGTTGGGGGTGGGGCAGGATTTATTATGAGGGTACAATCAATTGGCAGCTAAACCTTGAAAGGAAAGTAGGGCAACGTTTTACGTATTTTAACTGAGATTAGACAGATGGCGTTTGCAGGAACAACAGCTACTGTCCCGGCTAAGTGTTTGTAGTTGATGGCTAATCCATGACCCCCACACACACAAAAAACAACTCCAAAAGCTAAAAAAATCAGCCATAACATAAAACCACTTGTCATATTGTATGGGTCCCCTTTTCTTTTCTTTTTTCTTGCCACCAAAGCAGTTCTGTGATGCACCGTTCGCTCTGGCCCCTTTCTATCAGAACCACAAATAACTTTTTTAGTAATTTATGCAAAAGTTTATCTGAGGAACTGGCCACTAGAAGCTAAACTTTGCTCCCCCTATCTAAGGATGAAATGCACATCCAGGTCACAAGTTGTCCATCCTTAAATCACTTCTAGATACCAACCACTGCAGATCGGGAATATCAAACAAGACCTGCCCTGCTGGAGATCCTCTTACCCAATCGTCAAGCCATCACAATTTGGCATGGGTCAAAGTCGCTCAGACTCTTGCGCTTGCCCGTTTCCCCTGCTTCAACAAACCAACTTTGAGGTCAAAATTTCCACTTAAGGCCTTGTATGTCCCAACCACGGACAGGTACCACTATAACAGGATAATGGGTGCTGTTCTGACAACCATTGATATTCAATATAGTCAGTGATAACAATATTAATATAATCAATAAGTTGAAATAATATTATCAAAACTTGAAATGTTAATAGAAGTAATTTTAAACAGAATCAATTATACACCAACTGAAGATTTAAGAGAACACATTCTACCAACAATCCCAGATTATTTAACTCTGTGTGGCTACAGGAGAATTATCCCAAGAAAAGTGGCAGACCCTCACTCACCATATCGAGATCCCTCTGGTTAGTCATGGCTCAGTGTGAAAGGAAGCCGTGGACGTGGAGAAGCAGAGAGGACAGGACTGGTGTACTGCTGGAGACGGATCCACGGTCCTAACACAAGCAACACAAGCAACACAAGCGTTCTGAGCCCGGCACCATAGCTGTATATAACCCTTTATCTGACAAGCTAACATAACACTAAAGTAGGATGCAACACCAAAATATCATCAATCATATGTCAAAACTGCACACGGTCGATTAGTTAGTGCTATGCCTCCAGCCTGAATAGATTGTTCGCTTAAACTTGATTTAGCTTTTAAAATTATACTAGTGGCTGAAATCTTCCAGATTATAGCAGTTGATGTCAAGCTAGCGGGCTAATGTACTTGATATTAGCGAGATTCAAATGTAAAGTCTCAAGACTTTATTGTCCTTCTAGAACAGTAAGTTAAAAAAACAACAAGAGCATAGACTAGCAAAGAGCATCAACTCATTCCAAAATCTTTGAGTTCTGTGAAAAGCTTCTGCTAAAGTTAGCATTAGCCTCTGCATTAGTTTTTGCCAATCCTTGCTGGCTATCTGCGGATTAGCTAGCTAACTAAATGTGCGATTTCAAACAGAGTCCCGTCGACCTCACCTGCATCTGCTAATTATGATGGGATTTTACATTCGATTGAATTAAAAAAATAAATGTGGAGCGCTGTTTATGCAGAAAATATCGAGTGTAGATGGATTTGGTTGACTGTGGTTAATGGATGGAAAGATGCCGGATATCAGATGGCTGTAAACATAGAACAACCGCAAAGACGTCTGGGAATAGTAGTCCAGAACCATCTAACTTGTTCGACGGCGTCATGACGTCATAGAAGTGGTCTCCTTACTGGCATGCAATGTGAAAATTCAGTGACCGATTTAATTATTCCACATGCTTTATATTAGACGTGGGCGCTAGTCAATGATATATGATTCAAATAGCATAGCTCTCAGTAGATGACATACCTCAGGGCTTCCCCAGTCCCGTTTAATAAAATTAAAACCTAATCCAAATTCCAGCTATTAACCTAACATTTTGTGATAACCGGCTGATCTTAACCACCGCGTATTGCGTCCGTAACTGAAATAGTAAACGTATCTGCATAGCAAACATATAGAGGAAAATGTATTTTTCCTGATGTTAGTAAAATTATATGAATGAAAATTAGGCAGAAAGAGAGGGTACAAAACTCTATCAAGGCAGGTCATTATCCCAATAATGTACTTTCACATAAAAGCAATAGTTCCATGATAGTGTGACTCTCATAAGATGACTTTACAATGAAAACTTAACCATACAATTTAGAATCACAATTCAATTTTCTGACACCCCAGTCAGGACAGTTCCAGCTACAATTTTATATTAGTTGTAAGTCTGTAGCATCAGTATTTGTCATCTGAAAGTAATACATTTTGTACTTATGTACTTACTTGTAACTTATGTAAACATTTTTGGATCACCAGATCTGGAATGATTACTTGATCCAGATAATTCTTGATATTTTTTAGATCTTATGGTGATGTCATTGTGTAATTTTGTCCAATTATTTTAGGATTTACTCATGAAGTTAAAAGAAAAATAAATCTTGTCATAGCCCCATACTACAATTCTATGGTATCATCTACTTTATATAGATGGTGATCCAATTTGCCACCAAAAATTCATGGTTCGTGCCTTTGGCCATACTAGGACCTGTTTAAATAATTTCATCAAAATCTCATCATAACATTTTGAGCATTCCTGCTAACACACAGACAATCATACCATTAAACAAACACTGTTGAAAATATAACTTTCCTTGGCAAAGGAATCATGATTCTCAAATGATGTCATGCTTTGGGCATGAAAGACAGTATTCAACAGACTGATATTTTGTTTTTTAAAAACAATTCCTTTAGTCACAATAATAATAATAATAATACAAATAATAAGAATAATGAGCTTTACTTTATTTAGCACATGTTAAACAGTACAGTGATACAGTACAACGTCATTGAAATGTATTTCTGCATTTGACCCACCCCTGAGGGAAAAGTGAGCCGCCACTGTGAAGCACCAGATCTTGAGAACCTGAGGTTTCAGGTTCTTGCTCAAGGATAGTCTTGCTTAGAGTCATATCTACAGCACCGCATACATAGGAACACAAAGAATTATTTTCATTATTGTGCTTAAAAACTTCTTTGTTCACTCACTTCGGAACCATTACATGGTTTTTCTTCATCAGATGGAGTTCACAAAATTTCCTTAGAACGTGAAACTATAAAGGCCCTCGCAATACTGATGTGTTAAAGTGATTAAAAAAGAAGGGATAGAAATAGTTTATGACATGCTGTATTCTTAAGTATATCACAGTTTACACCGCTTGTGTTTATTTTTATGTTCATTAAAACACTGTTTACCTATTCAACTCACATCTTAGCTCTTCATTTTGTTCCAAGATGTACATCCAATTGGTGATGAAGGACAAGAGACCTGAGCACACATATGGGTACATATACATTTTTCCAGTGTTTGAGAGCATGGCTTCAAAATGGGGTCTGGTTCCTTGTTGATCCAATGTGCCCTCTGATGAGTCATGTTAGAGCAGCTACCAGCCAACTGGAGTTACAGAAGTATTTATTCCACATCATAGTGCAGGAGGCATCACCTTTCTGTGTGGAGTTTGCATGATCTCCATGTGTCTGCGTGGGTTCTCTCCAGGACTTCCGGCTTCCTCCCATAGTCCAAAAACATGTGATATAGGTGAAATGGTGACACTAAATTGCCCATAAGAGCGAGAGTGAGTGTGAGTGGTTATATGTCTCTATGTTTCGACTCTGCAATGAACTTGACGATTTGTACCCCGCTTCTCGCTAGACCTTAATTAATTTAAGCATTAAAAGATAATACTTCATCTAGGCCATGGTAATTCATATGGGTTGAATCCAAACGAACTGGACCTCTGTTTTAGCTTGAAGAGTTTCACCTCTCATCCAAGACACTTTTCAGTTCAGGACTCTCGGATGAGAGATGAAACATATTCAAGCCAAAAAAGAAGTCCAGTCTTGATCATCCAACCAAAGCCAGGGTTACCATCCGTTCGCAATCTTGGACCGCTGCAAGGAGTCCTGTTGGTGCCCTCTGTTGTGATCTGGGATTCTCTCCAGCCTTAATGAAGGAGAAAGGAAATGAATATATATATATATATATATATATATATATATATATATATATATATATATATATATAAAACAAGTGAACAGAAAGTGATTAAGAATCCACATCTGCACTAATATCCATCTCAAAATGTAATCAATTATTCCCTGACTCAAGATTCACCAATGCACAAAATGTAACAAAACATTTTTTTTTAAACTTTTAGATATCCATCCAAAAAACAAACAAACAGCAACAATTAAATCATATCCAACTCAAACTGTTGATGGCGGCATTGTTTTCTCTTCGTGCAGCCCACTGCTCCTCAGTTGTTTAACTACATCAATAATGTAATTGCTATAAAAATAATAATACAAATTAATATTGATAATAATTAATATGAAAATAAAAAACACATTGAAATTGAATGATTTTAAAATTGTGTTTTAAATAGTTCAAATTAGGACTTGAGTTTGAAATATGTAGAAATTAAATTCTTATCAGATGCGGGTCCCTGGGACGGAATCTTACCAAACTTCCTCTGAGACCAAGCAACCCCTGAAGCTTTTCAGAGATGCTTTGGGATCTTTATCCTTTTGGAATGTCCAGTTTCACTCAAGATCCAGCTTTCTCACAGATGGCGAGATGTTTTCTTTAAAGATTTCTTGATATTTTATGAAATGGATCTTTCCCTCTACATGCTACAGGTTTCCCATCATTCTCCCCTCAGACACACAGCCAATTTATGGATCTGAAATGTTCTTTTTTTTATGTCCACTGGAGACTTTTTTTTTGTTTGTTTTTTCAGTCTGCAGAGGTACATGTCTTAGAGTTCATGCATGAAGCTCTTATTTGAATTCAAAGTTTAACAAAAAATAAAATAAAACTTTGTACCTGTACTGCTACTGATAAGTCTGTTAAGGGACAGAGATATTGTTCAGGTGGTTGAATAATTTTGAAACTGCACTAGTTATTAAATGCATTAAGTATTATGTGTTGAATGTAGGAAAATACTTAGAATCTGTTGCGTTGAGCAATTTTAACCATTCTGTAAATAATATATTTTGTCAATAAATATAATGTTAAGATCCACAGTAATTGAAATACTGTGTATTTAAGTGCAAAATAAATACTGGTAGCTTTATATCCACACCCATACCTTCACCAAATCACAAAAATACCAGGAAACTGTCCTGTATGGATTGTAGAACATTTTAAATGGATCAGGTAATGCCTCTTCATTTTTTTTTCAAGCGTGTACTTTACTAATAAACAACATAATAAATTGTTTTGATGTTAAGGTATATCTTTTGAGACAAAATGCTACATCACTTAAGTGAATAGGGAGTGGAGCGTTACGGCATTCCATAAGTTTGTAAAGTAACTAATTGTTGAAACAAAATATGAAATAGAGAATAAACAAGATACACATACATGCAAAAAAACAATAAAAACATCTTTAAAAAAAATATATAGAATATATTTTATATATATAAATCAAAATACATTATTTATAAAATTAAAGGAAAATAAGGTATTTATATGGCAAAAGAGTCAAATCTCCAAGGAAAACAAATCAAAATTGAAATAGCCTTGTGCAGTTGTGCAATTATGCAATTTGTGGATGTGTAATTATTGTGAAGTAGATTTATGATCAAAGAGTTATGGTTTTACAGACAAAACAGTTTTAGTGATTTGTTGTAGAGTCCCTGCGGTTGCAGTCTGTCTTACACTGTGGCTGTAGAATACTGCCCACAGCTCAAAGCAGCTCTTTCAGCACAGTCCCATAGAGGGGGTTGGAGGGGTCGTCCAGGATGGATGTCAGCTTGGTTAACATCCCACTTCTTCCAAAGTCCAGGGGAAAACAAGGACAGAACTGGACCTCCAGACCATCCTGTTGAGTCCTTTCCTGTTCTTCCTCCACCCCCAGCATTCCACAACATAGACAATTGCAGATGATACCTCAGTTTCATAGAAGGTCTGGGCACTGGGCATTGGACTTAAGGCCATACATCAGAATGGCTCTGGTAGGATGTTAATAAAAGCTTAGAGCCAGCTGTCCCATATAGCCCATATCTTTGCTAATTTTTTAATTAAAAAAATCATCCGTGACAATGGCTTAGTATGAGGATGCAATTTATCATAAAGTCAGTTGTTTCAGTGAGGTATTTTGTGTGAAACACAATCCTCATACTAACCAAATAAGTGGCAGAGTCGGGTGAGTCATTGTGCCATCCTAGTGGGAACTTAAATAAAGATCCTGGATCCGTACCATCTTAGTAAGCCCAAAAATGTAATCGCCTCTCCATGGCTACCGGACCAACATTTCCACAAACTTTAATTGTAAACTCTGTTTTTCTTTTTTTTTTTGTGTACGTGTATTTCAACCAACAAGTAAATTACCCAGCTTGGGAACAATACAGTATGTTTGAGTTTAAGTCTAGAGTGTTTTGAGTTATTCTACTGACAAGCAAAAAAACCAAACGGCATCACGCACATACCATCTTTCAACCGTGGTTGGCAGTGGACAATTTGTTATCCCACTGAGAACTAACAGAAATACAATAAGCTAACATTACCTGTCAAATAAAACTCTCAACCAATGTATTAAATGTTTAGATAAATACATTCATAAAAATTTACTTTTGTTTTTACCTTACAGGTGCAGGAACAGTAGAGCATACATATGAAGACAGTTTAACCCACTAAAAAATTAACTAATGAGATTAACATAGGGTTAGCTCATATACACCTTTATTCTATCATGTTTATTTCAGTTGCGTAACCAAAAAAATCTATTTACTTTTTCCCCCCACAAAAGTTACTACACCCAGCAACTATGGCCTCGTGTGTTGTTGCTTGTTAGCATTATTTACGTGGTTTGCAATTGAATATAGCATCATTATGTTTGTGAGATTTGTCCCAAATAAGGGTTAGCCAGCCATTACACAAGAACTGTTCAATATTTCACCACAAAATATTATGTACAAATTTACTCTATGCTGGGGGAGTGCATTTATATATTTTGGAAATTCTAAACATTACATTTTTTTTATTTGGAAATTTAATTGAACTTTCTCTTATTTATGCAGTTAACAAGAATTGCTAAGATCAGGCAGATCTTAAATGTCTAACTGTTTTTCTTCAACAAAATGCACCGTTCTCTGTTTCATGTTCGCCTTTGGGGTAGTAATTATTTAAGAAATTATTTTATACAATTTGCGTTTGTACATTTATAGCAGCAGTTCTCTTAGAACCGGTAATACCTTAATGGCCATAAGTGTGCTTGGGAGGTGACACCCTTTCATAGACTGTTACATAATGGATTATTGCAGGTACGTGTTGCTTCATTCGGTCGATGTTTACGCCTGTGTTGTCACATGAATGACTCGGTTTCCCAGAAATCCACATGGCGCCTGCGCAGAGCTCGTTGTCTGACAGTGGTAAACAGACGTCAAAAGGGAGTCTTCGCTTCGAGTCAAAACAAAACAAAACAAGCAAAAAAGACACTGAAAGAGATTATTTTTGGACAGTCACAACAACAGAAAGTTACAAAAAAGGCATCGGTGAGTAAACGTGGTAATTGGAGGAAGTATTTGTATGCGTTTCGTGGACTTTTTCCCGGATTGTAAACTCCGCGGTAGCGGGAGCTTAACGAGCTAACGTTACGGTGGCTATCGTGCTGTTTTCAAAGTGCAGCGAGTGGAAGCTGACAGACTTAAGAGACGACACAACTTCACCCAGCATTCGGGAATCCACTTTGTAATATTTTTACGAGACGGCGAGACGAAGGTGGCCAGAGCTCCGGGTGTTGGTCGAGAGTTTCTTTTTAACCGCTTCTTCGAGCATCGTGTGCCGCAGCAGAAGTGTGGATGAACATGGCAGATGGTGACACGCGCCTGTCCGCAATGTGGCGGAGTGTGCAGACTTGAATCAAGGACTTTCTTGCACTTCCCGCATGTCCAAGTTTAATGAACTTAATCACAGGACTATTTAACCTCTGTCTACAGCCGCTCTCCTTTTCCTCACATCCGGCTCGACATTTCTGCGGTTGTTACGTTAGCCGCGTTAACGTACAGGCCATAGACGGCGGACAGTCTATCAACACTGCCCCTACACTTTGTGGCAGCGGGCGAAGAAACCTGTAGTGGGATAATCAGCCGTTTTTACAGTAGCTCTAATCTTACTGGACTGTTTTATAAGCGTTAAGGAGTCATACCTTTTTGTTCTGTTTTTTGTAATTGTTGTGGAAGTTGTGTTCCCAGTGGAGCTCCCAGAAATAACGTTGTTTACAAGTGGATACAGACAGGGACTATCCTGAGAAGATCCTTTGTAATAGTAGCCAGTTAATCCCGGTGTGTTGTCCTCCTAGCGTTATTGAAAAAAAAAAAAAATCATGCTACTGTTTAGCAAGGTGAATTAAATATAATTCAACACATTTGGTACGATATAGGCCCCAGTATCCATTATTCTTTGCATTTGATGTTTAAGTATACATTTAAAGAATATTTAAATTAGGTGTGATCGAGAATCTAATTGTTTCATACATTTTTGTCACAACTTTTTAGATGAGTCCAAATTTATGTTGATGCAGATGTGTTGTTGCTCAATGCCACTTTTGTTTTTCTTTCATTCAAACAAAGGGACTCTCATCCCAGCAGTCCCCCATTCTATATAAATCGGAAGGTTTATGATAGTTACTATTAAGGAGATTATTTGGGTTCACTAATCTCCAATCTGAGGATTAACCAAGGCTATTGGTGTGCCAGATTATTACGTCTCTTTCCAGGCCCCTCTGTTTACACCCCAGCAGTGACAGGAGCATATTGTTTTTGTGTCAGAAACTGGTTTTTGAACACATCACCGGATCCAATTTTTGATTTTTAAAAGCAGGTTTTATACTTGGTCCTCTTAATTGAGTGGCCACCATGGAGGAGTCGTCGATTCCCCCTATTGACCCTGATTTCGAGCCACAGAGCAGACCCCGCTCCTGCACATGGCCACTGCCTAGACCTGATATCTCGGTTGTCAAACCGGAGGGCGTGGATGGCACAGAGTCCACCTCCGGGACCCCACCTGTCGATGAGGACAAGCCTGAGCCGCAGCAAATCATTTCAGAGCCGGAAAAGGCTGTTGCGTCTCCCGAGGGAGGGCTCGTGGCTGGCGTGGGTGGAGCCGGTGCGACGCCTCGCAAGGGATCATCCAGGCGCAATGCGTGGGGGAACCAGAGCTATGCAGATCTAATTAGCCAAGCCATCGAGAACTCACCTGAGAAGAGGCTGACCCTGGCGCAGATCTATGAGTGGATGGTGAAAACAGTGCCTTACTTCAGAGACAAAGGAGACAGCAACAGCTCAGCTGGCTGGAAGGTGAGTTAATGGGCCTGAAAAAAAAAAATATAAATATGTGTGTATATATATATATATATATATATATACACACACACGTAAGTTTTCTGTCTGCGTGTTTGTATTCCACCATTATATTCAATTTTGATCCATATCCAGATTTTGAATTTCAGGGACATTTATATTTGTGTGGGAAGACTGTATTGGGTCACTTTATTATAAAAAAGAGAAATAAAAACATTGTGCTGTTACCAATATGTTGCTGAGGTAATGCAGATTCAGAGTCATGAAAATGTATTTATCTTGTATCTGAAGGATAAGAAGTTCTATCTTGAGAAAAAGATCCTGATCTAAAATATAGAAAATCGCTTTTTTTTGTTTTACTCTAACTTCTTATGACAAACACTTTATTTTAAATTTTAGGAGTAAGTTTCCATGTTAATTTCGCATGAAGCTGAGTAAAGGGACATTGTAGCAACATCATCATAGTGAGTGCTTTGCTCAGGGTGCAATGATACAACCACTGAATGAACATGACATTGGTACTTTCTTGATATTTATGTAGTGGTAGTTCAGATCAGTGTTTTGCATTGTAACATCTTTTACTCTTTGTGCTTTGAAACAAAGCAAGATTACTTGTGTCTTGAGCTGCAACGAATAATCGACAAAAATCGATTACAAAATTAGTTGTCGGCGAATTAAATAGTCGAATCTTCGGCGTCGCGATCAGATGCCGCTTCTGTCACTGCGTAATAAAAAGGAAGTAAACAGTAGAGCCATGGCAACCCCATCGTGACAGAAAAACATCCAAGGTATGGGATCATTTCTCCCTCAACACGGTCACAAAGGTTGTTAACTGCAAGATTTGCAAAGTTGACCTGTCCGGGCATGGGAGCACGTCAGTAATGCTGGAAAAAGTAAAGTGTAGGCACTTTGGCTCTCTAGATCAGTGGTGTCCAACTCAATCGCAAAGGCCGGCAAAATTAAAGATGGAGTCCGCATCGAGGGCCAAACAGGATTTAAACTGGCCATTTTTAATCTGAGGTGTTATGACAATTTATTCCTATTTTATTTACTCATTTTATAGAATTCTGAATAATGGAGTCATTAAATTTAAGTCAAATTCAGTCTCCCTCCCTATCAGCAGAGTTTTACTGAATAATTTCCGATGAAAGGTTTTCATTCACAGGCATGAATAACAGCCAGAAAATAATATTTTACTAGTTAAAAATTTCATCCAAAATCAAAATTTTTTATATCCTTATTTATAATCCTAAATTTACATGGATGTTTTATTTGATTCAATTTTTTTTTTAAATATTATTTATTTAAAAATTTCATATATATTTTGTATCAGCAGTTATGTGCCAAATAGATGCAGCATGGACAGAACTAAATTCCAGTTCAGCCAATATACTGTCGGTATCCTAACCTGTTTGCTTCAGCAGTCTGCTAATAAAAGCATTAAAGTTCATTAAAAGGCGCATTTCGGTGAGAAATAGTCATCTTTATCGTATTTATTGTTAGTATGTCCCCTAAATGACCAAAACCTAAATTTAAAAGCTGATGGCTACACAATAGCCTCTTAATTGTGTGATTTGTTTATTTTTATTTTTACTTAACCTTAATTTACACAGGAGGAAAAAAATCCATAATCCAATTAGTCGATTAATCGTTTCAACGATCAATAGATTAATCGACGATAAAAAAGTTGATAGTTGCAGCCGTACTTTTGATCCATTATCACAATTTGAATATGTCATTTAGTTTGGTCGTTTTGTGATACTAAAAGAATGTCCTCAATATACTGAATTGAGGACTTGAAATAATACGGTTTATGAAGTGGAAACAGTGCATATTACATCAAAGTCTCTGTAAGAGAAGTGTATGAACCCTAATTCTGTTATTTATCTTTTGCCCCCCTTGAATTTGCAGCATGATGGGGGATCCTGGCTCTTTTTTTCCAGGTCTACCCATGTTCTAATATTTTTAGCATTATTCCAATTGGTCTTAATGTTTTTAATGTGTGGAAGCCACTCATTGCATACATTTAAATGCCCTTATTAAAAAAATGGGCATTCTCTGCATATCTGTGAGCATATCTGTGAACAAACCATTCTTGTTTTAGTAGTTTTTATAATATATTAACCATGACAATAATATTTTCATATATATCTTTATTTATTATCTATATTTAATTTATTTATATTTATATTAGAGATGCTCGGTAGTCTTATTTAGATGTGATCGGTGACCGGCCAAGCAGTCTCAGTATGGTAGGTTACACGCATGCTCAAAGTGCTTTACAACACGAGCCAGCATTCACCCATTCACACAAACTTCATTTCAAGAAGCAAACATTGGCAGAGCAGCTAAGCTAGCGAGAGCGCAGAATCAGCCACAAGCCCGCTGTATGTAAGTATGTATGCATGCTGTCAATTATGTTTATAAAACTTTCAAGAAAACAATCGGAATTGGCTTAAACCGGTATCGGCCGGTCAGACTTTGTAAATATCAGTAATCTGAACCAGCCAAGAAAACTGTGATTGGTGCTCTTCTGATTCAGTACAATACAGTGTATCTTTATACAGGTGCACTATGATAAATATCATCGGCGCCGGGAGGCCAAGTTTGATTAAATAGTTAATCGGCCAAACAGCCTCACTGGAGGCCGGTGCCAGTAGCACGCATGCACCATTCAGGCACACCAAGCACAAACCACCACACCTCTAAATATCTTACAAATAAACCAGAAAAACAAAGCTCGCAATTTTTAACACCATTAAGAACAAAATAAGCTGTTTGGGAACATAACAAGTTCAAATCTAACATAAGAAGCGACTGAAACTAGTGGGAGGTCAGACCTTTAGACCAGCCACAAGCCCCGAAGTCCTTGAACAAAGCCAACATATAACATAATGGACTGAACGAGGCTTAAAAAGTTTTATTCTAACTTTGAAGAGTCATAAAATTGATTTGTCAAAAACGCAAGAGGGGGGGCGGAGCGTACATTAATTTCAATTGCTAAGAATATATACACAACAGGATGCCGACCAGCCTTGTTACTTCCACTGCAATCCTTCAAAATAACAGCATTTAAATACATTTCTCATTAGGATTTTTAAACTTTAAAGAAAAAAAATCTGAATCAGCCAAAATCGGTGTCAGCCAGTCCGACTTTATAAATATTGGTGATCGGCCAAGAAAGTTGCATTCATCTCTATAAATTCGTATATATAATTTATCTCCTTAATTTTTTTTTTTTTAGGTTTCCATTATACAATGAAGCTAACTCTGAACTTTTGTTTTCTCCATAGCATACATACAAATATAATATATACTAGGCTCACCAAAGGAGTGGAGGATATTTTCTACATTTGTTGTACATATGTATTATAGTTCTATGGCCTTTCGGATGATTTGTCATCTCTTGGCAACTTTCACAATGTCCTTTCTTCGTCTTTGTTTTCAGAATTCAATTCGCCACAATTTATCACTCCATAACAAGTTCTTGAGGGTACATAATGAATCCACAGGCAAGAGCTCCTGGTGGATGCTGAACCCAGAGGGAGGGAAGACGGGGAAAGCTCCTCGCCGCCGGGCCGCCTCAATGGACAACAGCAGCAAACTGCTGAAGAGTCGTATGAGGGCCAAGCAGACGAAAAAGCAAGCAGGAGCAGCGGGCCTTGGAAGCACTGGAGGGGCACTACAAGGTGACGGCAGTACAGGTACAGCGGGTGCGGACAGCCCAAATTCATCCCAGCAGTTTCCTAAGTGGGGGGTTAACAGCAGCAGCCCCTCGTCACGTGGCAGCCTTGATGACACTGACATGTGGACCACCATTCGCCCACGCACAAGCTCTAACGCCAGCACCCTGAGCGGACGTCTGTCACCCATCGCCCCTGGACAGGAAGACGACGATAACCTGACCGAGGACTCACTGTTGGGGAGATACACGGCAAGCAGCTTGACCCCCACCCTCACTGAGACCCTCATGGAGGAACTGGATCTGATTGATGGCCTCACTTTGATGACTGGGCAGCAAGGAGGGGCCAGTCCTAGTACAGCCCCACCAGCACCTCCCACTCCGCTACCCTCTGCTTCCACCCTGTTGCCTCGTGGTTCCAGCTTCTCCTCCTTCAATCAGCTGCAGCCATCTAGCCTGCCACAAGCTCCCACTCACACTGGGACCCAGGCCTCCATCTCTCAGTGTGGACCCAACAGCAAAGAGCCCTCAACCTTTAGCAACTCGCTGTTCAACCACATGTCCAACTCTGGCTCTCGGGGCAACAGTCATTACAGCACCCATGTGCCTTCCAGCCTTGAGGCACTGCTCACCTCTGACTCCCCTCCTCCAAGTGATGTCATGATGACCCAAGTGGATCCCCTCATGCCCAGTCCTGGAGGGGTGGGCCTGATAGGGCTAGGCACGTCTGTGGTGGGTGTGCGGTCCAAACCCAATCAGCTGCTGTTGGGTAAAGGGCTGGAGCCAAACACAGTGGCACCCATGCCAATGCAGGCTCAGATGCGGCCACAGCAGCATCATCTGCATCACCAGCAACAGCCACAACAACAACACCAGCACCACTCTCAGATGGGATTGGGGATGATCCTCTCAGGTATGTCTCAGGATCCGTCACAGCTCTCCACACTCAAAGCACAGCACGCACCAGTGCCAGCTCTTGGCTCTCATCCTGGAGGGCCAATCGTCTCAGCCAATCCAAGCGTGAGCCTGCAGGGGATGAGTCAGTTTGGAGCTCCGTCCTTCTTCCCATCTACTCAGGACCGACTGCCTACAGACTTGGATATAGATATGTTCACTGAAAACTTAGATTGTGATGTCGATTACATAATCAACAGTGACCTCATGGATGGTGATGGCATTGACTTCAACTTTGACCCCATAATGCCTGGGAGCCAAGGCTATGCAGGCCCAGCCCCCACACAGAGCTCCACTCACAGCTGGGTGCCCAGCTAATTCCTCAGCTGACCGCACAAAGTTAGTCAGGTACACTGATTGCTCTTAATTCACACAATGACACTCAAACAAAACGGCAATTTTGAGTATTGATTTGTCTACATTAAATTTTGGTGAATTCATTATAATTTGTTAGAAGGAGCTATCACAAGGCATACTTTTTATAATGCCTTCAGATACCTTGCTCGTTCAAAGATAATTTACATCCACAATAAACAAAACAGAAAGGAGGAGGGAACCTTCACATTTGAGCAGCCGCCAGAAAAAAATATTAAGCATTTTGGCTGGTAAAGAAATGTAAATGACTAAGAGATTTAAAGGTCCAGTGTGTAAAATTTGGCTGGGGGTGAGGACGCTGCGGGGTCTTTCCCTGTCCTTCTCTACCTGAATTTTTCATAAGCCTACCCCTAGCACCACCGCAGAAGAAATGTGACCGAGGAATGAAAGCTCCTTCTGGTGAGGTCTGTCCAAAGCACCTGTTAAAATCAATTAAATGCACCACAGACGGCTGCTTGTCTGGACTGATCGCCTCCTGGGAGGAAAGATGGTGTGCTTTCATCCCACGATCTTGGGAAGGGGTTAGGTCCGGGCGGGGATGGGGCACTCTGAAGCTCATGTTTAATGCTGCAAGCCTGCTTCCCCGTTTTCCTGTTGGGAAGGAGGCTGGTGCTGCTGAGCCGGCTCCTTGCTGCTCAGCAAAAACACAGTAACAACTTGAAACGCAAAATCCCTCTCAAGATGTGTGTACAAACACACATCTGGAGATAATAAAGGCTTTCTCCAAACACATTTAAAAAGATTTTTTTACTTTCAGCTTAAAGTACATACAAAATCAAACACATGAATATAATATTTAATTTGTTCAAAATTTTAAATTTTACACACTGGACCTTCAAGGCTCCAAGTTGATTGATTGAATAGTTTAGTGACTGGAGTTCTTTATTTTGGTTTGTGGAAGGAAAACGAAAAACGTTTGCCATTTCAGTCCCCCAAATGTGAGGATTTTCTTATTTTACCTGTTTTGTCTCGTTGTAAATCAAATTAATTAGGGTTTTAGGCATTTAGTCACATAAAATAAGGCACTGGAAAATATAAACATGAACAATTAATTCTGTAACTAATTATAGTAAGTGACAAGATTTGTTTCCTGGTGATCACCTCATTGATTTATCAGCTAATGTTTATTCAATGTATAGATGTTGATAAAGTCAGAGAGGGGATGTGGATATGTTAGGGACTTTTCTTACAAAATCTGGATTTATAAGATGACCAGCAGCCACTCAAATGGTCCTTTTTCATCTTGTTTTGCAGGATCTGATCTTCAAACAATTACAACATAACCTCACAAAATGACTGGTGCATTCCTCCCTCCTGCTGGCTTGACAAAGTTATACAATACAAAGTTTCTTCTGGATATTAAAGACAAAACCAGACATCATCAATGTCATGTGCCAAGACATGCAGACAACAGGGAGGATATAGAGGCAACTATGCACAATCTTCTCCCTAGAAATTATTTCAAGAAACACTGATCATGTTTAAAGAAGTGTGACAATGTTTTTTAGAGTGCCACAATTGTTAATTACCCACTATTGGGGCTTTTTTTAATTTCAGTTTGTTAAACAAGAGTAGCTTGAGTGTGTATAGGGTACTTGATGGCCTTGGTATTGAAGACTTAATGGATTGTGGTTTTTTGGAGAAATGGCCAGTTTAAGACACTTGCATAAATTGCCAGACCAAATGCCGTTTGTTTCTCTGGACATGATGCACCTACTTCGTTGCGCTTCAGCAGCTGGTGAAGACTTGGATGATTGAGACTGAGCTGTGAACAGGTAGAAGATTAGGACTGGATGACTGGATTTATGACAAGCTTGATATAACATTTTC
The DNA here is from genome assembly GCA_037951165.1 of Lophius americanus. Taxonomy (NCBI): domain Eukaryota; kingdom Metazoa; phylum Chordata; class Actinopteri; order Lophiiformes; family Lophiidae; genus Lophius; species Lophius americanus. The sequence continues at coordinate 5,073,095 of JBBDHG010000008.1, read as the reverse complement.
TACACATATTGCCGAGTTGTGCAGTGGGACTAGGATGACATGTACGATGTTGATTTTTTTCACTTAAGAGCAGAAAATTAAGATAATATTTTGTGATTTAACAGTAAAAACGGTATATATTTGCAGCTTGGTATTTGGCGTTGATATAAATTTCCGAGGGTTTTTTAATCCCTGGTGTGCAGTTAAATTATCAAAATGAAGAAATGTGGTTTGTAAAATGATACACAGGGCATTCAAGGGTAAATTTATGCCAATAGTGACTGGTAAGCCAAGTATTATGCTATCTCAGCTTAATACCTTTACTGTCAAATGGTTTACCTGATAAATCTTTTCATCGAATCTGCACATTTTCAAAGCACTTAGGGTTCCTGCGTCACATGAAGCCCAAACTAGGAGAATATATCCACATTAGGTTATACCATTTCATCAAAGTAGAATGAAAATTGTTTATCGTACATGTTGGACATGTACACAGTGACATGCTATGCAGATTTATCAGGAAACCTAGATGAAATCTTGAAGGAAATTTGAAAAATCTCTTCTTGAAGGCTCTGGCTTTTTAGCATTTTCCTGTTATTTGGTTGGGGGAGGGTTAAGGTGTCATGGGTGTCCGAATATCTTCTCACACTTTTAATTATTCAGTACTTTACTTATTCATTTCGAAAAATGAATTCAGTGTGTAAGAGGTACAAAAAGAATATATTTGATTATAGTTTTAATATACAATTTAGATGGAGGTAATAAATGATATATTAATACGTATGAATATATTACTAATGACAAGTGATGTTTTTTACATTGGAAGAAGCATTTTTTGATCATTTCTGACAGTAATTTTCTATACTTTTATTTTTGTAAAGGATTAAATGCATGTAGTTTTTTTTTTACATAACCAAAGGAACACTAATGTTTGCATGGTATTTAGTGAGAGCTTTGGCCTGACACAGTATGACAGTGTACATAGCTTAGCAAAAATGCCTGTAGTAAGAAATCTGACTATGAGAGATAGATCTGGCAAAGTGCATTGATACTTGACCATATTAACTCAAATTCCCAGTGATCTGCTTCATTATTTTCTGCACTCATTGTGAATCCAATTAAAACAGAACATCTGTGCTAAAATGTGACATGACAAAAAGTCTTCATTACCCCACTGTTTTACATGCAAATTCTCATCTCAAAACGAAACTATTACAACCGTTACCTCTCAGGGGCACTCTGATAAAAAAAACATTTTTTTTTAAAAAAGAAGCGGGAAAATTATGAACAGACTTAATCCGATCACTTGATAGAAAAAATATTTATTCCACACATTTTCTCAGTCAGCATAGACTGGAAGCCAACACACCATGTCTTTGTTTTCCTGCAAACATTTTTGTTCAGTGGGTCTCACATTTGACTTCCCTTCTTTTAGAAAGATGTATTTTTGTTCTCCAGCCATGTATATCAGTACTAGTCTATCGTTTGAGGGATATGTTTTGTTATGTTTTGACTACCAATATTTAAAACACTATAGCTTGACGTTACTCTGTCGCAAGATGGACTTTATTTTGTCACCCCGGTCCCTTAAAGAGTTTATGTTCTTTGTTTGTATTTCATTTCTTTATTGATAAAGTCAACCTTTTTTGTAATCAGAAACATCCTTGCAGTTATACTTTTACATATGCAATCTCACTGTAGCTATTGAATATTTTTTTCCTTTTCCCAAAAATGTTTTTAAAATGGTGCTAGACATAATTTTTTATAGTATGCTGGAGTTTCCCACTATACAGTGGGTGCATATCAGGTGTTTTTGAATTTTAGAGCACAAGGATCTTAATTGGTTTTACTGATACAAACTTCTTTCTTTCACCAAAAGTGGTCACTTAAATAGATCTAGAAACAGACCCTCTTGTTAAAAATGCATTGGTTTCTGAAATCCTTATTTCTTATTTCATTATTTTATTCTGAACTAATGTCTAGGTGTCGGAATGAATCAGTTGATTACAGACTGCAGCTTGTAAAATGAGTTAAGGTTTCTTAAAGTCTGTTGCCACAGGTTTTCCTGTCTCTAATTTACCCTTACCCTCCAAAAACAAAAAAGAAAAGGGGGGGGTGACATGTGTGATATTATTGCTTCCATTGTACCTAACCCACTATGTAATTACAGCTATCCACATTTTTTAGGTTTCCTTAACTAGTATTTAGTCCCTGTATGTTTGTTTTGACATTTAAAATTGCCCCATTTGATACAGCATTTAGTTTTGTGCTAGGGTGGGTTTCTTACGTTGATTTTCCCATGGGGGAGGGTGGGGTGGATGGGGTATTATAAGTTGTGCATAAGCCAATTGCGTTTATGATTTTTGATTAATGTTGATAGCTCTTACTTTCCTTCCCCCTTCAGTATTTCTATTCCTTACTCATTGTAAAGTAAGCCAGAGATGACAAACCGTTCTGAACATCAGAAGTAAATCCAATAAACTGTCTAACCCACCTCGTCTGACTCTTTGGTGCAGTTACTTAACTCTTTTTAGACGAGTTTCGGTTTGGCCGGTAGATGGCCCTGTTAGTTCACTCAAACTGCTTGAACATTCACAGAATGTACTATTCAATGTAATGTAAGGTAAACACTTTTTTCTTACAGCTGTTCCCTTGAGTGCCTTCCACAGTGGATCGTATGGTTCCAACTTGCCATGTCCCTTTGATGTGCTTGTTTCTAATCCTGTCCATCCCCGTCGCTCCCTAAGACCATTTTAACATTTTCAACTCTGCCACCTCCAGCTCTTCCACCTGCCTTTTGATCAGCTCCACCATCTCTAAGCCATGCAGCTATAGAGCTGCTCTCACTGCCTTCCTTTAAGACTTTCCCTTTGGCCCAATCTCAGAAGAAATGCACCAATGTAGTCACAATGGACATTTTGTGAGCAAAAACTACTCTTCAGGTCAGGACTTTCAATATTAACTCATTTGAAACATTCCGGGGTTCGTCTACTCTTATGCTTGCAATCACTTTGTTGCATGACCCAGTTGTGCTTGAGCTTCAACTCAAACTGATGTCCCGACACTCCTGCTTTCCGGCAGAGTTGCTCAAGTTACTTTTTTGTTAAATTTCAAGAGCCAACCTATTTTAAATGAAATCCAACCCCCAAATAAAAGAGACACTGGTTTAATTGTAAAATGTTTCTTGTTAGGTAAAATTAATACTATTAACTGAGGGACTGCTTAATCAATATTATTTATAAATTGTTTGTGACACTGGTTTGCTTCAGTATCATGTACAAGAAAGTAAAACAGACAGGATTAATTTTCATAGAGCATTTTTATAGAAAATATTTCCAAAAACATTTTTTTGTATTTTCATTTATCTTTTTAGGTTTTTTTTTTAAAACCACTGCTCTGATTTTAAGACACTAAAGTCTTTTAATGTTTTTTTTATTTTTATTAATTTATTTCAAAGTCTCTTGCAGAGTTAATGGGAGTTGTCAAAGGTGTCTGATAGAAAACAAGGTCATTCACAGCTAAAATATTTATCACAAATGGTGTGGTCCTCCACCATGAAATAACAGTCCCAATTCATGGGTGAAAAATCAGCTGGGATTTCTTTCTCAGCTGCAACTCGAAGCCTCCATTCGTCACGTCCATCCACCACTCCAGTTTTATCCTAAAGGCACCTGTGTTTACAGCGCTTTTGCTTCTTGTCGATATGCACCATTTCTTTTCTACATTCAGCAGCTACTAACATGTAACTAAACAGTCTGTCACACCACTATGTCTACCCAAATTGGAGCACAATAAGCAGGTCTTACATACAAAACCAGAGACAACATAAAGTAGTCAAGAGTTTACAAAAACAGGGAAAAATAAGACAAAGATAAAATAATTTCAACAGCTAGTTTGCACATCTTTTCAAATGGTACAATGGAGTTTGACTTGATAGTCAGCCTTAATACAACTCACAAAAAATCTGAACGCAACCTAAGCTTATGACCATAGCAGACTTAGTTTTGCCCCCCCCCCATCAATTCAGTTTGTCATTGTCACCGTTGGTTGTTGTTGTTTTTTAAATGACCATTTGTCTGAAATTCAGTCTCTTCATCTTCACCTAGGGAAACAGTTCACCGATTTGTTTACTTCAAAATTCTCGTATCAAGATGTAAATCTGATTTGCAAACATAGTTTATCGGATCATCTTGGATCAGGTTCATTCATCAAGAATCCTGAGTTAGGAACAAAATCAAAGTCTGAATGTTTGACGACATATGGTCGAAATAAATCTTTGTTTCACATCATACATACATTGAACACAAAAGGCATCAGAGCCACAAATCGTTAGCTCTATTTCTACTAATGATCTATCTTGTATTATAAATATATAAAGTTTAAAAAAGTGCTTTTTTAAAAGAAACTATAGGGATGAGTTTATTTCCAGCATTGTCACTGTTGTTTTTGTTCTTGTCCAGCATTAATACTCAGTTTTAGGGAGAGAAAATCTGTCATCCTTCCCAGTCCAAAAAAACCCCATCTCCCATTGACATTCATTCAAATCGTTAAAAAAAAGATTTCTATGACGGGGAGGAAGTAGAGCTAATATGAAAAAGAAGACTTTTCAAACTGAGTAAAAACATAAGAGTATTGGCCACTGTAACACACTGCTAAAAGCAAGCAGTTTCTCACAAACCAAGCTGGAAAACAAAACAGGTAAAACTAAAACGAGTCAACTAAGAATTGCACATAACCGAGTCGAGATGTTCCGGTATAGAGAACTTCAAAACATGAGTAGTTGAATCAGAAGAAGCGAGAAGTGGCTCTGTGGCCCACAATGGTATAAATACATTAAACGGAAAGGAAACAAGCACATTCATGAGACACAGCTACAAAATAATGAAGTTCTGCGTTATTTTAAGTGCCACTCTTGTCCCACTTCACAATCTGCTATTGTGATTTCTTTGTCTTTGCTTCTCTCGGTCTCTGAACCAGCATACAGTTTTTGCTTTGTTTCTTTCCGAGCACTTAGGCAATCATGTACTGAGTAATGGCTCTCAGAGCGTATAGCAGCTCAGCCTGCAGGCGGGCCTCCATGATCAATAGATTCACGTGCACCTGAGGAGGAAAAAATGAAAGTGATTCACACCGAGTGCAAAACTAAGGTTGAGTTAACCAGTGAAGTTAGTAGAGGGGGTCTTCTTACCCGTTCTGAGATTTTAAATGGAGACCAACTCAATGGACACATAGCCGTTTTAGTGGCATCTGGAAAGCAGGCCACAGCCTTGATGTACAGCTTTAAGTCCCGCTCCAGTAACCGGCTCACTTCTCCATAATCATAATCATCATACCTGTGACCAAAAACAAACGTTCATCAACTGACCACAGAAAAAAAAGTAAGACTTATGGACAAATTTAAGAAAAAAGGAAGAAAGAAAAATCAACAGTTGCTAACCTTATCCCTAACACACAATGGATGTAATTCCAGATTGCCCTCTTAACGTCGGGGCTGTGCAAAGAGGGGAGGGTGGTCACTCTCCTGAATCGGTCATCCAAAAAGTGCCCTATGTCTGAATATAACCTGTTGACTAAGGAGAAGCCATGATCCTCCCATGAATAGTCCTGCAAAGTGGAAAACAAAACAAAACCTCAAAGTCATTAAGGCAATGTTTAATAATCAGTTCACACATTATAAAACAAAGCCGTCCAACAGTTATGCCTCCAGAGCAGGGGCTCAGGAGGCTGGGAAACAAAATTTTAGTGGTTTGACTCTGCAGTCTGCATGTCGAAGTGTCATTTGAATGCCTTTAAAGTAAAATAAATGTCATCTTATCATATCTTATCTTAAGAAGAATGATGATCAAGTCATCTGTTGATTTAAAAAATAAGTTAAGCCTGAAAGTTTTTGAGCAGAAATGTTTTCCCACTAATGGACACTCAGATTGATCTTGCCTCCCGATATTTGGTGTCTTAAACCAAAGATAGAAACCAATCAAAGATGTATAGACTTTAATTTCCTGCCAAGTACCCTTGATCAGAGCTGAAGACATTTTTTATGAAAATTGCTTTTAAAGACAAACAAGTACTGTGTCCTTAATGTTTGATTTATACGACAACAAACATGGCTAACTCTTAGCTAGACTGATAGATAGGACACTACTGATTCCCAGGAGGAGACATTTCAGTGCCATTGCAGATATAAAAAAATGTTACAACATAAAATCAATTTACAAAAAGTATATAAATTTCTCCCCTATAAAAAGAGTCAATAACTATCTAGATACATGCCCTTCTGGGATTATACATCTCAGTGGGTAGAGCAGCTGTCACCCTTTCTGAAGAGTGGCAGTTCGAGTCCAGCAGTACTACATATACAGTACTACATATACAGTACTACATATACCGTACTACATATACAGTACTACAGATACAGTACTACATATACCGTACTACATATACAGTACTACAGATACAGTACTACATATACAGTACTACATATACAGTACTACAGATACAGCACTACAGATACAGCACTACATATACCGTACTACATATACAGTACTACAGATACAGTACTACAGATACAGTACTACATATACAGTACTAGATACAGTACTACATATACAGTACTACATATACAGTACTACATATACAGTACTACAGATACAGTACTACATATACAGTACTACATATACAGTACTACATATACAGTACTACAGATACAGTACTACAGATACAGTACTACATATACAGTACTACATATACAGTACTACAGATACAGTACTACATATACAGTACTACATATACAGCACTACAGATACAGTACTACATATACAGTACTACATATACAATACTACAGATACAGTACTACAGATACAGTACTACAGATACAGTACTACAGATACAGTACTACAGATACAGTTTTAGCTAAAAAAACAAATCAAATATTAAATTGTCACCGCTGACACAAACTTGAACCAATGGAACTACCCAAGGAGACAACAAAAATGTTATTAGACCTTCAGATGAAATATCTGCACTTCAGCCAAATCAAGAGAGTTACAGCAACACAACAACATTTCACTGGAAACAGTAAAACAACTATTGGGATGGAAGACATGACAGCTATAGAATAGACCACAACTCCCGGCCTACAAAGATGCACGTGACACCCAGACATTGGATATTCTTTGGCACACGCTCAGCATTTTACAATTCATGTGTCCTTTACTTTCGTCAACAACTCTGACACAAGTCTACCTGGTATCTCACACCACTGATCCTTAGATCTGCATTCATCAAATCACATGGTACATCATTATTAGCTGCAATATTGATAAAAGAGTTGATGTTAGATTACTTTAAACCTTGCAGAGTTTTGGCAGGAATAAGTTATCTTTCCTGCTCTAGCTTGTGTTAAATGTAGCTGTTAGCGTCCTTGTCACTTTCATAGGTCTGAGGTGAGTGTTCAGATTTGTCACTGGAGCTGAACTTAATAAACAAAGTTTACAAACAGCCAAACTACTGTCCAAGTATCTTTCATTCTCAAAGAATCCATATATGACACGATTTCCAAATATACAAATATATAGATTAATTTATATATTTGTTGTATTTGCATAGTCCAACTTTTTACAGTGAATTTATTTTAAGAATAATGCATGAATAATATTATAAAAACAAACATTTAAGACAAAAATAACATACCAACATTTGAATAGTAAAGAAGTGTATCACTAAAACTACTGTATTCTGGATTATAGTTGGAAGAAGAAGTCTTTATTGTCACATATAATCATGCAAATTAGTTTTCTCCATTTAACCCAACCCTGAGGAGCAGTGGACAGCTATCTTCAGCGCCCAGAGAGCTGATCGGGGTTTGGGGTCTTTCTCAAGGGACATTTGGCATGTACACCACTGGGGCGTGAACCACTGACCTGCCGATCTTCCGATTCCGTTCCACCCACTGAGCTACAGCTGGGTGAATTGCTTCGCTCTTCCTTTTTTAAGACGTTTATGAAGAATGATCCATATGCTCACAACTTGCCACAAGACATACTCTTGTCTCAGTGTCATCGAAACCCATATGAATGTTAACGCGACAGATGTTTAACTGTACTATGAAATGTACATTCAAGGACAAAGATGTCCTCACTACTGGAAAAACAACAATTTATCAGCTGATATGGATAGACAATAACCCCTGTAATATGTTAATATGATCAAACCGACTAAAAAAATTTTGAAATATGCCTATTTAAGTAAAAATAATAAAAAATTGAATAAACAAATTATGAGAAGCAAAACCATTGGGGTCCCTTCAAATAATATGTAAAACTTCATTGAATTCTATCTACTATGTACCGTTTCGGTTACATATGGCTGTAGGACGATCGGATAAGTCTGTATGCCTCTTTTGACTTGGGTATCAAAAACTTTCCAAACACATGATACAAGAAAACCTCAGCTATCAAAATCAGTTATATCATCCTAAATGTATGATTTTAAATGTCTGTGCCTGTATTCATCAACATGGGGCTACCTGACTCTATACACCAATATACATAATACTGGTTCAGCCTGTGAGATTGTGACATCTAGTGGTGAGACTGTAATCTTTCCTGTTGACTCACACCTTGTATGAAGAAAAAACTACAGTGGCTGCTAAAAACTCAATCTCTAGTGCCTACATGGGGTTATAACACATTGGTCTCTGTGGAAGAGGATCTCCTCCCTCAATTCATTCTTAGGTAAAAAAAAACAACAACATACTTCTGCATGATAAACTTCAGATGACATAATTGTGAATAAAAAATTCTATTTCAGTCAATAAATTCCCCTTAATCCTACACACTATAGCTTAAATGTGTTTGCTGACCTCCTAAAACACCAAAGCTGGGTGGTGTTAAACTAAAAAGCCTGACATGCAATAAATGCATTGGGCATGCCAGTTAAAAGCTGATTAGATAAACTGCTACTAAATTTAAATTGAAAACATGAAGTACCAGTTTATTCAATTGGATGGATGAGGAATCTTATTACGTGGCCAGCTACTCAGAACCTTCCTCTGAACACAAAACACAAAACAAAACTTACCTGAATTCTAAGAACTTGAAAGCGGTCCTCCTCCCTACGAGCAAATTCCTGATAGCAAAAGTCAGGATCTGTGATGAAACGCGTGGGTTCTGCAAAACAAATCACCTCCCCCGCCTCTTCTAAATCTGAAAACATGATTGTGATAAACACAATGGACAATGACAGTGTGTAAATAAATGTGAAGGAAGAGTCGATTCTTGAGTTTCACACCATATGATCTGAATTTACCACTCATGATAAAACAACAGTAATGAGTGTGAACATCCCAGCCATTTGTCTGATCATTTTCTGCTTCGAGGTTACCTGTTTGCTGGAGTTCGTGGGTCTGCAGCAGATGCTCATCTCTCTTCTCATGTTCCTCCTGGGACTTCCGAATTCTCTCCTTTATACACACTATGTCACGGCTGGAGTCCACAGACTGTCAACAGAATCGCCAGAAAAAGTACTGATGAATTATTTCACAATAATTGAAGCAAGCTACTGCCGGAGTGATGATAAATAATCTGGAGATGCACTTATCAAACAATAAATGCATCGCCCACTTTGATTTCATATTTCCATTTCCTTTTAAAAAGCTCTTTTAAAATCAAAGAAATGGTATATCTGTGAGAACCTTAAGTTTGAACTAAGGGTAAAATAAATTTCACTTTATAAATTATAGTTTAGTTTATAGTTTTTAGTAGTTAGAGAACATAAAAACTGCATACGTTACATTCTCAAGCAAACATTGCCTCAAAACGCTTAACTTCTTTTGAAAGGCCATGCTTCAGAGGTCATTTATAATACAAAAACACTAAAACATTCTCTTGTTTCAGCTTCTCAAAAGTGTGAAATTGTTACTTTTCTGTGCTTTAACATTGTGAGTTCAGCGTGTTTTAACTTTGGACAGACGGTTGTACAAAATTAGTAATTTGAAGATTTAAAAAAGTACACTTTAAATTTTTTTTATATTAAAAATGTTTAAAATGTCTATGCGATCGTTTTGCAAAATAGACTGCAATTGTATTATGTTAATTTTTCACTACATATTAATCAAATTTTTTACCCGCCGTTGCTTCATGTGTTCAGAGGGAGTGGTGAGTAACTGAGGCACGTTGGTGTTGCCCTTGGCAGCATCAAGGGGGCAGTAGGTGGGTGGGGTACCATTAGGAGATTTGGAGAGAGGGAACAAGTCTGAGTGTGTGTCACATCCAAACACAAAGCTGCAAAGTGAGTGGCAGTGGGCCAATATCACCACAGCCTGCACCAGCTCAGCCAGCGACCAGCCCTCCTCGCCAGATTTCAGTAGTGTCTGGGGAGAACAGAGACCGGAGCTCAGGGTCAGAGAGATCAATAAACTATATTCATCTTTCAGGGCGTTATTTACATTTGGTTATCTGCATTCAATTTGCTCTCCAGAAACATATAATTCTAAAGGGATAGTAATCATTTAATAGTGTGTTTATGTGAATTGTGTTATGTGAGGCTCTTCCGTGTGTTCCTTTACTATACCCGGATGTGAGAGCAGGCAGTGATCCAAGGTTGGTGGGCTAGCACCTTGTTGATATGGTCAAGGAGACGGAGGCGGGGGGGCACCGCTTCCAAACCCTGCAACCACAAAGGGTCCCCACCCACTCTTAGGAACTGGGCTGAGTGAAGGTACACCAGATAGTTACAATGGTGTCGTGCTGCAGCCTGGAAGTCATAGAAAAGAAGGTTGAGCAGACAAAGAATATAACTTGGACATTAGAGCTTCTGATTATTACATTTTGAATAAAACTAGTATGATCCTTGCGTTAAGAACTGCTTTAGAAACGATTTATTTTACTACAGGTGCAATAGCTTCACAACTGTTTATATTATGAGTACGCAGGAACAAGAACTATCTGTTTACTGACCATGATGGCAATGTAATGGCGATATGGCAGCGGCAGGGGGCCATCCATGTGCAGTATGTAGTGCTGTGTGCGTAGGAAGCTCTCTAAGTACTGAGGGTGAGAGGCCATCTGCTGGGACACTGCATCCACGCTCCCTGTGCTGACTAGAGCCTTCATGAATAGTAGGGATACTCGTTCTTTCTCACTGTTTACCATCACCTACAGAAACCAGCACAGAAAAGACAAAGAAGGTTGGTTACTGATGAGAGAATCAATCAACAACTGTCATTGAGGTTCAAGCTTAGAGAATTTATCAATTGTTTTATTAAGCATGATGCTGAGGCTGTAGCCACTGAAGATGAAAACCTGAGCTGAAAAGTAAATTAGCCAATTAGCCAAACTACAGGATCAAGTCAGATGCACAAGAATGGAAACGGAAAACATTCTGTCCAAGGACAGAGATTATTTCTGCCCCATGAAAGAAAAGGAAACACAACCAGATACATGCAGTGTGTTATTCATGTTAATATATGGCCACTTATAAATACCTAATTATTGGAACTTTTAAAATCAAACCAAATCCACCTTTCTACTTGTCCAAGGCCTCTGTCATGCCTCAATCTCTGGATTCATGGGGTAAGTGTGCCATACCTGTGTTAGTTTCATGTAATGTACCATTAATAAGGATGTTATAATGTGTGCTTAATGTAACTGGTGGAAGATAAACATGCTTCAAGAATAAACATATTTATCTTATAGATTCTGTCCTGCTGATTATTACACATAAACATTGTGTCCATGCTAAACAATTACATTGTTCAATCCTAGTTTCAAGCACTAGTAATGTGAGGATTAGCTTCTTTTTTCCGAAAAATAAAAAATTGAGTCTTCGGCTGTTACTTGGAAAAGATAAACTATTTGAAGACATCACTCCAAAGGCTGTGGGATTTTTCTGACATGTTACATAAATTAATCAATTAATTGAGAAAGTAATAAGCACATTAAATAACAATGAAAATAAAAGTAAGCTGCCATCAACATGTGATTGCTCCTACATAGCCACACATTAAACCAGTTTTGGAAGAAAGGTAAACTTTTATGCAGTGATACCGGCGCCACTGGTAATTGAATACATTCCTTAAATTATTATCTCTGCAAATTAAATCAAGAGTATTTGGGTGGGAACTCAACAGGAACACAGACAATTTTTCAAGTTGGTTGCAGCAGGGTATAATGCTTTATTCAATCCATCTACAGGGTTTTTAAATATAGACAAAGTACTGTACATGAACAAGTACCCTGTTGTCTGAATTGAAAACAAAAACAAAGAACAGCTGAAACTAAGAGAAATCATGTAAAGATGTCCTTTTCAAAGGGGATTTACAAGCTGGGAGGAACTACAGATATTAAGTGAAAGCTGGGGTTTGAAGTCCATGGAAAGGCAAGGTATGCAGCAGCAAAAAATAAATAAGACCAAATACAAAATCATAAGTTATGAGATTGGGCTGCGGAGCCTGAAGCGAAGAGATACAGACCCAAGTGGAAAGAGAAGCTGGCTTTCCCTCAGAGGCACAGCCATTTAATAACCGTCTGGCCGACATGCAATGGCCTCCAGGAAAAGTTTTTGGTGAACCTTGCCTCATAACTGCTCACTTCCCCTGTATGTGAAACGGAGGACTGATCATATAGATAAGTGTTTATTTCACAGATAGTATAACAAAACAACAGCTAGTGGACATTGTTACTTAATTTTAGCCATATAGCCTTTAGGCATTCAGCACCATATTTATTTGGCTGAAAGCTCCATGTGGTATTTCACTGCTCCCTGCAGTGGGCAAGGATTCCTTCAGATCATGCAAGAGGCTCCACCTCTTGACCCAAATAGAGTCAATGTTCATACCTTCAACGAGGTGTTAATATACTACTCATTAAACATAACTCAAGTCTCATTGGCGAATCTCAAAGTTTATATTTTAATCAGGTAACGCCCAATCCATAACCTGTTGACGAGTATCTTACTGCAATCTAAGAATCATTGATTAGTATGCCGAGGAGCAGAATCCAGGTCAATGGTCCACCTAGCACTAACTGACTTGACCAAAGCAGAAAAGGATTTGTCAGACTTACACCATATAGTAAATATGCTTCAAGAGTAATTTGTCATGGATATCATGTAGAAAGACCACACAGCTTTGTTGATTTTCCAGTCTTCTCTACTTTAGAAGAAGCTAAGATTGCAACATTAACTGATTATACTTTCAACCAAGATTAAAGAACCCATTATGAATGAGTAATCTTAAACTGCTCAAAATTATTTCCTGTTACTTATTAGACGGTATATGCACATATCAGTCAGCCAAGGAATCAACCAAAAAGGTCAAACTGAAACAGGAACTACAGTTGATGTGAGCAGTCACAAAGCAGGAAAAGAAACATCTTATAATAATAATAATAATACATTTAATTTATAATGCACTATAGTTTAAATTGAGTCTACAGAAACCGCAGGACAAAAGATGAATTAAAACTAAAACTTAAGATCGAGAGAATATAAAATAAAGTATCAAAATAATTTTTAATGGAATTACCGAACTATGAAACTCCTGCTATGGACCTTAATAATGAATTAGTTAAGTTGCATTTTTCGGCATCCTGGTTGCGAAACTGAACAAGCAATATTTTAATAAGGAATCCATTTCATGTAATTTAATATATGAGTTTTAACCAAATGAAGCGCTATTTCAATACTTGTGATTAAGGCATGGTAAGGGAAGAACAATTAAAGGCTGGATACATCAAAAATCTATCCAGCCAAAATTCATACTAGATCATCTTTATAGCCTGAAAACCAGCCAGCGGCTCCACATAGCAGCTTCTGAAAGACAAAGTCTTCCTTTTAGTCCACGCACTTGAAAGAAACATCCACATGACAAGCTGGTGCCTATTCTGTTTATGTGTGGGAGGGTGTACAAAGTAAAAAAAATTATAATTTCAGTAACTGTGTACTGTATGAGAAGAATATTTTGTTGTTCTTGACATTGCAATATAAAGTCTGATAGAAAAAATTGACAAAAAGGTTTTTTTGCACACAAACCCAATAACGCATAGCGTGTTAGCATTAGCTAACATTTAATAATTTAAAGACAAAACAATTTCTTCAAAGACAAAAAGAAGTGTGAGAGCGATACACTTCTTGAGAGCGATTGATATTGGATTGCTGCTGTAATTAAATCACAAGATGGACAAAAACTCACAATAGGGTCTGTTGTGATCAAAGACTTCATGTAAGCAGGTAATTTGACATTAATAACACTCCCCCCCCCCCCCCCCCCCCCCCCCACACACACACACACACAGAGTGAGAGATATTGATCAAAGTTGAAAAACAGTGGTTACGTCACCGAGGCGAGGACAGGTAAATGGAGACAAAGACTGGCTTTGATAGCAGGCTGACACACAAAACAGCAGCACTCGTAGACGCAGGAGGGAGGGAATATGTCCTTGTACACCTGCACCCTGGGTTCATTAACTACTTGACCCACCCTCTTCCCTTCACCACAGGAAACACAAGCAGCTGCGGACAATTTTGGCTGTGCAACCTAAACATAGCGAGTAGTGCAAAACAAACTATCTGCAGCCCAAAGATGTTACCAGAAGGGAGGGGAGGTAAGGGATGTACTGGGTAGGATGGCATATAGAGCACATCCAAGAGAAATGAAACAGAATGTCATGCTGAAGGATTATTTTTTTTAAAAGAGCCAGTAACCATGTCCAGTCTATCTACACCAGATGAGTGATTGAGCCTATAAGAAAATACAGCAAGCAGGGAGACCAAGAGTGGAATGCAGTTACAATACACTCCGGGTTAACATGGTAGTTCATTGTTCATCTCATTCACAATCAAAGGGTTATATCAAACTCAGGGGAATGTTTGTCAAATATTCTTAAGAACTAGCAAGTTGTTTTAAGTATTTGTACACTCAGAAGGTTATTACCCACAGCAGCAGCATTGGTCTCGTAATAAATAATGATTGTGTGTTCAGAGCTAGGACTATAATGCAGTCAAATGGCATGCAAAGAAAGGTCTACCTGAAAAACAATGAAGGTGAAAGGCAAGCAGAGAGAGGTATCGTGGAAAATAGCCCAAAAAGAACGAGGGACCACAGAAGGTTTCCATCTCGTGTTGCTCACATTCCTCCCATTTGCCCCATTTCTGGACTGAAATCAGTAGCAATCAGTCCTTTAGGGCCGTAAATGAGATAGCGCCATCCTTCTGTTGCGGACAGAATAGCAGCGACTACAGAGAAAAACAACTTTGATTGGCAGTCCAGTTCGGACAGCTTTTAGAGCACCACGAAAGTCGCTAACATGTATAAGGAGCAGAAACAGGAAAAGCTGAACAACCATTTCCTGGTCTAATGAGTTAAATATCGTTGCACTATTTTGCACACTCGATTGGGCTCCATATGTACCACTGTATGACTTCATAGCGATCTAGCCATCTGACGGACACATTTCTCCCGAAGCCTAAAACGACGTCACAGTCAGCTTACCTCTAATAATGCAGAGGGCTGCACTCATACATAAAGATAAATCTCTGTCGGAATTAAACAGCTACCCATTTAAAAAAGGAAATGCATCAAAGAGACAGTCTTCCCTTAATTTTCAGTGTGTTTGAAACAACGCCGCATAAACACACGTGACAGCAAAGATAATAACGACTTAACCTATAACATTTATTAAACTTACCTTTAATACAAATAAATATTTTAGTTTAACGTAATATATTAATAATCAGGATGGAATCTTTTAATGGTGTCCATGACATATTTGAATTCATAACTCAAAGTCAATCCTACTTACTGGCTCTCATGATTTAACTAAATGTATTGATATGGCTGGATTAATTCCAAACGTTAGCTTAGTTAGCTAGCTAATGTTAGAAGTTCGCTAGACATTTTCGCTCGCGAGTTAACTCGAGCCGCTCTAACGTTACTGAATGACACTATGTTTAAAGTTAAAAAGACACTTAACACTAGTCATTACTTAACACTTTGGTTCTGAGTTGCCTATATATGTCATAAAAAATACTCAGAAGGACAGGGGAAATGTTGGTCAAGAGAGGAGCGTTTATAAAGACAGTTATGAATAATAATTTATTCAACAAATGAATGAACAATACTTGGGCTAACCAGTTAGCCACTAGCTTTCACTGAAAACTTCTCTCTCTTAACATATTCCCTCACTATAAACTTCAACCTACCTGCTTCTGAACTCGCTGGCACTGGGTTCTTAAGGGGTACTCCATTGTGTTCGTACAGAGGATCATTTTCCAACAAAGTGCTGCTACTGCTGCATGGATGCGGCTCTGTTTCTTCCTGATGCTTTCCTAGCTAGCGAACAAAGGCAAGAGCGCCTGCAGCTGGCATCAGTCAGTTGGTTTCAAGCTCTAGACTGGATAGAGGAGAGCAAACCTGCCCTATGTGGAGCTGGCGGCTCCAGTAACAGTGTGCCCAATGAAAGCACAGGGGGCGGCGCTGGAGTACAGGCCAACGAACATCTGCAAACAACAGCGCACAGGCATGCACACCGGCTTGGCCCAAACACATAGGCAGACTTCTTACCACTTCTTCGAAGGACATTGTTGTTCAGGGATCAGCAATTGTTTATTTTAGGGAGAAGCATCATTAGACAGCATTAACGTCTTTGATTAAAATGGCTGGGCTTACTCCAGACACTTTGAAATACATCATATGTGCATTGATGTAAAGCAAAAAGAGTAGTTGTACTTATTATTTTCTCATCTCTGCGTAACACACAACAAATCAACTTGCTATATACTACTAACTTGATATATCATGTCATTTTAACATCACTAATGAAAAAACTGCAAGTGTCAGTCTTCTAACTAAAAGAGGTAATACGCGTTGATTGCAGTCTCTTTAGATATTTAATGTCTACAACTGACACCTAGATCAGGGTACAAATGATTGACCGGTTTTGAGCCAAAATACATTTTGCATGCACCCACTCTTGCATTAAATAGCTAGGTAGCAGAATTTTTTTTTAATTAAATGAATTCATATTCCATTTCTGCGAATCTTCCCTTTCCACAGAAATTATTTTGAAACAAATACTCTCATAAATAAGACATTTGCCAGACTTGCATGCAAAAGGTATGATCATTTAACTTTTTTCTTCTTTATGAGGCAGAAATTCAGATAATATGATGAACTACTTTTGATTCAAAAGTAATTGCCGATTAAATCAGTCTGTTAACTTGCTTTTCATCCATTAACCACCCATCAACCGCTTTTTATCAGGTTAACACATTGACCTAATACATTCCTTAAAGTTTCTGCTCAATCTTCATCTCCAGCCTCTGTAGCAGAAAATGGCTGCAAATTTATAGCTCCTAAATCCAAACAGTGTTCACAGATCAAACAGCTAAACTAGACTACGTGCTGCAATTCACCCACCATTTCCTGCTTGACTAAACCCCGGGCCGTGATGAAACTTGCCTGTAAATGATGAGTCAACAATGTCACATCACAAGCAGGATATTATCTAAATTATGCAATGTCTTTCGACTGCATTTGCGGATGGATTTTATACAAACAACTTGGAGGTGGTAACAATTGTACCCGCTAAATAAGATTGAAAAATTATGCATCTTCGAAATAAGAATATTTCATTTTAATTTTCAGTTGTCAGACAGCACAAATATCTATAATGATTTTCTGCAGGTTAGAGGATTTTATGACAGCCTCTCATAGACTAATCTTTGTCTGTAGATACAGCAACAGATAAAGGCAAACTTGGTAGAAAGTGCTAGTTACAGCTGTAGGAGGTATACCAAAAATAAATATTAACCAAAGGACCTGGTACCACATTCTCTTGAATGCTTTTTGCATTTAAGAGATTACACACACAAACAGCACAGTCGATTACACACTAATAATATGTATTAACTCAGCTGATCATCTTGATCTTCTGACTAAAAAGTGTAGAAGGGAACCTGATTTTATACACAGTACAAAGGTCTTTGTCTTGGTTGCACCACATGTTCCACCTAAAAGTGCAGCAATTAATTATATTCTCTCAGCTGCCATATACGTCAAACCAATAGTGTTTAAAATGTTTCATTTTCTTTTCCTTGTTTTTAACATTACAATAAACAAAATGTAGAATTATGATTTCAACAACTAACATGACAAGCTAAGGACTGAA
Source organism: Lophius americanus (assembly GCA_037951165.1). Taxonomy (NCBI): domain Eukaryota; kingdom Metazoa; phylum Chordata; class Actinopteri; order Lophiiformes; family Lophiidae; genus Lophius; species Lophius americanus. The sequence goes on along the minus strand of JBBDHG010000008.1, from coordinate 5,054,952 downwards.
ATAAAGACTGACAATTCCATTAAAAAATAACAGATTCAAATACTTAACAGTACCAATTGTTGACTGAACTATTACAATGTAAGCGACAAGTATTATGACATACTGTGACAATATTAAACTTTGTCACAACGTAAAGTAGACTGCATTCAGAGAGCTCAAACCCTGATCAAGGCAGCTTGGTTCCCCCAGTGATTGCATCTAAAAGCAACCGTCTCTTGATATGAATCCTTGACAATAAAAACCTGCCCCAAGAATTTGGAATTGGTTTCTTTATAAGTTTGATGGTTATTTCAGGAAAACATTTTTGACTAATGGAAGTTTTCTTCAGTATGTAACTCACTAACTGTTGAAAACATCATATCTAACATCTAAGTGAATCAGCTCAGTCAAAATTGTATCCTAGTCGCAAGTCTGTAACATCATTATTATTTGTTATCTAACAGTAGTAAATTTTCCAAAAGCTTTATAAATGTAAAAATTAAAGAATACTAGTCGAACTCAGTTCAGATTTTGATGGGGTTGTCATTGTGCCATTTTGTCCAAGCACTGTAGGCATTATAACTCGAAACTGTCTCTACCCTGCAGTGGATGCAGATTATTATATAATTATTATTATCTAACAGATTGTACTTTAGGCCAAAACATGCTTCTCCATAAATACAGTAAAAACCCTTTCATAACAATTTTAAGTATTCATGTTTAAAGACAGACAAATTACAAAATGGAAACATAAACATAACATAATTGGTGGAGGCAAAGAGGAACGCTGTAATACGTAAGTTTTCCTAAACACCAAGAGCTTTGTCAAGGAAGTTTGCAAAATGCTTCGGCTGGCCAGGCAAAAACGGCTTGAGGGCAGATAAATCCATGGTCCTCAGTGTTTCTGTTAGGGTGCTGAAAGATTTAAGAGAGTGAGCAACTTTTTCCCCCGATCTAATATCTTAAAAGTCTAAACTCTATTTGAGAAATACACACCTGCATGTGCAATACAACAAGTGGGAGTCCATCTGCAGCTGTCTGGCCAACTCCAGCTGGTGGTTGTCCATCAGCTTGTCGTTGACTACAACCAGCAGAGGTTTGCCTGCTCCGAGCGCCTCCAAACAACTTCCTGCCCCTGTGGAGAAAAACAAGATACTCATGACAAGAACAAAATTGTGTTTCTATTTATGGCAGTGAGCGAAACCATGACATAGATATGCCTGTTAGTACATGTCAGTATTATTATCAATTGTTCATAAATAGCTTATCCAAAATAAGATTTATTCAAAATGAAGCATGAAACCAATTTATTAAATGTTGTAAAATAGATTATGAAGAAACAGCAAACATCAATAGGTATATTGTGACACATCACCTGACACAGGAAAGTTCCATATATCATACGCCATTTTTTTTGAAAATAGTCAACAAGTATGCACAGGGGTGCAATGAGTCAATGGGTATAAACATGAATAAGATCATTTTTCACATTTTATTATTCTTCTCTACAGATGTGATTTTTCCTCTATCAACCTGATTTTAATAGTTTCTCCGCCTTCATGTCGAATCCCTCCGTTTCTAATGCTTTTTAATTAATTATCAGTTTCATGTTTCACACTACTGATACACCAGAATTTGCTATTCTTTGAATTTTATACACTGATCAGCCATATGACCATCTGACCACTGACAAAGTAAGTCAGAAAATAATGGATTCTCTTAATACTAAGGCACCCGTCAGTGGGTGTGAAATATTAGGCAGCAAGAAAACATTTTGTCTTAGGGTTGATGTGTCCGAAGCAGACAAAATGAGCAAGTGTAAGGATAAAAAATTTTGCACTCTTTTCGACAAACTTTTTTCATTATAATGATGCATCAATTGACTGCAATAGAAGAAAAACCTTCCTAATCTTAGAAAATGCTCACTGAGCACAAACCTGTGGTTGACCACAGGGGGAAACACTCTGCATCTTAAGAAAACACATACAAAGGCAGAAAACACAAGCAAAGTATCTTCATAATTACTCCGGCCAAACATGTGCAGCAAATAAAGAAAACACCTTCATCAATTTTACAACACAAGCGCAGTAAATATAGAAAACACCATAATCAATATCACAACACATGCAAAGCCACAACAGAACACTTAAAGAAAAACGATCTGCAAAAGCCACAAAACAAAACAGAAGCATTTAAAAAGGACACCAAAAAGTGAGGTCCACCTGGATGCACTTTTTTAATGCTTATTATCTACATATTTCACAGGATTAACAGAGGGTGGAAGATATTCATCTAGGTTGCTGATGCATAAAACAAAGAGAAACAGAGAGAATAAATCCTTATTCCCTCTTACAGGTCTTGCTTTAGACAACAAGGATGTTATTCAGACATGTTTGGAAGTGTATGAAGTAAAGTGAAGTACTTTACTCTCTTAAGACAAACAATGTATGCGTTGCTTATTGTGCATTGAGAGGAGTAGCTGTTCCCATTTTTTAAATAAATTACTCACCTGCATGACTGATAACAAGGTCTGCCTGGTTAATGTCTTCTGCTATAGAAGTTTTGAATCGAAAAGCCTCTAGTGTGATTTGTGGACAACTTTCAGTAGGTGGAAGAAGAGATCCTCTTCCAACTTGGAGAACCAAATGCTTATAGCCCCGAGCCTTTAAAGTCTGTGATGAGAAAAAAGTTTAAAATTCACACTTTGAATTTATTAAAGTGTTAACTATAGAAGCAAACGATAAAGACCATTAACATTAAAATGACGTGCCTGATATTCTTGGGGTCCCATAATAATTTAGTGCAGATCCTTACACATTTTCTTTTCTGGTTCAAACACATCAACTTCATCGAAAAAAAATGCATTACCATCATAGTAGTTGAATAACAGTTTGTGTTACTTAAAACTCTTCCTTGCCACAATAAATCCATCAGTTTATCAGCATTAATTGATATTGAATGACGAATAAAAATATATCATATATAACTAAATATTCTATTTTAATAGTTATTGTCGCATTTATAACTTCCTACTATTCTCATTTGAGTTTAATTTCCCATTTTATTGAAATCCATTATTTTGCCCCGTTTTTATTCTCGAGCTATCTATTTCACGCGAGACACATAGACAGTATCATATGACTTTTCATATACATATATGGTGCGGTGTATGTATTTTGACTTTTTTTGACAGCGTGGACACTGTCGCAATATAATAGCAACACTACAATATAGATAAAAGACCAGTCAACACTTCTCACCTGAACGCTCTCTGAAGACGTGATACCTTCAATGAGCTCATCAAATCTCGTGGTACCGACAGTTACAAACACGGTCTTCATGGCTACAAGAGTCAAATCTACAATTTTCACGTCTTTAAATGTTTTTAAACACTTTATGTCTTCTTCCAGCTGCTCATCGTTTACTTCCAGCCAATAGACCTGACTTCCGCTTTTAAAAAAGATGACGTCATATGAAAAACATCATACTGCCACCTAGCTGTTTGGAGCTTATAAACTGTTGTACTGTGTTTTCTAATTGGGTGAATAGATAATACCGTTTTAATTAATGATGGCAGAAAAGACGGTTTCACAAATTTACAAATTCTTCTGAAAGTTCTGAACTACGTTTTGCTTCAATTCATTATTTATGTTCAAAGAACAAAACAATTTAAAACTTGTAAGGGGAATAGGTCCCAGATGAAATTGAGTAAAGAGCAGGATACATCCCACCTTTCACTCATTCTTCAGGAAAACCTTGAAGAAAATGTCTTGTCATCTGTGAAGAGGCTGAAGCTTGAGTGTCACTGAACAATCCAGTGGGCCAACGTTCCTAACCACCCTTGATGTCCACAAAGGATGTGATTCAGAAGTCCTGGAACATTCAAGAGCGGCAGTCACAATTACCTCACTTTTGTCACGTAGATTTTGAGAAAGTGGTAGAAACCGAACAGCCTGGAATATTATAAAAAAAGAAGACCTTTACCCATGTTTAATATGCTCCATTTAAACCTCTGTATTTACAGAGGATATATTTGCCAGTAACCCGGTATGTATGAATAGACATTACTCTTAGATACAGTTATTTAGATATTCATTTGACCACCTATTTTTGACCACTCTTTGTCTCTGCTCTTGTACATGTGCACTGTATTGCCAGTTATAGGTTACTACATGTATGCATACTCTGATCTCTGGCATGAACATTACCACAGACAGAAATGTTTTTAACTGAAGATATTATATATAATATAAAACAAAGTAGGTGGAATATGTATATATGCATGTAATGTAAATACTTTTAAGGGTGATGGTGGCACCTTGTATTGGACCTTCTAAGGAGGTTAATGTGGGGACTGTAAATTCTCATTACAAAATGTCAATTGAGTGGCTATTTAAGAGATCCCCTTCCTAATATTGGGGGGCTCAACATTTTCCTGGTTTGCATCTCCTGATGATTTGCCACTTGAAATAATGGATCGATTTGATGTATTCAACCTCTCGGGCTGTTTCAAAATACCATGCGGACCTACTTGACTACCTAAATCTTTCTCCAGCTCGTCTGGGTGGATGAGCTTGAAATGACCTCTATAGAACCACTTAACTGATATAATAGATCCAATTAAGTCCGGTGTCGGACCTTAAGCCGCATGCTTCTAAATATGGTTCATGGAACAGGGCCCATGACAAGACACTCAAAATGTATTTTCTTCTCATGGCACCTTATTCAGTGACATCTGTGTTTCCTCCTCACACAGCAGCTGCTGTCAGCTTTGAGATGGATGTGCAAGCTAAGAGGGCTCCAGAAGCTCCATTTGACGTGTGAAGAGCCAAGGGCCACCTCTTCCTGTATTTTTTGAGTTATTTATATATTTTGAAGGATTAAACTTTATGTTTTTTCACCATCGTATCTGATGGACCAGAGAAAGATATGGCATTATGTTGGCCATTCTACTCAAGTATTGCACTTTTTCCAAAACAAAACATTCTCCCAAATCTAACGAGTCATGTTTAGACAGGACTAGTTACCCAAACAATAACCTTAGCAGAATTGCAAAACAAAAAACTGGCATTTATAAAACCTTTTATACAACTTACACATGAACGTGTGATGAGTGAGCTTGTAACAGGACACTACTGCACCACACCTGCACTAATCTGTCATCATTGCTGTGTTCTAAAAGGGAATGAGGTAGCAGTGTAAATACAACTTTGAAAACAAGTTAATGTGAGTCCAAGGTATGGAAGAGGATTAGTGCCACATAGTTCCGACTTTCAACTTAGAAAAGGGCTACTTGAAAAATTCTTAAGAAATCTAAGAATAAAGTCAGATTTCCAAATGCAGCCCTAATGATCTTCCATACCAAGAGCACAGATGCCACCGTTACTGAAAACTGCATACGTACTGATGTGGATAAACCATAATGATGTATTTATAAGAAAAATAGAATGACCATAAAATAAAAAAATAAATGAGGTTTCAGTACGGCTAAAAATGTTAAATTAATCAAAACAAAGAGACCAATTATGTTCTCCGCAACGCTTATAAAAACCACTTGGGAAATTTCACTGAATATAATTTTTGAGATGGTGATCAATCATACCTCAATCAGACCAATTACAGTAAAGGGTATCCATATAGGCCTGTCGGCGGGGGCAGAAAATTTAACCCTGTGCTCTAAAGCTGAACCCAAACTTTCAGTACTTCTACATGTAAAACAAGGTATGGTTACAATGAGAAGACACCTTTTCAGTTGATAGTCAACTAATTTCGAGACAGTCGCGGCTGCACATGCAGAAGTAGGATTGTTGCTCTTTGAAACATGCTTCAACTCACTTGATAAATCCAATATCCACCCCTTTCTTGCTCTATTATATGAACCCTTGAAACAAACATCTGTATCCGCCAAAGCTTCTAGTATTTTCACTGGCTTGTTACAAAATAGTTTCAGTCTGCAGTCTGGTACTTATTGGTCAAGTGTTTTAAGAGGTTTTTCACGCAAAACAGCATCTTATAGTGGCTGACGCTATGAAAGCAATGAAAGTAAACCAAAACAGTAGACAGCTGGATATACGTATAACAATAAACTCTGTAGTCATCACTAAGGGGGACACCTGTAGAATTTCCCCAGTCATTCTTAATTCAACACCTTATTGATGTGCAATAAAACCAATTATAGCTTGCCTCCAAACTAGAGGGGAAAAGCACTATGAGCAGTTGGAAAAATGTTGCCTGAAAATTTTACTTTCATTTCATGGCTTATTTCCTTGCAAAACCTCCAAGATGCTGAAATTAGAAGTGATTCATTCCAATTTTGGTCGAGGGAAAACTAACTTGGGTAAAACAGAATATATTTCAAAACTCTGCTCCATGACAATATCAGAAAAGCCAGCATATTTATTACCAAATGATGAAATGTTTCTTTTTTCAGAAGAAGAAAAATAAGACATGAGACCAGGGAGCAACACAAATTATTTAAGGCTCTGTTAAATCTTTAGCTTCAGAATCGACAAAAAACCCCAACAACAATAGGATAATGTACCACATATCCTGAAGTCACAAGAAGCAAAAACTAGTACAAAATTAAAAGTTTAAAATTGGATACCCATTTCAACAGTTTGTAATAAATAAGTTGAAATAAGGAAAATAGAAATACAAAGTTAAATTTGATTATTTGTGCCAGAACTTTTTCGAATCACATTCAGCAAGAGTTAATTGATGATAACAAATCAACACCTCCTGAAATTGAAGCAACACACGCCATGTAGCCCAACACAAATATGAATTGTGAGATTCCTTTGGTCGTTCCAAAATCATTTTCCCACAGAGACAGCTCAAGAAAACTGACAATGGAAGACCTGCGTCCATGTGATTTATGCCTTACAGACACTTTCTACGCAAGAAACAGTAAAATGTTCCTCATCACCTCATTGATTGAATTGAACATTTTCAGTTTTGAGCATGCATCTTTTCAAATTGGGTTAGCTGCTTCAGGCTACTGTGGTAATAAAAATATAAATGCTTGCGCAACGGACCAGCAGAGTAGTCTGGTGCATGAAGTGACATCCCTTTGATTTAAGTGTTACAGGATTAAGTCACAAATTCTGCCAGTGTTTCCTAACGATTAAAAAGCCATTTTTAATGACACATTTACTAAGGTTTGTTAGAAGATGTATTTTGGACAGGATTGCAAAATAACAGGAGCAGTATACCTGGGCAGCAAACTGGCTGCAGTATGCATGCTTAAAAGTCAAAATGTTTCATTATGAAATACTTTGTCAAACTCCAAACTTCAGACATAATACAAGTAATAATAAAGTATATAATGGTGATTAAAACAGCTCTAAATTGAAGCTGTAACCTCACAAACCCTCATTATTATTTCAGGGATACTACCAGTCGAGGGAAAAAAAGGTTGAAATTCACAGATGGCCATTCTAGCTTCTTACAAGTCTGTGTCGGACTCCATCCAGGGTCATCGCAAAGGCCGTCAAGGTTGCAGCAGAATGATAATCAAAAATAGGACCATTTTCTTTCTTCTCAGGAGCTCAGTGAAAGAAAGTCGGAAATCCTTTGGAACAGAATTTTCCCCATCAATGGCAAGTTTTTGTCTGTAGGCTCAAAAAAACAGGCTGTTGCCAGATTTACGGTTCATTAAAATACTTGTGGTGGTCCAGACAAAGTATCTGTAAAAAAACAAGAGAAAAAACAAACATGTTTAAATGTCAAACATTTAAACCAACGGTTTGCAAGGACCAGCACCACCCACTCGCCTTTCTCACTTTCAAACAAACCTCTAGTCTCCCTTACAGTGCACTAAAATGTCCCACTCATCGATGCGTTACATTTCCCCTCAACTTGTGAACCTTATTTACACAAGCACTGCAAGAACATTTAATCACATTCTGTAAAATATTGGATGGTCAACTGTAATGTGCTTGTGAGCTCTTTGGTACAGCCCAAGTATGAGCATGACCATGCAAAGAAAGTTGAAATAGTAGTGCTTGTACCTCTTCCTCACTGTACCACGCAGGCAGTGCAGCACTGTTCCTGCTTCTCTGGTAGCGTGGAATAATTCATCTGTCGGACAATCTCTGCAAACAGCTCGTCCACCATAGTCTTGCTCTTCGCAGAAGTTTCAATAAAAGGACAACCCCACTCCTGAGCGAGAGCTCGTCCATCTGACCCAGCAACCTCACGTTCAGATTCCAGATCAACTTTATTCCCAACCAGGATCAATGGAACCTTCTCAAAGCGCTTCACTCGCACTATCTGGTCTCGCATGGGTCTGATGTCCTGAAAGATGAAGAAGGAGAGGTTATGAGTGTGTGGTTTTTAATGAAATCCAAAGGTTTTTTGCAGCACTGTGAAAAATTATCAGCATACCAATTTAGTTGTTTATCAGTTCTACTAAACGTCTTAAAAAAACAAAAAGCCGAAAATGAAAACCTGCTGACCGGTGGTGTGATATGGTCTAGAGTCGGCTGGGTTCAAGGCACTCTTGTGATGAAGGCAACAGTAGGAGAAAAAAAAAGCCCTGACGAAGGCCACTGTGCCGAAAAGCGTAGGCAAAATATCTCTGTCTCAATCCCTTCTCTTCCCTAGCGTTGCCTTCATAACAAAAGTGTCGGCCGCTACATCACCGGTAAGCAGGTTTTAATTTTAATTTTTCTAAATTATTCCCACCAGATAGAGCACCTTGTACACAAATTGAAACTCAACACACAATGAACAAGGCAGTCTTGTCTGTATGTTTTTAGAAACTGGTGATTTAAAAAAAACATATATATCTATGATTACATATACATGCAAAGTTCTAAAAATACTAATTACTAGCTAATTATTAAATTATAAAGTCTTAGTTTAATATGTGCCACTACATCATTCCCTGTGTGAAGTGTATTTAATTTAACAACAATCTAAATAGTTGGTAAATGAGAGTTAAGATTATACATCCTACAAGTCTGATTTGTATTTCAACAAGTACTGTAATCTTACTAAAAAAGTGTAGATTATGATAATTTCCTTGTTTTGTAAAATGTAATTATTTCAATGAACTGAAATATTTTAGTTGATCGGAAGCAAGGAAGTGGTCTGTTTGTTTTCACACATGTTAATATGAAAATGCTGTGCAAACTGACATCTCAGATTGTCTGTTTGCTTTATTTTTGAATGCTGGCACACTTGAATGTCTTTCATGAAGCTCTGTTAAAAAAAAAAGTGTACAAGCTATACAATTTTTCTTGACTATTTTAATGTTGCTTAAAACTGGACATGCCATTGGGCAGGGATTGTATGAAGCATTTATTTATTTATTTTTAAATGACAAATTGTGTTCCATCTTTTAAGAGAGTGCATCATATTGTCAATTATTGTTGGGTAATATAGAATCAAATTTATGCTAAAATTACTACAGCAATACTGGCTATAAATGAGTGTTACCAGACCAATTGTTGGCATTCTTTAATAAACAAATTTTGGTCGAAGAAGTACAGTAATGATGCAGTTCAACGCACTCAATATTTATTGTCAATTTATTTCAGCGTTTGAACACTCTGATTAAACACCTGGGTATGAGCAGCATCCATTTCGGTCATGATTAAGGCGTCTTGCAAATCACATACCTGAAACGACTGCTGGTTGACCAGGCTGTACACCAGGATGAACCCCTGCCCGTTCTTGATGTACAGATCTCTCATGGAAGCGAACTGCTCCGTCCCCGCCGTGTCGAGGATCTCAAGCACAGAGGGAGACGAATCCACCTCAATCTCTTTACGGTAAAAGTCCTCGATGGTTGGGTCATATTTCTCGATGAAGGTGCCGGTAACAAACTGGACGGTCAGCGCGGACTTGCCGACCCCACCGCTGCCCAGCACGACGACTTTGTATTCTTTCATTAGGGCGGTCTAAGCAGGCTAACGTAGCTGCTAATGTCGTAGCTACACTGCTATACTCGCTCTAGAAACATTTATCAGGCCTTGAAAAAGAGCCAAAAAGCATCTGACAAGTGTAACGCGATGTATATTAATCCTCTTCATTCACATTAACCCAAATGAGCGCTCATACTAGTTTAATCCTAACTTACCTGACTACTTAGCTATCTAAAGTTTATGTCCGTAAACGTTAAATCTGGTGTTAGCTAACATGAAAACTAGCTCGCTTCTGGCTAAATTCACACTGTGCCATGCTCGAGCCTTAAGTCTTTACATCCGATCTGATAAGCCAGAACTACCGGGAAACTTACAGTCTAGCTACAGACAGCAAGTCCGGGTGATGCGCATAACACTCCCTCTTTAGACCAGATACCTACTTCCACACAAACAAACACATACCGGCCCACCGGTATCGCAAAACGCAGGGCTGTTTAGGTTATGTCTGACCGTTCGGGCCTAGTTCTGGTTCCGGCCCGCCGTTTTGGCATGCGGGTGTGCTATCGATTGGCAAATTCGCAATTGAATTTTATAATCCGAAGGTCCATTAGCTATATTTTGTTGTAATTCCAACGTATATTCGACCCTTCTCAGCAGATTGTGTATCAGTGAAGGTAGCTTTTCTTCCCACTGATTTCCTGAGGCTAACAGGCGGATTTCCGTTAGAAACTAAATGACTTCCGTTATTCCAGTTTTCAGAATAAAACCTTCAACAGGTTGGCGTTCTCCGTTAGGTCGAGATAGATAACGGCGTAAACTTAAAAAAAACAACTAGGTTTACGCATCAAAGGTATATCCCCGAAAAGCAACCAATCCACTGCATGTTCACTCAACCCACTTGATTGAACTCCTCAAATTAAATGGGAAGTTAGATCCGAAAAACTGTTTTTTGGAAAGAAGAAAAAGGTCATCCTAGTGAGTTATGTAAGAACTTTTTGGGGAAAAATATGATACATACACTACAGATCTCCTTGAATCGATTCATATGCACCAGATTTTGACTAAATCTGACCAACAGTTTTGAAATTATGGCCCAAAAACGTTTGGAGATAAAGCTCCCTCTACTGGTTGAAATATGTAATTTACATCTCCCAAAATCAATCCAATGCTTCCTTGCACTAAGGTCTATCAAGGACTAAAAATTGAATAATTATCCATTTTATAGTTCTTGAGTTATCGCGTTAACTCAAAAACGCGATAACTGCTATTATTTTCTGCTGGCAGCTCCATGTCCAGTTTCTTTCTACGAATATATACAATATCTGTTCTTTTCACATGTCCCCCACTTACTTTGTCCCCAAGACGTCTTACCTGAGCTGTCTCGCTGATATGCTTGTTTCTATTCCTGTCCTTCCTGATCCCTCCCATAGAAAATCTTCTGCTCTGCTCAGCTCTGCTCCCTTGTCTCCAAGCCTCACAAAAGGGCTTGTCCCACCAAGGTCTTGTAAACCTTTCCCTTTCCCTCTTGTTGCTACTCTTCTGTCACAGATAACTTTTCACACTAACCTTCAACCACTTCACCATACCTACCCTCACTTCTACACCACATTTCCACACTTGCTATTGCTTTGAACAGTTGACCCCAACTAATTAAACTCCTGCACCTTCTTCACCTCTACTCCTTGCATCCGCACCATTCCACCTGCCTCCCTTTCATTCGCACATGTATATTATGTCTTGCTGTAACTGATCTTCATTCCTGTTCCTTCCTGCACATACCTCCACCTCTCCAGGTTTTCTTCCACCTGCTCCCTGCTCTACCTACAGATCACAATGTCATCCGCGAACATCATAGTCCATGGATACTCCATCCCCTTCCATCTCCATAGCAAACAAGAAGGGGCTCGGGCCGGATCCTTGATGCAACTCTACCTCCTTGAACCCATCCGTCACCCCTACTAGAATCCTCACAGCTGTCATGCTGCCCTCATACATATCCTGTACAACTCTAACATACTTCTCTGTCACTCCAGACTTCCTCATGCAACACCGCAATTCCTCCCTCCGCACTCTTTAGAACGATTTCTAAAAACACAAAGACACAATGCAACTCCTTCTCACTTTTACTCTTCCATCAGCACTCTCAAATCAAACATATCAACTTTAATGCTCTTTCTTGGCATGAAATCATGATGCTGCTCATAAATTGTAACCACTTTTCTTAACCTAGCTTTCATTACTCTTTCCCAGATCTCATTTTTTGGCTCATCATTTTTATACCCATGTAGTTGCTACAGCTCTGAACATCCCCCTTGCCCCCACACTCTCTTCACTTGTAAGCACATTTCCATCTCAATCCTTAATTACCTTAATCCTAGGGCATCCGTCCCATCTCAATCACCCTGCCTAGCCAATTGGTACAAATCCTTTTCCCTTCCTCAGTGTCAAATCTCTCATACAACTCATCATAGGCCTTTCGTTTAGCCTTTGCCACCTCATTCTTTGCCTTATGTCTCATCTCTTGGTATTCCTGCCTAATTTCTTCATTGTCATGCTATCCCACTTCTTCTTCACTAAACGTTTCCTGCTTATACTCTCCTGCTCCTCCTCATTCTACCACCTCATTCTCTCCATATTTTCTTTCCTCTACCCAGATAACACATCAAGCACCTTCCTACCTGTCTCCCCTATCACATGTGCTGTGGTTGCCCAGCCATCTGGTAGTTCTTCTCTACCACCCAGAGCCTGTCTCAACTCCTCCTTGAAGTTTACACAGTAGCCTTCCTTCCTCAACTTCCACCATTTGATCTCCTGCTCGACCTTTGCTCTTTTTTCCCATTATACCCCTATAATCATCCTACAAACTACCATTCTACGCTATCTTGCATTGATCACCCCTGTTCTCCCTGGGAATACTCTCCATCACTATATCAACTTACTCCAGAAATTCTCTGTCTCTTCCAACTCAAAACCAACTTGTGGGACATAAGCGCCGACAATGTGCATCATTGGACATCCAATTTCGAATGTCATACTAACCACTCTGTTTGACACTGTTGACGTCCAGAACAATCTTTAAATACTCCTTCTTTAGGATCACCCCTACCCCATTTTTCTTTCCATCCACACCGTGATAAAACAGTTTGTTCCCTCCTCTACAACAAGCACTACAACATGATGTTTTTATTTTATTGTTCAATAGAGAATTAAAATAGATATGTTCAAATGTTCAGTTTTGACAAACCCCAACCCCTATTAACTTTTACTGGAGCAGAGTGATGTCATGATTCACATGAATATTCCACAGGATGACAAGGTTTAAGCAGTGCATGGGCAGGATTACTGTTGTAATAACTGCTGATGGGGGCTCAAATTACAATATGTAAAACAATGTATATGTATCCTGCGTACGTGTCTGTGAGACAATTATGGTGCTTACATTTTTGGTGTTATTTTTTTTGTCTCTTTGTTCTTGACACTGATTACATTAAGAAAATGAGTAAATGGTAAGGCATAACGAAACAACATACAATGGAATTTGCAGATAAATAAAATGTATATTTAAATCAGTTGAGTGTAGATATAAGCAATAACATATACTTAATCAAAATTAAATGATTTTTATCAAAGGTAATGAATAACTATCAGTATAACCATTAAGTTTTATATTAAAAAAGACATCCCTGTCCCCAGCAACACACTCCAGCTCCTGGGGATGCAGAGGCGTTCTCATGCCAGATAAGTTCTGTAGTCCCTCCTGTGTTCTGGGTCTACCTCGGGGTCTCCTCATTTGGAAGTGCCTGAAAAACCTCCAGAGGGATGTGTCCTGGAGGAATCCAAATCACATGCGCAAACCATCTCAACAGGCTTCTTTCAATACTATGGAGCAACAACTCTACTTCGATCTCTCTCCGTATGTCTGAGCACTGCACCTTCAATCTGAGGCGGAACCCAATCACCCTAAGAATGAAGCTCAGTGACTACCCAGAGCTCATGACAATTGGTGAAAGATGGAACGTAGTTGGACTGGTAAAATTATGCCTTACGACTCTGCTCTTTCTTCACCACAAAAGGCCGATACAATGCCTGCAGTACAGCAAAGACCGTAACGAATTGCGGGTCCAGCTCCCTGTCCCTTTTCCCATCACCCGGGAACAAGAGGCCAAGATACTTTAACTACTTTGCTTGAAGTAGCAACTCATCCCCAACCAGATGGGGACAGTCCACCGTTTCCTGGCAGAGAACCATGGTCTCAGATTTGGAGGGTCTGAATCTCCTACCGGCCGCCACACATTCAGCTGCAAACCGCTCCAGTGAATGCTGGAGGTCATGGACTGATGGAGCCAACAGGACCACATCAACTGCAAATAGCAAAGGTTCGATTCTAAGCTCCCCAGTCCAGACGTTCTTCTTACCTCGACTGTGCCTTGAGATCCTGTCCATGAATATCAGAATATCAAGAACAAAATCGGATGGAACACACAATTGCGGAGTCCCACGTTCACTGAAAACATGACTTTCTGCCGAGAATACGGACACGCTTTTCACTTTGCTTATGTAGAGACCGGATGGCTCGTCTTAATGACCCCGATACCCCATACTCCTGCACCACCCCTCCGCAGGACTACACTAGACTGGACACATGGTCCTAGGCCTTCTCCAAATCTACAAAATACATGTAGATTGGATGGGCAAATTCCCTTCAGGTCGCAAGTATGGCTGAAAGAGAAAACTTTGGTCCATCATTCCACTACCAGGACGGAATTTGAAATCCCCCCCCGAAAGACCCCAATGACAAGGCAGCCAAGGGATGGAAACCACGCCCGGAATAGGGAGTCCCTTCTGGAGCCAGACCTGGGAGGAGAGCTCTTTGGCGAGCGTCACTGGGCCGGTTTCAACAGGGCTTGGCTGCATGAACAAGCTTCATGGAGCCGCCACCCTGTGGGCTCATCACCTGCAGAGATGGGTGATGGGCTTGGGTGCTACAACATTATGTTGTAGTGCTAGTACGGGCACCAGAATTGCTTTATAATTAGATAGAATATACTATGATTGATTAACACTCACATTAATATCGGATTAAGATAATGATTTTGACTTTCCTTCAGAATATAACCTTTTCTCATCATGTCAGTACACCCTGACATTCCAGGTTGGTGTGGGGTTATGGATCCAACAGAACAGAAACTTAAAAACAGTGGTAAAAACTTCCTATATAAGTGTTAATATACAAGTGACTTAATATATAAAATATAATTGGTAAAGGTAGTGTTTCAAGGTTGTGTTACTTTTGGTTTCCGTTCAACCACCTGAAAATGTATTTCCAAAGTGATAACTAATTATCTTCTTAGAAGGTTTTTTGATTTGCTCTGATGTGGAAACCTGAAGAGGCCGTAACGTAAAACAAACACTGGTGGAAAGACATGGAGGGTATAAGTGTTGGCTTAAATCTTCTATCATTTAAATGTTTTGAACTGAGTGAAATAGTAGTTTATTATGTTATTTAAAACTATATATATAAAGTGAGCGTATGTTCATGAGATGATAATAACTTGTACTATAAATGTAACCTACATTGGCCTACATTTTGAGTCACAGTTAAAAACCTGCTTCTTCAGGAGATAAATAGTGGATGTCTTTTTAAAGGAACAACACACGCCAAAAGAGGATCACAATAATGAGTTTTATTAAAGGTCAAACGGAAATTGCAAAAGTCATCACAGGCACAGTAACTTATTCATAACAGCTTTACACTGCAAAATAAATTGGCGTGTAGCACAGCAGCACATACAAGCATCACAAGCAGAAAACAGAATGAAACAATAGATTGCAAAGAAACAGCAATCACTTTCAGGTCTTTCCTAGTGTCAGAGATTTTCATATGGCTTAGTCTTAAACAGTCTTTGCCCCTCATCATCTTCCAGGGGTTACTATTCAGTCATTCACCTTACCCAGTGACACCTCCCAAAAATGTTTTTAATGAAGAGCTGAATGAGCACACACTCAATTTCACTTAAATCTGATGTAGGATGTAAAATAAAACACTAATACAGTTGAATTATTGTAAAGAATATTGGCAATAAATTAACTTAAAAACAAAAATATAAGTTTCCTTAGGGACTGGTGAGTAACTACGTACAATTTTTCCACTTACATGTGTACTTTTCTTTTGTCATGTAGAGTCTGAGGGCTGTGAACAAATTTAGCAGAATGACTCAATCACTCCCCCAATAGGACCAGGTGCCACAACAACTGCGATGGCAACAAAATCATTGACTTTAATTTCAATTGGAGAACATCATATATCCTTGTAGGAACAGATTTACGCAAAGATGTAGAACAATATTGTAAAACAAGGTTTTTTCCAATTTTGACTTAAATCCTGAGAAGAATTCCGATTTAGTGTTTTTTGTTATGATGGGGTTGATGAATCAAAAATATAAAAACAATTCAAATGATTTAAGAACATTTCTCACTATCTCACAACAGTAGAGTTTTTTTTTTATATTTACTCCTCCATTTTCTTCTGGATATTTCTCAGCCAATAGGTGGAGCTCCACTGTTCTTTATTTTGTTCATTAGTGGGGAGAGAACAGCACCTGGACTTCTGTATAGATGAAGAGCATTCAGGGAGAGCAATAAGGTACAACTGTCTTTAGAACATATGGTTCCAGACTGAATATTTATTAAAATCAATGCCTCATTTTTGAAATATAACTGTACCCAAAATGTCCCACTAAATGAACAGAATAAGCTTAAAAAAAAAAAAAAAAGATGGTTTATAGCTAGGCAATGTCATGCTTAGGAAAGAACAGAGCTCTAGCAAGTAAACAAAATGAAAGATGCCACAAAGCAATATCTTTATGGTGTAATAAAATAATAGAAATACTCACGTTATTAACAATACATTGGTTTGTTTTTTAATCAGTTACTTTCTTTATATTCAAAATAAATTTGGAGTATTTTGACATAGTTATGTACATAAGTGCAAACAAGGTGAACATCACACATTCATATACATCTCAGCAAGGATCGACATCACCCAGCACAGCTGGGCAGGAAGAAGCATCTGGACCACCTTCTTGACCAAAACTGAAACAGAATGTATGAATGAAAGCTCAATTCCCCATACACAGGAAACTGAGTGAGGTCCATCCAGTCTGCAGGAAGAATGAGGACTGATGACTTTAACGTAAAGATGATCTTTCAATTAGTCCAAAAGCCTATTTACCTCCCTGATCAAATAGGTGCCAACTTTAAAAGTCAAAGTTCTTATTCTTCAAAAACACAATATATAAGTACAAATGATATAATTAATGCAAAACAGACAAAACAAAATAAACACCTGATATCCCCTTAGGACCTTTTGGAATTTACAAGAATCTAAGTTTTCCATATAAAATATTTTTATCAATTCTTCAATAACAAGACCATCTAATTGGACAACCCTTTTCTGTATAAGTTAAATTTGTGTTTTATATCACTGAGTATAAAGAAAATTCTGAAATTCTGATATCAGGAAGGTAGCCATGTTGCTATTTTTTTGTACAAGCAACACCATTTATTATTAACAATGACTCCCTAAGTGTATACAAATGATTTTTATATATTATCTTTTTTCTTGTTGGTCCACACAAACTGTAAGAGATATATATTGTTTTCTTATTTCCATGGTGTGTTTTTATATTAGATAAAAAGCCTAACTTAATATGTGTGACTTTCATACACTGTTACCCATCTTTATACAGTGATTGAGACGTAAGGCCCTCTGCCTGTGCCTTTGTGCAACAGACTACAATCAGGATCCAATTAACTGTCCACTACAGGATCTGGTCATTGGACACAGTGACCAGATCAATTTCTTATTCCAGATAAGTCATGGGAATATGGGAAAAATACAATAGGACCAAAAAGGAATCAAGGAACGAGGAAAAGCAGTGACTATTTTAATGTTACATTACATTTCCCACCACTAACAACCTCTTTGACAGAAATATTAAAATGCTCTTAAGAGGCACTACTTATTTATTAAGTATTCTGTTTTTGTTCCAGGTGGACAGCGATTAGTGAAGGCATAATATTGTGTTAAGTGGGGGAGCGATGAAGGCGACAGAAAAGGTATTTCTTGGCTGGACATTTCAATTATAGATTTTATTGATTAAAAGACTAAAACTTGTGTTTTACATTCTACAAGAGAAAATTGTGATTGTATTGCATCGATCTACAGACCAATGACAAATTGATTTGTCTATTGTAAAGCATAGTATAAAGCTCGTCCAACCATCCATTTTCTATAACCTCGCTAAATTATAAATCTTTTGTCTACTTTTGAACCCAGAGACTTTTAGCAGAGAGACGATAGTGCACAGTACCCGATCACTTTGTTGCTCATTTAACTAATAATTGTGGAAAGAGAACTGGCTGACATATTGATAAGAATTTTTAAAATGGCAGAAATAAGCCTACCAATACTTCTACTGTTTACCAATTAACACATTTAATCAAGTTTGAATAAATGTGTAAAAACAAATAGTATAAATTACAATTTTGGTCTTTTCCAACTCAACTCACTGAACATAGTTGAAAGCGTGTTAATGAGTGGGAAACTGGTGAGGGATTACATCCTCGCTAGAGCAAGGAGTCGCCTGTAGTACCTGCAGTACAAGGAGAGAACTGTTCAAGCCAAATTACGTGAAACTTTAAGAAGACAGATGCAAAAAAAGGAGAATGAACAGATTTTCTCAATGTTGTCCAGTAATGATGCCATTAATTAATAATTATTATAAGTACAATTTGGGCACTATTGGTACTCTCAAATGTAGTACTTTTGTACTGTACTTGTACAATTCTGCTTTAACCTTCTGAGAGTGAAAGTATTTCTACAAGTAGTCACACCAGTTATTGACAATAAATATGAATCTATATAACAATACACACACTTATATGTCTTAACACAGAATCAGCTTGGTACTTAAGTGCCTCGGTACCTCAGGCAGGAAATATTCTATATATAATGACATTTTTATTTCAACATATCCGTCTTTTAGACGGGTATGTGTAGTTTCTGCGTTAGATACATTCACAACACGATAACATTATTTGGAACTAATGTTAAATGAGAATATCTGCAGTATTCATAACTAACCAAATATGTGAATCATTGTTTCAAAACAATAATGTGTGCATACAAGTCACTGTTTTCTTTTATATTTTTACATAAATGAATAATAAAAGTAATTTCAACCCAGCTTCCAAAGATGTTTGTCGTTACATTTTGTTAATTTGTGATTCCTTACTGACATTTAGAAAAGAAATGCAACTGGTCTGTACTTTTTATTTCCCATCAGACATGAAAACATGTTTTTTGTTCCTCAAATGCATGACTTTACGATACTGGCAAAGCTTTCTGATTAAAGCAACCGCTGCCTTATTCAGAGTCTTATGGTTTGGGGCAGAAGGGGTCATCGGTAGAAAAGACGACACATTTAAAAGTCAGACAAGGCATTTTCAAATTCTAAGCTTTCTCCCTGAAACTTGAAAACATAAAAATCTTGACTTATTCAGTCCAAAAGCCACATAAAGGGGAACTATCAGACGGAGGAACTACATCTCTGTGTTTGAGAGGGGAACATTTATTCAGAGGCGTCTCCATGTACTGTAAATACCGCCACTTGGCACACACAGATCTTAGGCACAACATCAGGGGCCAAATGCAGTTCCATCTCGTGCAATTATTCCGACATCAGATTTAAAATGTGCAAATCATAAAATCTGCCAATTATAAAATGATGTGGTTTTCAATCTGACCGCCAGAAACATTGATTTGTCTTTACTGTTTTTTGACCTGATTTGAGCAGAAAGACTTTTCTGCTTAAATCAGTTTTCTTTCAGCTTTTCTTGCTTTTTATAGAAGTCACTATGACTTTGCCTGTGGATTGCCATTCCTTTACCCCATGACAGTGTATCAAATCATGGAAGAAACGGGGCAAATCTGCCGGTTATTTACTCTCCGTCAATCAAGAGACAAGCAATACCATCATCACTCAAATTCAACCTTTTTTTAAATCTGCTATAAGGCAGTTTTTCTTAAAGCAAGAAATTAACAGCCACATTCTTAGAATCTAGAAACTAAATAACTTAATTTTACGTTATTCTTTTAAAGTGTCTTTTCATCCAGACATTATCAGATAATGACTATGAAATCAGGGGACAAATCCTAATGAATATTTATGAAACAATATAACAATATATTATGTATAATATTAAGTTGTTGACCCCTGCGATAAGATTTAATATTCAACAATATAAGCAATGGGCTAATATAAAATATTTTCCTAAAGACAGGTATTGCCTTTTAATGGCAACTTAGAAAATCTTTCAATGCAATTATTTTTGGAAACCAAGTGTTCTCTGCAGTTGAGCAGACAAATCAAAGGCACAAGAAAATTATCAACAACTCATTGAAGATTTATCAGGCAATATGAGACTGTGGGAAAAAAAATCAAATAAAAAAAAACATCCTGAAATGTAAACATGACATCATATCAAAACTTCTTTCATTTTGAGAACACATTGGTTGTAGACTGAGAACAAGTCATTTTTCCGACTTTGGAACCATTAAAATTGTTGGGTCACCTAATGTATTGACTCCCATCCTTAAAGGCGTCTCAAATGTGTGTGTTTGTATGTGCGCACGCATATCTGCTGAACTTTTGAAGACATCATGTATGGCTGTAAGAAGGAGGGAGCTCTATTGCTCAGCCCGATCGAGTCATTATGCATCAGGATGGCTTCCTTAAAGCAACACTAATGCATCCAGGCTTGTATTGCATGACCCATCACAGCTTTCTTACTTTTACAATACTTTATAAAAAGTTCACATTACCACTCAGTCAGTGTGCACTGTAGGTGAGGCACATGCTTGCTGCATTCAGGAAGATGGCAACCATGGTAGTGTGAATGCTTTGGGGGCTTTAACTGGGGTTTCGAGATAGGTTTAGTGAGTTTAGTGCCACCGGAGATGCCACCAGCAATTTAGGGACAGGACAGAAATGGTTTTCCATGGGAATGCACTGGAGATCCACTGGATCAGGCGTCAGAAGTTCTGAGGAGTCTACTGTAAGAGAGATATGAGGAGGGGTTGAGAGGATGAGCAGTTGAATCCCAGCAGTTTCAACCAGTGTAATATTTAAAGCTAATCTTCTTTTGTTTTAACGGAGTAAACATTGAAAATATTTTTCTTTCAAATAACTACCAAAAGAAGTGATTAAAGATAAATTAGAGTGTGTATAATTTATTCTAAAGAGAGCTGATACTATCATAAGAAGACACTGCCAGAAGCAATGATAGCAAATTTACGAGTGAAGACAAAAAGAAACCTCAAGGGCTTTAAGAAGAAAAAAGAAAAGGCAAATTCTTCGAGCAATAGTCATGATGCATTTATCCAAATCATCTCACATGACCACACCCTCGTTAGAATAACATACCCGCACAAAAACCACAAAGATTGTGGAGAAAATGAAATATGCAAGAATGTCTCAGCTGGGAAAATATGAATTAAGTCTTTCCATTGGCTGGTGGAGGCAGTTTTGTAATTCGATAACATAAGCCTCATGCCAGGTTGTGGAAGTCCATGAGGATGAGCATTAAAGCTGATGGGGGTGATGTTTTCGGATGTAAAAAACATTGTATAGCCTTGTTGTGTGTCAGCTGAGAAATCTCTGTTGCTAATCCTTCTTGTGTTAATTAAGGTATTGTGATTCTTTGACAACAAACTACAGCTGAATTAATTTATAATATCACAAGACTTCCAAAAGGAGGACGGATGAAATGGGAACATAACACATGTAACATTACGTACAGCCATTTCTTTTCCTGATGAATGCAGATTTATGGATCATACATGTCATCTCATTGGATGCTCATCTATAAGGCTAGTATGGAAAATCCTTAAAATGTATCCAGAATCCGAAAGGAAAAAAAGCGTATTTTGAAAACATTCAAGAAATTAAATACTAACAGTTGCAAAACTTGATTAATTAAATTCAGTAAATTGTCCCAAACTAATGTCCCTAGCATTTAAGTAATCTGCTCTATCCTCTCAACCGTCTCTCATGATGTCCCTGCACTAAAATTAAGCTTTTATCTCTCTAACAATGTACGATACAATGTTACCCTGTAAGAACTCTGTTGAGTTTCCATCCGTCAAACATGACATGTATGTGAACAGACTCAGCAACTTCTGTTCTAAAATAAAAGAGAACTGAAATGGAAGAGCAAACCTGATTGATGGCCTCAGATTCAGCGAAAGGAACATTGGTGACTGGTGTTGAAGCCGACGAAACAGTGGAGGTGGCTGCACCGTGCATCACGGGAACTTTTAATCGGGCAAGTCAGGCAAAAGACAGGACGAGGATGTTGGGGAGGGAGGGGGGAACAGGAATGATATGGTTACAATGGCAAAATGTGCAGGATCAAAAGTTATGGCATAAATCCTGTGATATTGCCAGGGTGAATTCAAATAAATATCAACACACATGCAAATAAAATATAAAGAAAAATACATATTTTACTAGTGAAACTATTGCAAAATAAAATGCATTGTTTCAACAACAAATGGTAGCTAAACAAACAAGCCAATACACAGTCATACAATCTAATCAGACAGGAGTATCTGATAATTGTATTCAAAGGGACAGGGCATGTGTGTGGAATGAACAAATGGTCTGCTGGACACAAAAGAAATGTCAGATATATAATGTGATAACAGCTTTTCTCTTCAATTAAAATAAATGGATAAAATAATAATAATTAATATTAGCTGTAATCTGACGATGAGATCTAACTTATCGTCAGCAACATTTTTGTGACCTTCCTCGCCTGTGAGTCTAGAGTCTTGTTTTCATATTAACATTCATCTGCTCCTTGTTTCAGCCCATGACCCACATCCCTCTCATTTCAGGATCCTTGTTCCCCCTGTTTTTCCCTGCTTCAGTGATTTTCCAGATTGCCTGATGGTCCTCAGCTGTGTCCCTGCTTCCTATTGTATTTAATCAAAAGTGCCATTCCATTCTGTAACAACTTACGATATTCCTTGTGTCTATGATTTGAACCTAAGCCAACTGCACTGGACTCTGGTCATGCATAAATGTGGCCTCCAGCTAATCTTTTCTTTTTATGAATGATAGGAAAATGTACCAGGAGATGAGCAGGCGGTTTGGTTATGTCAGTAATATAGGTGCCTTGTCAATCTGTGTTGGGGAAGAGAGAGCTCAGTCATAAGGCAAAGCTTTTAATTTAACTGTCATTCTACATTCTAACCCTTTCCTATGGAGTTTTGGGGAACTGACCAAAAAGAAGGAGATCACGGAATCGTCATCAGATCACTGTGGATCCCACAGACTTACAAATACCTCAGTAACCCTTCCCAGAGAGACTGATCTCTATCGCATTCGTCCTTATCTCTTCAGTAATTTCCTTTGATTTTGGCATAATGTGATACTGGTGAGGGTTATGCTAAACCTTCCTGCTTCTAAGAAGGATCTGTTAAAGTGACGATCTGATTAATCAGGCCTGTGTGTGTCTAGTCCTGCTTCAAACAGTTTTTAACAAATTTTGGTAGATTTTTGGATATAGTTTCTAAAGGGGCAAGCAATTTCTCACACTGGTTCTGCTTTGTGCATGGTGCCTTCAGGAGCTGTTTGAAGGTATATATGATATACTGGCCCAGTTAGACAACTTTTGATTGAATAAATACAATTATCAATTGAACATTTTTTATATGGTTGCATTAGTTTTATGTTATGTTTTGTTTATTTTGAAGACCCAACACAATCTGAAATAAGATACCACGAGTAGGGTCGAATACAGTTTCTGATTTACCTGAGATAAGGTTTGGGTATTTTCTGCAATCAAAGCTCAACGTTTAACACCAGAGCTTCTTTGAATGTGTGTGAGAGAGATTTGACCATAAGTCTCAATAATTTGAGACACTTCTATTGACTTACGTGGTGAAGGCTCGTACCAACGTTATTATTAATCATAGGTGCATTTGTTTCAAGCCATTCCACATCTCTCTTTCCCCTTGTCTATATTTTTTTCTGAAAAGACTTGAAGTTCAAACTAATATTAAAGAAAACCATCTGCTTTCGCACGAGTGTCCGGTGTATGACCGAAAACAAACAGCTGCCTTGATGAAGGGAAAACTGCACTGAAATCCAAAGTAATTTATGGCGTCGTATATTTAAGCCACTTGACGAGAAATCATGCTCACCAATATGGCCATGTTGTCCTCCAATATATGGATCAATCATTCAGCAACTGCTCCTGTCCTCTATGTAATTTACAAATCATATGTACCTACAAGAAGCTCCTGTGGGCTCAGTACTCAGAAGAGGACGTGTTACGTTACGTACAGCTATATGTATGAAAAACAAGAAACAGAAATGGATGTGAACAGACTTAAAGGACAGTAAGAGATGGACAAAAAGAAAATAAAGAGGATAAAGATTTTTCGTACAATGAAGCGAAATTGGGCAACGATAGGTTGCAGGCAGGCGTGACTGTCACAATTAATGTCAACACACAGACATACAAATCCAGTGAGGATAAGATACCTGCCTTCAGCTTATGAGCAGAGCAGACATTTAAGCTTTGATCAATGTATTGCTGACATGGTACAGCCAAACAGCAAGAAATAGAGGTGATTGATTCTTTACTTTACTCCGCCTTCAACACAGAGCTGGTTGAGCATGAAGGCATAATTGATGTAGACTTCGTTGTTGTGTAATGTAAGCATGTGAGACATCAATCATTAAACATCTATACAGCTATTTTTTTTTTACAGTATCGCTGACCACAAAAATGTTGTTTTCCGTGTGGATAATTGTCTCCTATAGTTTTTCCTTTCAATAACCAAAATTTGTGCCAGCTGGAATGGTGAGGACATAGTTAATTTCGACATCCAATGCTGACACTTTACACTAGCAAATCAGACGGAACACTTCCAACCCAAATATTCCAGATACAATTTTCTGTTTATAAAACAGAGTACAGCACCAAACCCTCAAATTAGATTTATCTGGCTTTTCTTGATGAATGAGTTAAATGATTATGCAGCTTTAAAGATTGTTGGCAGTTATTTTGCAGTCAAACACTTTCAACGGCAATGCCACACAATAAAATGTAATGATACATTTCCCACCATACAATTCAAATCTGAATAAAAATAAGTCGAAAAGTACAGAAAATATTCAATTTCTAAAAATGTATTTTGGTGAAGAAATGTTTTCTGCAATATATGCAACAAGTGGACACTGAACAATCCTTGATGAGATAATGTTATTGGAGGCAAACAGTTGAGTTGCATGAATTTTACATCAATCAAGGAAAATGTTCATGCACAATGTCTATATAAGGCTTTTCAAAATAACACTACCATTTTGATTAATTCATTATAGAAAAAAAGTACGTCCATATGTCTGAACAACATACATCCACAATAGCTTAATAGTGATACAGATGGAAGGTAAATTGCTCTGGTCAACGAACAAACAGTTTTTGACGGTGCTGCTTCCTAACATTTTCTGAATGGCTCTTTCTAAATTATGTCAGGGCTTTCGCATCCTTGCAGTTAAGTGTATTATAGATTTATTCACTTTGTGTTTAAATGCCTGTTTGAGTGTTGATGGACGACGCCTGTTGAAGTCTCTGTACTCCAATGGTATGAAAATTCTTTGCTGCAGAAACTGCACTGAGCAGTTCTCTCCTATAAAAGACAAATCCATCGGTGTTTTACAACACGTGGCGACCACCCGTAAGGTGAACCACCACACCTACTGTGTTGGAGTGTGGGACAGAATATGTCAGCTGTATCCATAATGTTCATGCTACATACATATTTACTTTAGCCATTGGCCGGTCGAGCCAAGAATAAAACAAGAATAACAAGAATAACATCTAGATTACACCGGTCTGCGGTGCATGTCGAGCAAAAGTAGGGAAAACAAAGTGGATTGACAAAACACCGACATCATGCCTTGTCATCGTGGTTGAGTTTATTTCCCTCTTCTTTCACGGTTGTTTATGATATGCACTGATGGATAAACCAGGGTATAGTCTTTTCTATGCTTTATCATTCATTCAATGTAAAATAATCAACTTAAACACCAAGCCAGATTTTAAAATATATAGCGTAAAAGTAAAAACCTTGTCAGGAAAATTCATTCTCAAGTAAAATGCAGATACCTGAAAACTCCCCTTAAGTTAGTAATGAAGTGTTTGTGCTTTGTTGCTTCCCACTTCTGATATTATGGCCATTACATTTGTCTATTGCTTATGCCTCATATTGACTCTTATCATGTCAAGCAAGAGTGAAGCAAAAGCCAGTAAGAAGGGGAGGCGTGAAAGAATGTAGGATCGGGATCGGTCACATTGTAGAGAAGCCTTACACAGACAGAGCCTACAACAGAATGACCGAGTAGTAGAAGTTCTTCTGACTTACCAGAATCAGGTACCAAAGGTTTGTGAGAACAGTGTACCTCTGAGTTGTACTGCAAAGACTTTCTGGACTATGCTAAGGGTAATGCTAATTTGAATAGGGGCTCACCAGTTGGGATGAAGGCTTGTTGATGGAGCTGCATGTTAGCCAGGGCCTGGTGGTAGTGGAACATGCTGGGGTTGAAGACAGTGGCAGCAGTTCCATTGCTCTTCTCTAAGACCTGCCTCTTTGGTAGTGGCTGCATGGCACCTGGAGGTGGAGCCTTGCCAGGAAGAGACCCAAAAGAAGGAGGACAGAATTTATCTATCAACACTTGTCCTTGGAGATATCAACACTTGCCCTAAAACAAAAACTTCATTATCTTCTGTTATCTTAGAGTAGATATATAAGTACATGGACATCCAGCAGATATAGAGTTTTCTGTTTGGCAGCACAAGAGAACACAGTATTTAAGATTAACTGAAGTTATGTGAAGAAGCCTAGAGGTCAGACTCAGAGAAAAATGGGATCGCTCTGATTTCACTCATTACTGGGGCCATTACTGAAACATGAACCTGTAACGGATGGAAATACAATTATAAAATCATACATACAGTGGATAGAAAGCTGACGTGTGATGTTTTTCTATTATGTTAATATAAAATGGCTGGCAATATTACTAAAACCACCTGCTTATGTCCCAAATCTGCTGGAAAAATAGTTTGGCGCTGCACTGTATGTTCTGACACCTTTCCAACATAACTTGCATTAACTTTTTAAGCTATTCGTGTACCAAAGTGGCTCTTCTTTAGGATCTGATAACCTGGTTTTCCCTTCGATATCCACATGCATCAGTGAGCCTTGGTAGCTCCTGAACCTGTCGCCAGTTCAACAGATGTCCTCCTTATCATTTTGGTAGGTACTAACCACTGCAGACAAGGAACAGCCAACAAGACCTGCTGTTTTGCAGATGCTCTGACCCAGTTGCCTAGACATCTCAATTCAGCTCTTAACAAATTTGCTTGGATCCCTAAGCATGCCCATCATCTCATATATAACACATCTCATATCATATAAAATTCCAAGACAAAAGCTTTGCTTACTGATGAAATATATTCCATCCACTGACTGATGACATTGTAATGAGATAATCAATGTTAGTCTGACTTCATCAGTCAGTGTCAGTGGCTCTAATGTTACGATGATATGATAGTTACATGATAAAATCCATGAGTTTTAACTCATAGATTTCATTTTAAATATCTTTCTACACTATTTTTGTAGTAGGGTTGGCATTTTAAATTAAGTCATATAAATGTCTGATAATTAATAGTAAAAATATATTTTATTTAAAGAGCAATATAATAACAAAAAAAACAGCAACAAAAAAACAAAATTGTTCCTTAAACCCTGACTTATTTAAATCTAGGTAAATTATGGAACATCAGACAGTCTTCTCTTGAAGATTAATCATAGAAATTTACAATTTGGAGGGATGTATTTTTATATCAAACAGGAGATAATGACGCAAGCTTTGATGCTAATGATGCAAGTATTAACCAATGTGGCTCACTTCATCGAGCGTACAGGCTCAGACACTTGGGCAGCGGCAGACATTCTTGAAAAACGTAATCACGGAGTAGTATTACTAAATTCTGAGCTGGCTGAGGGATACTGGCAATTACCTTGATTCTTCACGGCATTAGTAATTAATAATCTAAACAAAGAAAAGGAAAATGATCTCCTCTTTCTCTGCTGTGTCTAGAAAAGAAGATCACTACTGACTTACACATGTTTTTATTTTATCGTAGAATAGCAGCTTAACTATTTTGTCAATATTAATTTTGGTAAATTGAACAAAAAGCTTTCGTATGTGTGCAAGTTGCAAAGCTGACAAGGACTCACCAAGGCTGCAGATGGTGTGTTTTGACTTGCTTGGTGCTGTGAAGCCTTGATCCTAGCCTGCAGGTGAGCCGGCGGATGGAAGTATTTGCACTTGTCTCGGCTGCAGCGGCCTTTAATGTAGTCCATGCAGACAATAACCGAGTTCTCGCTGCAGTCCACCATGCCAGACTCCATGGGGTGAGCATAGCGGCAGTCGCTCTCACCCCTCGTACAGTTACCTCGCTGGAATTCTCGACAAACCTAGTGGGGTCAGTGGGAGCACTGATCAACATTTACCTTTCATCACACTTAATCCAAACATAGTAACACAACAACTGCAAGCAGACTGCATACCTCCAGCTTGTCTGTGCGCACATGCTTTTGTGCAGAAGTACCATTGGCCAAGGCTGAAAAGCCAGTCGGACACCCAGGAACCAGAAGGGCAGTATTTGGCATCAGCTCAGGCATTAAGCCCATGCCTGGACCGATGTGGTTCAGATATGGATTGAATACCATGCTCTGACTAGTTGCCAAAGATGGTGTCATTGGAAAGGCTGTCTGAAAGTGGAAAAGAAAACCCGACACAGGAGGGACAAGTTATAGCAGAACTTCCTGCGGCTTGACGAGAGGATTTTGTGGTAATATGAGCAGTTTTGTGGTAATTTTTACTCAACCCTATGCAGTTTCTTTAAATATGACTAAAATTCAATATATGAAACATATGTATGTTGATTTAATTCAATAATACTAATTTCCTTTAAAAACAGGAATAAGTGTTGCAGACTTAATGTTTTAGTTCCGAGATGAGTTATAATGAAGATATAATACTGTGAGATCGCACTTTATCCTTATGTAAAGTGCGCTATAAATAAAATGTATTATTATTATTATTATATAGCAAGAACTAAAGTAAATCAAAACAGATGTGGTAAATGGCCTTAGGTAGTTTATTATTTTTATATTCTAATTGATTTAAATATGATCAATGGGTTAAATTTGATAGCTAGTTCTTGTTTGTTTGTTTATTAGTTTATAATGTTGTGGCTAATTCCCATAAACAGACTGTAACAATAATTGTAAATGGGTACGTTTTAGCTTCTATGGCCAATATTCATAATACATTATAGTAAATTGTATATAAATGTTCCTGTAAATGGGCAGGAGATAACGCAAGTAACTTTGGCTTTAATATCTAAAAAGTAGATGAAGAATACTCTTTTTCATTCTACATTAAAATAACAGTAACCCTGCTCCTGACAACACGACCAATGCCAGTACACAGACTGGTGTGTTTTTCTTCCAATACATGAAAATGTGATTTGAGTGGGCTGCTCACTATAGGCTGCAACTGGGCTCCGGGCACCATGAACTGCATCTGTTGAGCCAACATGGCTGCCGCAGCCTTCTGGTGGATCAGGTTGTTTCTCCCGTTGATCTCAAGCTGGGTTTTCAGATGCGGAGGTGGGTGTAAGTATTTGCAGTTTTCACGTGTGCAGCGCCCCTGAGAAGGAGAAATAGAAGAGGACAGGTGAGAGCAGACATATGGAGTGACACCTCAGAGTGACTCTAAATGTAAAGGTCCAGTGGAATGGGTACAGTGGTATTTAAGATCAGAAATAGATTTCAATAGTGGGGATATTAGTTGTAGATGTTTTTATTTGGATTCAGTCTTCAACCGCACAAGACAAGTATAATGTGACTTAGATGGCAAATTAGTCAAGACTGCCCCACGACATTGCAGTAGAACACAAATATTTAATTGAACTCCTTGATCTGTGGGATCAAGTTTTGTTTATTAATTCAAACACCAAGAATAGAGTGGGTTTACAGAACAAAACTATTAAGCATTTGAATTCTAGTGAGCTACAGTAATAAAGCAACCCTAAAGACTACAAATTCATGAGCAATGTGTCACTACTTACTAAAAATGTTCATAATTACATGAATGCAAACAAAAATCAACAACAAATTGAGCAAAAAGATTGTTGAACATAAAGATAGAGAGTGACAAACTAATGATTGATTTTCGCTGGCCTGTATGTCAGATTCTGTATGTCTACCTGCTAGTTCAGCCCAATGAATACACTCATCTGCGGTATGAGCAAAATAAACATTTATAAATGTGACTGACAGCAGCAGATACTATTATTTTGCTCGTAGAGGAGCAAAAATAGGATCAGATGAAGAATAGAGGCCAGTAATCGTATTCACATGAAATATTATACTGTATTGCATCAGATTCTTTAATAAGCATGTTAACTGATCGTTTACATATACTTAATAAAATAATTGAGTTGAAATATCTTAACCATCCAAAATATTTGGAGTCACTGATTTCCTTTAATAATATGTACTACAAAATAGTACAAGTATTTTAAAAGTATTTTAAGTATCGGTGTGATAATTAAAGATTATTGTATTGCTTCTTTAATTCGATCATATAATTTGGAGAGAAAAACATAAACCCGGCAGATCATACTTGCTAAGTGTGTCTTTAGATATCATTATTTTTTATTTCAGTACATTTTCAATAATTATGTAGAATTAGGAAGTCCAATTATTTCAATGCCATTTAAGGTAAATGGCTTAGAAAAATTGCATGTAAACCTGATGGTGATAGATGCCAAAGATAATAATCCTAATCCTTCGTGTAAATATAATTTGCAAATGAAGGTGGTGAGTACAAATGATGGAAATGAATACTTCACACATCAATTTGGGTTCCTGGAAGGGGTGTAACGATTCATTAATCCATATCGGTATATTGGCTTGTCGAACAAAGATCCAATCAAATAGATGGAAAGTCAGAATACCGATAAATATCGTCTTTTTTAAAATAAGCCTTTATTTTGAAATGACTACCAGTTCACGCCTGCAGTGTTTCCCACACACAGACTCCCTTCCCTCTCAGCACACAGACCTGTGGACCATTGGAACAGCCAGAGGCTGCAGTTTCATTTGGCCCCATTAACCTGCTCTCTCTGAACGTTAGAGTTCCCTTCGGCGGATAACCTGTTCTTCAAATGAGAGATAAAGGCTTCCGGGCGCAGTCTTAATGTTTACTGCCTCACAACAATGTGGAAAATAATTACCTCTTGGTCTGTTAGCTTAATGTTAACATATAGTCGGAATCGCCGTGTACGTGCTAACGTAGTTAGCGTTGATGGCGCGACCATAATCAAACAC
This sequence comes from Lophius americanus, assembly GCA_037951165.1. Taxonomy (NCBI): domain Eukaryota; kingdom Metazoa; phylum Chordata; class Actinopteri; order Lophiiformes; family Lophiidae; genus Lophius; species Lophius americanus. The sequence goes on along the minus strand of JBBDHG010000008.1, from coordinate 5,023,557 downwards.
TAAACGATTATATGAAAATAAACTTTTACAATAAACATATATTTGTCAGTTAAACTTAAAAAAAGGTTTGTTAATGAGACGCTGAGTTCTAACATAACACAAATTAGTCACTGCAGAAAATATATTGTTCAGAAGACCTTCTTTATGAGCGGCTGTTTAAAGACAACCCCATCTTTTTCTTGATATGTTGTTCTGTAGGATGTAAATCATTCAGAGTTTAATGCTTCCAAACCACTGAGAACCGCACGTGTCAGATACATGTATAAATACAACTTCAAGAAACACAAATGTTGACAGTTACAGTCATAATTTAAGGGAAATACGGGGTCCTTAATGTTAACTGATAAGAAAAAAAGCATTTTTATCCAAACATGAACAATGTATCAATTTACAGTGAAACACAAGTATTGTTTTTTGTTGTTATTATTACATTTCAGCATAAAATAGTCAAAACATGTCAAATTGCTTTACAATTTTTCTTTCTTAAGGTGAAATGCAACCAGTTTTGTTAACTAGCACTTTGAGATTTGATCCAAATGTAAAGTGCATTATAAATTAAATGTATTATTATTATTATTATTAAATAGGTAAATAACATCTTCTATAATCGATCGCAGGTCCCTGAATTGAATAATCATAATCGTATTGTGGCAGACTTTGTGATAACGGCAAATATCGCAACGTTGTCCAAAGAATCGTTATAATATCTTATCGGGATGGACCTGGTTATTTACAACCTTAGTTCCTGGTGTACAGAGACGTTGTGATTCTAAGACCAGAGAGAAACCGTTGGAAATGTGAAGGTGAAGTCTACATGTTATGGTAGCCAGCCAATAACAGTTTCTTCTCTCTGCTCAACACTTCGTCTCCATTGTGCCTGTGTTTTGTGTGACAACGTGTCTCCAAGTGTGTTCTTTGGCAAGTCTGATCCTTGCGGGCTGACAGCCAACACACAAGCTACTCCTTTAAGCTCAAGCTTCTGCAGTATTTAACACCTGTTCGACCTCCACCTTTCGCCAGATCATTCTACCAACTACAGAGGTAGCTTTAGTATTCAGGCCTCTGTTAGAAGTTTTCTTTAATGGGTTTTTCCCCGCACTTATGCATTTTCTCCTGGTGCTTTAAATCCTGGATTCTGCGCTCGCCAGTTTTGCATATGCATGCTCCACTCCGCTTACTTCACACCTCGCCTATGATTCTGTGTTCTCCCAACATAAGACTGCCTCAGCAGCTGACTGCCTTACTTCACCTTCCACCACTATCTAAATCTACAATTAACATTAAACCTTCTCCTGTGTCTGAGCTTCACATTTGAGTGCAGTAATTGGTACCCCAAAATAACACTTTTGTTTTTCTTCTTCTAACTATTTAAAGAAATAAGTTGTTAAAAGTTCTACAGATGTGGATGTTGATATAAATACAACTGAAATGATCTAAGGCAATCAGTTCCTCATATAAATTGACAGCCACAACAGAGTACATATCACAACTAGACAACTTGAATGTAATTATTTACATTAATGGAAGAACATTTTTGGACAAAGACAATGCATTTAGTTGCTGTTGCCTAATTCAGATAAATCTATTTGCACAGTCTTAAAGTTTGAAGAAATGCTGCATAAGAGTGGCGGAATCAATAGTTCTAATATCAATTTACTTCATGAAATCGATACAATAACGTTAAAGTAACATAGCTGATTAGCCTCTTAATATATTATAGACTTCAATTCCACATTATTTCTGACAAATTAATAACATTTACAAAAAATTTTATGGACTATAACTGGTTTGTAGAAATAAATTGGTAAATATTCTATTAAGGATACCATAAAGAAGTAAACCTGACGTTGTACTGAACAATATGCTAAATTACAACTCATAGTTTATGACATAACATGCTTTACATAAACACACTCTTTGTGTCCAGCACATGTTTAAAGCAATCAATTCAATCACTGTTCTTGTGAAAAATCACATTTTTAATGAAAAATTACTTCCAATCGCCATCTCGTTACAGATTTTTCATCTGAATGAATCCAATGCAATGTACTTCCCTGCCTGGACAAAAACTATGTGAAAGGATGTGAAAACTCTTGGTAGCAGGGACATTCCCATGTTTATGCCCATTGCTTTCTAACCATGCAATTTATCAAATTGTGGTTTGTGATACACTCACATCTGCTCAATCACTTTCTTTCCTTCAACTTGTAAGGATCCATATTGTTGACATTCTCTCTTTCACATTAGGCTTTAGTTTGCATGAATAGCAAGATTTCAGAACTGATGTTGCCCAAGGACCAATATTGCTCTCACTGGCAACTGCCAAGCACTCACACTTGTTTACAAGCATTTGCCCACTGTAATGGCAAAGGTGCTAGCTATGGAAAAGCATGGGAATTATGACATAAAAAAAGGGGTCTATTGTTTTCCTCAAACTGTTTGCCTAAACTTATCAAGTTTTACAGTATATATAAAGAGTTGCCTGGCCAAAGAAGTTCAGAAGTGTGTAGTGATGTATTTTTGGCCAATCAGTAAATATTACAATTCCAGTGCTGATGAGAAAAGCAAACTGTTGTCATAGAGTACGTTACAACAAACATTATTAGATGTATGCCAATCAATATAAAAGTGAATGTTCACATTTCTTTCTTTTTTTGTTGCATATGTGCTGCCCCCTGTTGTCAGCAGCCATTGACCAAATGAACATAGAGGAGAGATGAGGGAAACATTGGCAAATCCCCAGAGCAAACTTTGTAACTAGCACATCCATTTTAGATTTGTCCCAAAAATGTGATGCTTTTGTTGTTCTTGGTAATGTAGTCAATGGCATGTCAACCATTTCGGAGAACATTAAAACTATCTAAAGGTCACTTGTAATAATAATAATGTGAAGGATATCCAAATCTGATCAGAGCAAAAAAATGGGATTGAACAAAGTGGCTGGTTGAGTTGGCAGCTTAAAAGCAATTCATATTTTATAAAAAAAAAAATGGGGGTAGGGGCCTTCCTTCCTACCTTTGGGGATGATGTTGAAGGAAAACTGCAGGTGAGTAAACACTAAGAAGAGAAACTTTTGTCTGCATAAACCCCTGGTGTGCCAGTAGCTGTTTTTACCACTTCACTGATTTTACCCTTTATAACTACCACTAGGCATCAGCCACACCATCACACCACACCCACGACAACCAGCTCTCATTAGGTGACCATCAGCTTCATTTAAGAGAAGACTAAAGCCACGTGATAAAAACAGAACTCGGAAGACAAACTGATGTCATGGTGCAGAGACTCGGGCGGTAAGAGATGATGTCATGCTGAGATGAGGACACAAAAAAGCATTTAGCCGCAGGAGAACTTACATAGCATAGGAAGCAGGCACAGTGTCTCTTATAGCTGCACACATCCGACTGAAAGCATGCAATCAGATATGTAGCAGTATGAAATTAATGGGATTGTTCAAAGGCATAGACAAACACACTCTCATATACAGTGCAGATATTACAGTGAGCTGTGCATTTAGAAATGAGTCTGTGATGAGGAAGGAGTCCCATGAGCCCGGCAGGCCTGCTCAAACACAGATGGAAGGAATTAACCGTTGTAAAGGACATAAACAATATCTGCGGCAAATGAAGGTCTCAGTTTTTTTTTGTTGTAGTTGTATGAACATTAAAAAAAGATACAAAAGTAAAAAAAAAAAGCGAAGGCATAAACCAATGAAATTCCGGTGCTGGGGAGAATATTGTTACAGGAATCTCCCAAGTAGCCATAGCAACAAACCAATACAGTGGAAGTACCTCCTAGTGCTGTACTGAGTTGTTGGTGAATTCAGAGAATGAGGAAAAGAATAGAATGTTCATAAATAGACTTCAAAGATCTAAATTGTTGTAAACAGTTTACACAGTTTAGTTTTAATTTTATCATTATATCCCAGCATAAGAACGGGACAAAATGTTTTTCTGTGACTTAAAGGACCATCAGAAATTAGCTCATTCTTATTCGCATCAATGAACTGACAATTAGTCGATTAACTTTACTAATAACTAAGCCTATGCATTCCTCGAAAACAGCAAGGGTATGTCCCCAAAAGGCCTCCAATCCACTGCATTGCACAAACAATTCCCAGATAGAACTCCTCAAATAAAATGTGACTCATTAATAATTGACAAAAAAGTGATTTAACAATACAATTAATAATTTTTTTTTACCACACTCGGAAAAATTACAAGGAAGTAACAAAGTAAGACAGATTTCCTCGTGTCAATCCCCATGAGCTAAATTTAGACCCAATTGGACTTATGGTTGGGAAGATGAGAAACTGGCTTTTCCATCTCATGAACAATTTTTATGAAATACAGGATAGATCTACTTCTGTAGGTTCCTATGAGCTTATTTAGGACATTATTGGACAAATGTTTGGGAAACAACGGTCAAAATTCTTTTTTTGCAAAAAAGCCCTCCTAGTCCGTGAAAAATGAACTCCTTGTCTTCATCTTGTTCTTCTTCTTTTGGCTGTTCCCTTTAATTACAGTAAAATACGAGAAATACAAGGTAGATCTCCCTGAGAAGGTTCATATGAGGTAAATTGGGACTAAATCGTCCAACAGATAGGATATTATGTTTGAAAAGCAGTGTCCCCCCCCCCCCCCCCCCCAAAAAAGCTCCCTCTAGTGAGCAAAATATGAACTAATATACTAAATACAACATAAAAAAGATCGATTTCCACGAGACAATTCAAATGCACCAAATAGTGTGTGTGTGTATTTTTGGACCCAGATCTCAGAATTACAAGATCTTTTCTCATAATTACGATAAAGTTGACTGTATTTTTTTTTTAATTGAGTGAACGCAATGCGCTTCCATTAGGGGCAATGCTGTTAAGCTTCAGAAATGTTTTGTGGACTCTTCATGGCGTGATCGAAAGAAGTAATGACTTTATGAGTGACACTGCTCATTTAAATTCTAGAAAACCCTGACATCTCTCTAACGCCACCAGCATTTCCGTTTTTTTAAGACATTGCTTTATGAATAAATGCTTGAAAAACTAATGCCAGTGTCATCGTTTCATCATTTCCGTGCTACTGGGCTAATGTTTTCCTACATACAGGAGTGAGGAACAGCCTCACAGAATTGCTAGCATGACTGTAGACATGCCTTTGTCTTACGGCAATACTGAGTTATGTGTTTGGAGATGTTGTTTGCTTAAAAAAAGATTTTATTTATTCAGTTTAGAGACTTGGACTTTCTTGGCTTTGAGAATTTGTGTTTGGCATTTTAATCAATTTTCTACCACACTATTGACCATAATGAATCAACTAATTAATTAAGTATATGTATATTAATTGACGATGACAATCACTGTCAAAAAGTGACACTGCTGTTACATCTGCTGTATATTGACACGATAACTGCTGGACATCTCCAATAACTATTGGATGTGTCAGCATTATTTCATTTAACAACGTAAAAAAAAGCTAGGTGGTAAACTACCTCCTACCTCCCCGGGAGGGGGGTCAGCCCCACATATTAAGGGGGTTGCAACAGAAAATGACAGCGGACAGCCTGGACCAGCCTTGAGATGCAGGATATTAGGTGGGAGGGAGAGACAGGGAGAGAAGGGGATGGTAGGAGGGATGCCATTACCAGATATATTCATACAATTAACAAAGAAGGGCGGGCGAGCAGAGAGCAAGAAGGACGATGCTGTACAGCAGCTCTGTGGGGGACAGAGTGAGGTGCTTTTTTTGTTTTTTCTCATCAGTCCAACAGACACAACGGCTGTCAGCTGAGTATAATCCTGAATAACAATGGGGATAGAAACACAGTTGTGAAGAGGTGCATGTTGACATACTGTGGTGGCACTAAAGCCCCGCTGCAGCTCTTGATAAAGAAAATCACTTTGACCTTCAACTGTCACCAACTCCAGTTCTTTTATAACTAACAACATGACCCTTGTGCTTCAAACAACCAAATATGTCCTTTAATGCTTGTTCACTGGCATTGGTACATAGCGGCTCGCCTATTTCTCCCATCAATCCAACCAGTACAGAGCGATGCTGTTGCTCTGTGCTAAAAACAGCCGTGCCACTCAGCAAGATCAAACTATCCAATGGGTGTGCGCTCATGTGCTGTTGCTAGGCCCACCTCTCTGTTTCTCTCCCTCTCTCTCAATCCTGCTCTGGAGGACATAACACAGAAAAATGACCAAATAATAAATTCTAACTCAATAAACTCGGAGACAGCAGCTGAACTCAGAAAGCAGAAAGCCACTTGTCTGGGACTAATTTTTTCCCAGCACAAAGACAGATTAAGAAAGACCGAAAAAAAACCCACTCTATTTAATTTTGTAGGACAGTAAGCCATCGATATTTACATGAAGATTTTATAAACTACAGTGAAGAAACATCGTCTGTCAAACAGTGTTTCCATTGTGTTTGTAGAGGCAGAGTGTCAGAACAGCAGCTGACGTGATGTTAGAATGGCAGAAATGACACGCCCACACCAGTGACAGACAGACAGACAGACGGAAGACAGAGACTATGGCTTAAAAAGGAAACAACAAAGACTGTCTAACATTGTTTAAGTATAGATAGTCATGTCAATTATCCTGTTGTCAAATAGGGTTAGGTGATATGACGAGTTGTATCATAACAAAAATTTAATTTTAAATTATCTGGAAGATTTGGAATAATTTTAGTAATCACAAATGATACCTGGACATCTGTGACGCAGGTGGTTCTCAGCTCTAAATCAATGCAGCATTGTTCAACTATAATAAAGATAGTAACAATGAGATTATATGTGAAAATAGCAAATATAGCTGCTAAATAGCTGCAGATTGAGAACCAGGCTAAATTTAACACATTGATATTCCTAATACTACTAGTAGGTGGATAGAGAGGACTGTTGCAATAGCAGCAATTACACCAATATAATCATGTAACAGACAACTCTTATTGATTAGCATACATAATATTTGCCATAGAACTAAATCTTACATATACCAGACACATTTCAATACCTTATATACAGTAGTAGTAACTATTCTTCTGATGCATGTGGCTATATTACGTAAATCAGACAATGCTGCAAATCAATGAGCTAGACTGCTTTATGGGAATAAGGTTTAAAGAGATTTACAGGATTTTTTTAATCAATATAATAACATTCCTTGATTATGGTACATACCTCAATGTTAATCAGGCTGGTGACCTTTATTAACTTGAATGTACATTGTACCAAGTTTCAAAATGCTGTTGAAAACTATTCATTCTAGATTTTTTATACATAAGTTTGAAACTGTCAACAATATATCAAGGTAAATGATATCATTGATGATATCAAATGATGTAACATGCAGCAAAGGACATAAAAGTAATGATCTTCATACTTCTGAGCCTGAAAGTCATAAACAGGAATGGATCCATTCATTTTCTATAACCGCGTATCCTTTATAGGGCCGTTTAGGTTCTAGAGCCTATCCTGAGAGTAAGGGTAGACCTTAAATAAGTTACCAGTTCATCACAGAACTGACACATAAAGTAACACACCACCATTCATGTTTTCATTCATAACTGTGGACAATTTATAGTCACCAAATCACCAACTCTATATTACCCAGGAGCCCAGGCAGGCATGGAGAGAACAGGCAGCTTCCACATAGAAACATCTTGATTTCATCAAGAACCATCTTGCAATGAGGTGACGTTGCTAACCACTGACCACTGTGCTGTCCAGTTATGTGCAGATAAGAATTTTTCACTAAAAAACAATCCGAAACAAATAGTGAATGTGAAAACTGACCAACTGGCACAGTGTGCAAGGTTTCTAGTAGAATGATCCTGATACCCTTTCTCTTTTGAAAATGTAATAAATAGACGACACCCGAAAACATTGTCATATTCATTAAATATAGAATGTGCAAAAAAGCATGTGTTTTTAACCTAGGACACCCCATCAGAAAGACCGACCACTTCTGCCATTAATCACAACGTGAAGCTCTTATTTGTGCTTATCTGTGTGTATGTTTTATTATATTTGTCTTCAAGTGATTCAGTTAATTGCTCACCAATAGTGACACAGATACACACAATATCTGTTTCTAAGCAAATTAATCCCAGTATGGCTACGATTGATGCGTGTAATGTCTGTTGTATTACCTTGAGAGAGTCGAAGCAGGCGATGACTCGGCCATTCTCCACATGGCAGCTCCGGGAGGGGTGGGCAAACTTGCACTCGGCATCAGGCCGTGAGCAGGTGCCTCTCTGAAACTCACGACACACTTCCAGGGTCAGCCATTTGGTGTCCCGTCCCATGGTCATGCTGATAGCCATTTGAGCTGCTCACAAAGCAGCCGTGCCCACAGATGGATGGAAAACTGTCTGATGAGAGCAAGGGTGACTAATAGTGATGCCCAGCTAAACACAGAGCAGAAAAAATATTGTGCTCAGTGCAAATTGCCAGCAAGTCCTTTTGATTGGTGTATTTAGGGGGATGTTTGTTTGTCCTTCCTGGGAAAAATGGCAGCTGAAGTTGAGATATAGGGGGTTGACTATGAGCAGAGGCCAGCTCTGTCTCTACGAAAAAAAAGAAAAGGAACTAGTTTGAAGTCATCACTCTGACATGTTGGGATATGTCAGAGCGTCTGTACCTTCACCTGAATGAACTGGCTCCCACCATAAGTAACTGTTCACATTCATGTCAACACGACCAAGGCTGGGCAGTTAGCAATGATCAGCAGTAGCTGTAGTGCTATGGCTGTTTGAGTAGCCTGAAACAGAATATTTCTGTAGAGCTACAAAAAGCAGAACCATATACGTATGATTTCCTTGCACAGATGAGACAAGGTGGCCGCTAAGCTCAGAGTGTGTGGAAGCTGCACCTCAGCGACTAGGGACGAATGACTGTGGCTGTCAGGATAAAATATAGCTTCCATTCAAGGCCAAACACGAACTGAGCCCCGTCCTACTCTCATCCAGCAGTCGGACAGCCGCAAAAGTGCAGTAGACCACCCCTTGCAGCAGGCACTTTTGGATGTACTTTAGCCTCTTTTCTCATTCCTCCACTGGCGTTGTATATTCTCCCATTGTCATCATCCTCGCTGACCTCTCAGCGTACGGATGCTTGTTCTCTTCCTCAAGACTATAAAAACAGAAAAGACAAACATTAATTCAAAGCACAAGAAAAGTAGCCTGTTGAAGAGGAAAAAAAAAATCAAAACTACAACCTCATGTGGATCTTGTTGAAATGGAGCGTGAGGAGGACCAGGAGATGGGAAAAAGAGGATAATGCAAGCACAAGCCAACAGACAAACAGCGTACGAGATATAAGGAGGCAGCTACGAACAGGAAAGGGCAAGCAATGCCTTGATTAGGCGATAAAAGAGAGAGAGTGAGAGAGAAAGATGCAAAGAAATTGCAGGCAGGACAGAGACGTCACTTCTACTCCACAGAGCTCCACGTAGCAAAAAGTAACTCCCTAAGTTGACTTGAAGCTGCAATATAGTGCGAAAGGCAGCATCCTTGCCTTCGCCTGTAAAGCTGACACGTGTGGTCGACACAAATGATTCCCAGACAGTTATTAATGTAAAGGGATGATATAAAAATGAGAGGAAGGGCAGAAGGGAGGGGGTAATTCTCCACAACTGCAGCTGCTGTGCTGAATACAAGACTTCAGCCAATGAGACGGATTTTTGCAAGCATGCAGAGAACACCGTCAGCCAATGACAGCGTCTTCCACAGCAGCTCCTCCCTCCAAACAGCGTGTCCTTGTTCCTCCCAGAATTTTTTTCCTGGTACAGTCCAGTCATGACTTAGCCACATGTTAATATATAAACTGATATCTCTGGGCTGACTTCATACTGCTTTTCCTTTTTTACAGACGTGGAAGTGATGTCTTTTCACAAAAAAGGAGATCACTGCAGTGACAGAAGGTGCATGCATGCAGCCTGGTGTGTGACTCCCTCTCAGGGAGAAGGGTGAGTTGCCTGGACACTAACTGAATACAGATAACAATCAGTAGGTGACTCAATATAGATAACACACATTGAGGAAACTACAAGTTAGCTTTCCTTGGAAAAGGTGAAGTCCAACCAGCATAAATCAAACAAGACAATGGTGCATAAAACACAACAGCATGGTCATACATTGGTACACAAAGTGAATAAACAATAGCAAGCTGAACGAGAGGAGGAGCGCAAATAACAGGAGGAGGTGAGGGGGTTGGAACAGATAATATCGGTCCCTGCGTCTGATGGTGGAGACAGAGGAGCCGACGGGGGAGAATGTGAGGGAAATTGTTTGTGTGTATGTGTAGGTGTGTGTGCTTGCTGGTGAGAGACAGAGAGAAAAAGAGAGAGAGAGAGAGAGAGAGAGAGAGAGAGGAGGAGAGAGAGAATATGCAGACATCCAAGAAGGACTGCAGTGGAGTGGGAGAAGGAGGGATAAGGGGGAGTGTGGAACTGAACTGATACACCCACCTTCAAACATAAGAACAAAGACGCATCCCAGCCAAAAAAAAGGGAAAGGTGCAGACATGAGAGATGATCAGGTACAGCTTTTTCTATGCTTGCCTAACCATTATGCATGTCTGATCCTCCTCTTGCTCCTCCCACTCTACCTACAGATCGATAAAAACTTTTCTCAGGGGGACAAGTCAATCACTCCTGCTGTTTTGCCTGTCCAGCAGCCAGGGGCACATTAGTGTCACATCCTGATGATGCAGCTCAGCATTTTTACCCCCCACACCACAGTAGTGACCTTTTACTTGATGATAAATTCTGGTATAACTCACCTTTACAGGAGTCTCAATCTCTTGATTATTTCCCAGTTGTATTACCAAGCCTTTCTTTGATGATGTTGCCTTTGAACTCCACTGTATCAAGGCCAAAACAGACACAAAGACAATTTCCATTTACCATGCATGCCATGGCATGATTCGTAGGGTTGTTTTTGTTACAACACGCCCGTAAATAGAATGAATGACCTGTGAGAAATTTCCAACAAGTCGATCTAACATTCAGACCAATAAGTATATCTTTTATTTGGTAAATCTTTTTCATCACATACCTCTATGGCCAGACATTTATTCATTTTATCTTGGACTCCAGAGAGTAAATGATGTATTCATTCAAAGGTGTAACAGTTTTATCACAACAAAAAAATATGAAAATATTTGTATACATTTTTTATGGATGGGAAATTATTTCAAATTATTCAAATATTCATACATAAATTCTTTTAAGAAATCATTTGGTATGAACGACTACTGTTTTGTCATTAAAATGTTTTCCTTTACTTTTACCAGCTCATGATAATAATAGGTTACTATTACTAGCAGGTGGATGAAGTTGTGCCTGCAGCCTGTTTGCTACCCTATTCACAAAGGAAAAGAAAACTATCACCAGCAGGGCGTGTCACTGTACTGACAGCAGAGACATGCTGAAGCCAGCAGAGAGTTCAGTGTGGAACTCCTTTATGAAAGTAAATGAAAATGGTTTGACAACGCTGTCTGGTAAAACCAGCTTAGCTCAAATCTACCACAACTTTTGACTACTAAAACAAACACATGCTTTTTATCAGCTTTGTTGAAGGCCTGGGTTTTCCCCGACTGGCAAAGGGGCAAGGGCACATTTATGTGTTCCCGCAAAGCCTGCCCCATCACAGACCTTATTGTGAACAGACCGCACTCCCGTCTTCTCCCCAAACATGTGGCCATGCTCAAGTAAAAAATATGAATGGGCTATAGTTCTCAGAGGGATGATGAGCATTTTTGAAGATGGTCATTTTTCACCATTAATGTTACCGTCATTGCCGTCTCTCAGGTGTGTTCATAACTTAAAAAAGTTATTTAAGGCAAGGCAACTTTATATATATAGCACATTTTAGCAACATGGTAATTCAAAGTGCTTTACACAAACAAACGAGAACATTGCGATAGAGTGCAAAAAGAACTGAGAGTTGGAGTAGTCCGGCAGTTTTATGGGAACCTGTTCCACATATTTGGTGTATATTCACTGAACACTGCTTCTCCATGTTTAGGGTTAGGGTTCCGAATCTGGGGACACTGAGCAGGCCTGGTCCAGATGACTTGGAGGTCTAGATGGTTCATTACATTGCCAAAGATCATACTTTGGCCCTGAACTGTTCAGTGCTTTGTAAATCCGCACAAGTGTTTTAAATTAAATTCTCTGAGAGACAGGAGGCCAGTGTAAAGACCTCAGAACTGAACTGATATGATCTACTTTTCTTGGCCTTAGTGAGGACTCTAGCGGCAGCGTTCTGAGTCAGCTGCAACTTTCTGATCCATTACTATGGAAGACCAGTAAAGACGCCGCCACAGTAGTCAAGTTTGCTGAAGATAAATGTTGCTGAGTCATCAGTCCTTTAATTCTTGCTACATTCTTCAGGTGATAGTAGACGCTATTTGTAAGGGTCTTATTATGGCTGTTAAAACTCAGGTCAGAGTCCATGATTACACTAAGATTTCCAGCTTGGTCTGCGCTTTATAACATTACAGATTGAAGGTGCAAACTAACCTTTAACCTTTCCTCTTTGGCTCCAATAACTACAACCTCAGTTTTGTGTTTAGTTGAAGGAAATTCTGGCACATCCAATTGTTGACTTGTTCAATGCACTTACTCAGTGCGGGTACTGGACTATAGTGCCCTGGTGATAGTTATGTAACTTGGCGTCTACATAGTTATGGTCATTTATTTTGTTGTTATGGAGGGTCTGAGCCAGAAGAAGCATGTGAATCTTAAACAAAAAAGGGCACAAGATTGAGCCTTGGGGAACTCCACACGTGATTTTGTTCAGCTCAGATTTGCAATTACCTTCAACTTCCACCTCAACTTCAAAGTGTTTATTATCATATGCACAGTAAAGGAAAGTGTTTCCCTGTACAATGAAATTCTTAATTTTCTGTCCACAGAATGCCAAACAATTTTAAAATCTAAGTATAAAAATGGATTAATAACAAAACAAAGCAATACAACAACAACAAGAATAATAATAATAATAATAATAATAATAATAATAGTAATAATAATAATAATAATATGTAAATGTAAACAATGCAATTATGGATGTACTTATATACACAAAGACGTCGCTGTCTTTTAGGTAGGATTTAAACCGGCGGAGTACTGTGCAAGATATACCCACCCAGTTTTCTCAGGTGGTCTAGTAGTACATTAGGGTCAACCGTGTCGAATGCAGCACCGAGCTCCAGTGAAACTAAAACTGAAGTTCTAGCACTGCCTGTGTTTGATCGGATGTCAATGAAGACCTTAGAAAGAGCAGTCGGTGCTGTGGGCATCTTCCTGACTGTAAGACACCAAAGAGCTGTATAGTGCCAGAAAGATATTTAATATTTCGAAAGAAAAAATGTCTTTATTTTAGCAAAGAGTGGAAGATTTGATATCAGTTTATAATCATTTACTATTGATGAGTTCAGATTCTTCTTTTTGTGGAGTGCTTTGATGACGGCAGTTTTACAGGGTCTGTGGGACGACATTTTAAAATATGCTGAACATCTCTGTGTACATGTGGTGGTGCTGGTGGTGGATGGGTCCAATAATATTTGAACGGCTGGGTCTCTGTTGAATGCTATTTTCACTTGAAAGGCCGATCCATAATCACCTTTAGGACTATGAATATTAAGGTCAATATTATTAGCAGAAATAATATTTATCACGTTCCACACCTCAGCGGGATGCATGTAAACATTAAGCAAAATATTAGACCAATTACAATCCTGAGTTAGGGATAACACTAGATGAAAAACCAGGGGATTAATAAAGTCAAGAAGATTCACCTGGAGTAGACATGTCACGAACATGACATTTATGTTGATGATTCAATTACATTCAAATAATTGTGATGAATTATTAAACTGTAATACCCGGCTAAGCCTGCTGCCATCTTGACCAGAGACTTCCCATGCAGAACAAAATGGATGGCTGGATGGAGGGGCAGACAGATGGACGGTTGGGTAGAAATGGTAGAAATAAAATTGTCTTGATATTGGTGTTTTACCCGACCACTGTAAGTCATAAATTCATAGTTTGATCATACAAATGCACCTTATGAAGAAGTGCCCCGTCATCTTCATAGTAAATCTGTGGTTGGAAAGCTTCAGTAAAAGCCAAATGTCTGATGGACCTCCGACTGAAACCGTCTGTTCAAGTTCTGTCAATCTGGTCGGGGAGTGGATCCATAGACCTTTTTTTAAGATTTGTGATATATGTAGGTGTTTTTTTTCTGCTGCATATTCAAGTTATCACCTCCTTCAATGTATCGTGCTCATCATGTCTTTCTGTATAATAGGGCTTCATCCTTGACGGTTTCAGTTTGGGTCCATATAGTCTGTTTTTCGCTCATAGCTGTTGAACCTCGTTTTAACAACTTTATTCCATCAGATAAATGTTACTGTCTCTTTGAATAAGGACTGGTTACGTGGTCTGATAGCAGAATAATCACTATGAAGTTATCGGAGGGAAGCTTAATTGCGGGTGTATTGCACTGAATGCCCAGGTGGAAAACCCACCGCCCACCACTGATACACAGTATTAGGCAGGTTGTCTTCTGTTGTGACTTATTGGTTTATGTAGACTTGGTGTATGTTTCATGTCCACTATTCCTTAAGAGATGACACTGCTTCATTCTGGTAAGGAACATTGTTGCCGGAAAAGGAAGGATTGCTTAATGCTCCTTACCACAGAAAACATAAACACATGAGGTGGTCAGGTAATATTTAACCATAAACATTGATCCAGAGCTCTGCTCAAGAGACAAGAGCTTGATATTGCATTTGTGTGCAGATGTAGCCCACACACCACAAGTATCTCATCGTCATCCCTTGCAACACTGATGGTGAGGTTAAAGCTCTTACGCAAAAGAAAGCAATAAAGAAGACAGAATAAAATGGGATTCATCGAGCGAGGCCTGTCGTTTTGAGCGCGTGGCCTAACCGAAGGGGCCAGGCTGGGTTCGGACTGAAAAAACAGAAGGTCTAGAAGGCTCCGGTCAGGCTCCATCAATAGTTTTGTGGACTCACTCCGGTTTCGGATAACTGTTTAGAATTTTACTAAGAGTTCAAGGGTTTGGTCTTAATAGCCAATTTAACGTGACGCTTAAATTTGAGAAGCTAAGAGTTGAAGTAATTTATATTGTTTCTTACAATAGATTAAGTTTGTTTCTGCTGTAACATACAGATACAGCTTAGAATTTTCCCAAACTGTTTGCCTTCATAGTAAGATTATACATAGCATTTATTTGGTTTCTAGATAATCTTGGCATACTGAAATTGCCCAAACTTTACAATGCAGCTGAAACATCTGCAGGGACGTAGCAATGTGAATAAATATAGTGTCCTAGTTACAGCAGGAATTATACTTCTGCCTGTCCTCCAGGTGACTGCAGTGAGGAGAGGGCCCCCGCAGTCACTAGGTGGGGGTCAGGATCAGGAAGAATCAGGATGGGCAGAAGTAGAAAGGGGGGGTTGGTTGCTGTTCACTCCTGCGCACTGCGTCCCTCATCAAACACAGTGCACCAAAGGACTACCAGCAGTGTAACCTGCACCAGAAGTCTGACATCTGCATTATGGTTGGTGTGGAGGCTGGGTTCCTCCTCGAAAGGCAGCCCTGCATCTTATCTGCTCAGATTAATAGATCGCCGTTAGCCTTATACAAATACAACAGTCAGGCGCCAAGCATGAAGTCTCTTAAAAGGCAAGGTGACCCATCGCCGGTTGTGAGAAGAATGAAAACCAAACCCTTTGCATTACCATGGTATAGACTGAAGAATATTTTATGTTTTCAAACTGTCACATGGAGTTGTTGCCGGAGGTGGATTGAAAACTGTAGTTGTTTAGAAACTGCACAATTGTTATGTATTATACATGCCAAGAAAATGTACACTGGACTTTCAACACCTAATATACTGTAATAAGTCATATTACTATAAAGAAATTGAGATGATTCTGGATTCCTGAAATATGATGAAAAATTTGGTGAGAATAAAATCTAAAGATGTAATTATTGTCAATTCTATTTGGGCGTTAGGTGAATTAATAAAATTATAATGTCAACTGTTATTGGTTAATGCTAAAGAGGAAACAAAAGATAGGAAAAACATATTTTTTCCTGTTTAAAAGTTTTAGTTGAATCTTTGGTTGTAGTTGAGATAAAGAAGTGGAACAGGTTGTCAAAATATAACTTAGATGTATTAAAATGGCAGCTAAAATGAAATGTTAGTTGATGGAGAAATGCCGAATCTTAACATGGAAAGGAATTGTAGTAGGCTAGAGTGTCTAGAAGAGTGGTTCTCAGACCATGGTACGCGTACAGAGTCCCTCTAGTGGTACGCGGAGGAATCTCTGAAATTGCCTACTTTTACTAAATAAAATAAGATTCCTTAAAAAAATTATAATACTTTCAAAATACTATGATGAATGAAATGAAAATACTGTCACCTTTAGATGATTTAAATGGGCTTTAAAATAAGTTTAGCCGTCGCTGTAGTTTTCTGTTCAGGCGTCCATCAGGCTGCTACGTAGGCGTGTCGTGGCACTCGCCAAGCCGTTACAAGCTAAACTGTGAGGACAAGAAGACAGTAAAAGGAGGAAGCTAAAATTACGAGTGGTTTAATAACAAAGCAATTGTGGCTTCAGATCGAAAATTTTAGTAAGAGAAGTGTGGATCAGGAGAAGAATATTATAACCAGGGTTGTGGAAACTGCAGTGGAAGAAAGTGAACACAGCAGCATCCCTTAATCAACAGCATCAACCGGCGAAAACAGTCAGAAGATATGACTCGGGTTACATCACATTTGAAATGAGCATTTACAGGGACTAACAGTTGTTATTGTTAATGGTTTCACCTGCTCTGTGTGTGTACTGTATGTGTGTGAGGGGCTGTCCCTTGCATTGTAATCATGTGAAAGAGTTTAAGTGCCAATTCTAGCGCTACTCCTTTACACAGTGTGGTTGTGGCTGACTAGTCAACAATAAATAATATTCTTATTGGGAATATATTTTCTTCCTGTTTGAACTGCGTTTAGCTGAATACGGTTACCTTCTTCTACTAATATATTTTTACATGGGTCATAATGATGATACTTGGAGAGTCAGATGTATATTTTGAGGTGGTACGCGGTGTAAACAGTACCACTGGTCTAGAACTTCAGCATAACCCACACTAACTTTTTTCTGAATCACAGATAAAGTGTTGTTGGCTCATAATAGTGCTCTAATAATCATCATTCAAATGATTATTCATTTACATACAAATATTTGTTCTTAATGATTTATATGTCTTCTGTCTGTTTAACACCAATGTTATAGTACAAGTCTAGTCACACATTAAATAGGACAAATTCCAATACTCAATAGACCTCAGTAGACCAAATACAGCATTTCTTGGAGAAGAACCATTTAATACCAGTGACACAATGATAATTTGCCATTTGTCTAAAGGGTTCAGTGATGATCCATTTCATGGACAGACTATCTGCCGCAGCCTCTCTGGCAAATGTCAGTAACTTTGGAGAAGCCACAGAAAGTTTGTATGAATTTTTTTATGAACAGTTTTGAATGTGAGTTTTTCATCTCGTCCAAGCTACTGGGCTTTCCTTTATCCTTTAGCTTAAAACCAAACTGTTACCACAGCGATGTTTTCATCTTTGGGACTATATTATCCACAAAGTTAACGACCACAGATGATGAAAAATGTTAGCATCCCAAGCCATAAATAGTTTCCCACTCCAAGCAAAATGAGAGTAACTGGATCATTAAAAGTCATCTGGACATCATTAAACGTTAGTGAAATAAAACAGTGTAAAACGATGTGGATCGATATAATGATGTCAGTTTAATGCAGCAGCTTTAATAAAGGTGAATGTATGTTATTCTAAGGATTCTGCACAACAATTGTCTTTGCTTCAAATAATTGCAAACAGCTGATTATGTGATCAATTAAATTAATTATTATTATTATTATTATTATTAACTGTATCAAGTCTGGCTGATAAAGCAGGTTTATATTGTTGATCAAAATTAGCAACTGCAAGATTTTAAATTGATACTTAAATGTGTAAAATTTGAAAGAAGATTATTTGGGCAAGTGCAGCAGTTTGATAGAAACAACTAGAAAGCATTTAGACATGCAAACATTATCTGGTTACATTTTTTTAAAGATTGGTTCAAAAGAAAATAATTCAGGTGGTGATGCAAATTGTGTCACTATGAGGAAATGATGAATTGCTGTCTCATTAGATCCCAGGGCATCGCACACACGCTGTGGTGAAATAGCGACGATAACATTGCTTTGACAAAAATTTGCTCATTTCAAATCGAGAAGAATTACCTAATTCATCAGAAATTAAGTGTTAATCATCATTTATGAGTAATAAACAAAAATCTAATTTTGCAAAATTGAGGATCAAGATCTTTTTTTTGGTCTAGATTAAAGTTCTTATCTCTCAGGTTGAATATTTCCATTTGAGAAACTTCTTTTCTGGACTTGATGTTGGTGGACTTTATGTTGGTGCCCTATCTTGAACCAACTCTATCACCATACTGTGACACATTACATTTGGCCTCAACCAAATATGTATTTTAATCTTCCAGATATGGGTCATAATCAGGATCTTCCAGATCTTGATCACATTTTGTACAGAGAAGAAAATCAGCCATGCCATGCCAAGGTATTTCTATTTTTACTGGTCTGTTTTTATTTTCTTTATCCTGCAAGAAAATATTAAAAAGAATTCAGTTCCGCCTCATACCAAGATCCAGTTCTCGAGACTCATTTTCAACCTAACGAGAAAGCATGTTGACAAATAAATATTTTTGGGTGATCTTGAAAACTTTTCCAACACTTTTTGGTAGATGAAAATACTGGCGGTATAACTACTGACGTAGAAATGACAACGACTTTACCATTCATATGTGTTTGTCAGTTTAGTCTCATACAAAAGTCAGAGCTGCTGATTCCTACTTTCATTAAGGTTGGTTCTATGTTTATAGATAGTTGGTTGTTGTATGAAGAGAATGACTCAACTATTATGCAAAATAGACTCTTTTCTTTTTCAAATGTTCTCTTTTCAGTAAACAGAAAACTCTAATGAGAGGAACAACACAGAAAAACCAAAGTAAAGTAAAAAGTAAAATAGGAAAACGTCAATGACGAGGGGATTGATTAAAAAACAGAAGGTGGAAGATCCATAAATCACAATGAAAGCTTATTGCCTGGAGGGATGAGGGAAAATAATTAGGTTAAGTGTCAGTAGTCCCTTCAGCTCTATAAAGCACATGTCCCCACTGACGCAATCATACAACAAGCCTCTTCTATTATACAGCACTGCATTGCCTACACAGAGTATACGATACTTGGAATGATGGCGTTTTGCTCGCCTTCGGCGATTTAATCCTTCGTTCAGAAACATAACGATAAAATGTTCAGGATCCCTGCTTGAAACGCACATCTCCAGTAAGGGAAGAAGTGTACATAAAGCTTGTAAGGAAATGTTGAACAGATCGTGGAGTTATTTCCCAAAAAAACTCTCATGAAATCGTTGTGACCATGGAAATGTAAAAAGGATCACTGTGTGGATGAAACCGTTGTTGTAGTTGAATTTAATAGTTTTGATCGTACTCAGTTAATGGGTGTCTGACTCAGGTTGGAGATGAAAACAGGTTGTGTTGGAAATGTGACTGTTCACCCATACATCTTTTTTTTTTATCAGTGATTAAGTAACGAAAAACTAGCTAGACTGGTAGAAAGTTCTCATGCCAGAGGGACTGTGAACTTGTTCAGACTGGCTGTAATGTTAAATAAACAAGCCAAGGGGAAGCCAGTGCCTTCAGTGGAGATTTGTATACAGATACAGTATACTGTTGTGTGCCCTGGTGCCATTAGTGTCGGACCACTGAGGGTAAACAAGGACAAGCCTCGGCCTCCTTTGCTGCAGGCGTGAAGAATGGTAGCAATGAACTTCAAGCAGCCAGTAAAAGAGGAAGCAAACTACAGGTGTTCCTTCCTTCTAGCACCTAAAGGCATATAAGACCATGCGCAGGCAAGAAATACTCAGTATTTACTCAGAGTCATTTCAGGTTGATTTTTTTTTCTTTTTTTCTATCCAATCTAGCATGACAACAGACACGATTGAACCACTGACAACAGATAATGCATTGAACCAAACCCTTCACACAGGCTCTACAGTCTGTACTGTAAATATAATATCACATACTAGCCCAGATCTAACAACGTAGCAGCTTTGGTCTCCCGCGCAACAGGCATTCTAGCTGACATGGATTAAAAATAAAACTAGACAGTCTTCACCTCGCTATGCTAGAAGCACGAGCTCTGCCTCTTACCTTTTTCTGCGCCACTTGTAAATGTGTCCTCCGCTCATGCGACGTTGGTTCAAATGATTATTTTGCCGTTATTTTCCACATAGCTGATGTAACAGCATTCAGAGGAAGAGGAAAACTGCGCGTTACCGTCGGCTGGAAAATAAGACGCGGAGCGCGTAAAAGGCAGCGTAGGGCGAGCGAGAGAGAGAGAGGGAGAGAGAGAGCGAGAGAGAGAGAGAGAGAAACCTGATTTGGTTGTGGCTCCAATGGAAGTTGCGACTAAATGTGCTCACTTGCTACAAATAGAATAACAGATTGAAAAAAACAGAGGGAGGGCAAATGTTGAGGGAGGAGTTGGGATTCAGAGGGTGTGTTTGGAATAACATCATTTGATGGATTCAAAGTTTCGATAAGAGCATAGCAGGGTTCATACTTGGCTTCCAGTAACACCTCCCCGGTGGATACAGGCGACATGACATCAAACATACACGAATACACTTACACGCATAGACAAACACGGTGAAAGGCTTCGGTGTTCGCCCACGACTCTATTAGAGATGGTCATATTAGAGTACAGTGTTGATGTAACTGTGTCTAACTAATCAGATGTGTGTCACTTTAACCCATTAGCATTACAGGTAAAAAAAATAAAAATAAAGAAAAAAGGACAATAATAGAGAGGTCAGTAATATATCAAAATGGCTTAACATAATAACGTTTCATTCTTCAAGAGCATTTTTCAGAAAAAAAAATAAAATACACATAGCACTTGCTTCTTGTAAACGGAAAGAGATGAAAGGGGGGAATTTAAAAAAAAAAAAGAAAGCCTAAATAGGACATAGTTATTGTGTGAAAAACGTTGTGTAGGAAAATGTTAAATCTGCTCTGCAAACAAATCAAAACTAAGTCCAACTTGTAACCGTGTGTGACATATAGGTGTTAAACATGGAAGCGAGGGAAAAAGGATTAGCAAGAGGCGCCACTTTCGTTGTTCTACTAGTTGTTGTGTGGAGAGAGTTTTGAAAAAATACACAACCGTTTTTGAATATGTCCGGAAGCCTTCATCAAATTCAACTTGAAAACAATAAGCACAAAAATAAACAAATGCTTCCTACATTCTAAAAGGTATCACTTAAGTTATTGTGATTATAAAGTTAATTGAAAAAAATATATGTATTTTCAAGTATTTTAGATCTGCTCGAAAACAAACCCCACTCCCAAGAGCCTAAGTTCAACCTGTAACCATAGAAGCTGAACATTGACTAACAATGTTCAGCATTCAACATAGTCCCTAAAGAAGATTTGGTTCTTGCGTGTAGAAAGCTGCTTTGAAAAACTATTATGTCCATAATGGAAACAGAAACAACCTTTTGATTACGTATTTTTTGTTTTGATTTAAACTTTTTGAGTTTTGACCCAGAACCAAAAGGTGATAGAGATGGACACATGGGCCTCTATTTTGTCCCCCTTTTCACTCAATCGGTGGTAGGGTAAATTTCATTTTCCATGAATGGAGGGTCCAGAATTATTTTTCATATGAGCATATTCATATGCAAGTATGTGCTATAAGTGACATATCTTTACCACTCTTTGATATATTGACCCAAAATATATTGTCACTCCGAAATATAAATTTCACTCTTAAGATCTGGATCAGAATCCAACTGCACATAGTGGTGGACATCATGAGTTTTCCATGCCTAAATAATCTAAATATCTTCTTATTTAGATTGGACAACTTTTCATTCATAACAAATCACTATTAATATCAAAACATTGACAAGATGTCACAAAAATCCCTATCTCACAAAACTGAGGAAAATGATCACAGGATTCAGAAAGTGCAATCTTAATCAGATCCACCTCAAAATTATATTATCTCTTTATTAGCCCATAATCCATCCGTACAGAATTTGTGCTTAGACAAAATTCTTTGACAACTATTCTAGATATCTTGAAGGCAAATAAACAAATTAAACTGATCTGAACTTTCCCCCAACAAGCAACATTACAAATCATTCTAAAAGCTTGGACTATGTGAAATATTTAATTGTCATACCAAGGCAATCAGACACAAAATAAGGAATGTCATAGCATTGTCATTATATGAATTGTTTAAAAAAAAAAAAACGGATCCATGCCATCTTCCGGACACTCCACATTTTTTAATCACCCATACCCTTTCCCAGGACCCACCTTTTAACTAAATGATTTCAAAAACTTTTTGAATTAACCTGCTTACAGCCTCATAAACAGACAAAGAAGCGACACCAATCACATAACCTCGTCCTTAGATGGAAGAAAAAGAAACATGCATGATCATATTTAATAGAGATAATTATATTCCACCCTGACAGAAAACTCATAATAATGTTAGCTTTAAACTCCACCAATAGGCCTATGGTGTGTTTCTCTTTTAGAGATGTAATATAGGGATGTATCTGAATCACAGTTTTTGATAGCAGTTTGGCTAAATACGTTTTCTTAGTTTGCATTTATACACTTTTTAACTGTGGAGATGACACTGGGCTTCGGGAGGAAGGGATGAATTTTGACCTGGAAGGACAAAAGTCACATGGCCAAAGGGAGGCTGATACAAAGGTTAATGCTTAAATATAATAACAGTTATATATAGCATTATTTTCTTGTCCTTTTGTATCTTGATGACAGCATGGAAATATAAATAAAGGAGCTTGCTTTCATGATTACATTTTCTACCAACACTGTTAGTAAGCTCAATGTGATATTTTTCTAAAGTCAACTGTTTTAGTGGGATGAAAGTATGCCGTAAATTTGGCAGTTTTACAACAATTTTCAAAGCAGTAGAGGAGGAGATGAGATATGTGGGTGTACTGATGTCAGTCATAATTGTATCAGAATTTTTAATGAAGTTGATGTTAGGAATTGATTTGTGTGCAGCAAGAATTAAAAACAAGTTATTGTTAAATATAGTAAAAAAATCTGAACCGAAATATTAGCAGCTTATAGTTATTCTCATCCACCATCAATGTCTGCAATTGAGCTAATAAAAAAAAAATCCCTATGGTATTAAAAACAAGAAAATGTTTGGGAATATTTTCATTTACAGTGAATTAAAATGTAATTTAATTTAAGATAAATCATTTAAATCAGCCACCCCTTAAGTATCACTGCACAGGAAGTTGGGATTTCATTTGAATTACTTTAGCACTCCCTGCTGGCAATTAAGAGGTTTACAAGGGCAACCCATAACCCTGTAGTCTATTATGTGCATGATCAGAGAAAGGACATTACATAGGAAGATAAATCTTTCATACAATAATAAAACAATAATCCATTGAATGTTAAGTCATTTTTATATAAAAAATAGATTAGGACCACACTCAGTCATTTTACAACATTGGCAGCTAATTTTACATGTTGAGGTATTTTTGACAATTTCATTCTCCTTTTCTATTATTTAAAATACACTCAAAATCACAGGAACCCTTTAAAATCAACCCATTTTTGACGAGACAACCGTTTGGCCACAATAGATTGTAAATCACAAGCAGTTGCAAATGAAAGAAAGAAGTATAACCGCTGCTAGTAAACAGGTATTATCTTTTTTAACAAAAGAGAAAAAAACATCCCCTCATTAAAAGCGACATCACAAAAGTTAAAATGATTCTAAAAGTCTATAGATCAGTCACAGAGGCATCTGTGGTCACTGAAAGCTATAGGTTTGCTGACATCTGTTATGAATGTCAGTCGTGGCAAACAAAAACAGTAACAATAAGTCACCGTCAATAAATAAATTATTTTACAGCTCATAATGAGACGAGAAAATATTAGTGGAAGGCATAGATTAAAAAATAATTCCAGTCCATTAACAACAGACAAAGCAGAGCTTGTACACTCATCATTAAGACAGCCCACTTCTACTCATCACTTCCACTGCTCCACGTTGTCCATGTAATCCTCCATGCCACTTTCATCCAGATCCCACCAATCTGGGAGCAGCATTTCTGACTCCGTTGTGTCTCTGTCAGCTTTCGTCCTCTGCTGCTCCTCACTAACGGCTGAGTTTCTGTCAGATTGACGGGGTGTTTCTGTGGGCTTCAGCTGCCTCCCTTGCTTTGCTGTAAGCCGCCCACGAAGCCGCCTCCTCTCCTGCTGCCGCCGCTCTCTGGCCTGCCTGCGCTCCTGCTGCCTTGCCACCTGGAAACGCTGCAGGAAAAGGTCACGGGCATACTCATAAAGCTCTACATCCCACCGGTTTAGCTGGAGGATTCTGTGCTGCTTCTCTGGAGGCACCTCAACACTTGAAGCTCGTGTGCCGTTGAGCTGTGTGAAGGGTATGATGAACTCCAAGTTAAAGGTACGCTCAAACAGATACTGGGTCTTACGCTGGTACTCTGTCAGCCCAAAGAACGCCATGCTGCATAGGTTACGTTTGGCACTCTCAAGGAGTACTGCCCAACGCTCCTCATCATTCATGGCAGAGACGTTGTAGCAACCCACCAGGCTGAGATCTGCCAGCATGCGGGTTTGCCGGTTGTTGGCCAGGTTGTAGGGGCAGTCCATGAACTCTTGCAAGGAGCAACCTGACCAGTCGTCTCCTGAGTAGCAGCTTGGCAGCTCAGACAGTGTAGGAGAACGGCCATCACACACATGAAGGGAGGCCTTCCATGTAGCACCACGTTGCACATGACGCCACTCACTCAGAAAGCGCGATACTGGGTCTCTCAATATGGTTATGTAATAGAAGTTCCTGCTGGATAGAAAAGAAGGACATTTAGTCTAAAATTAGCCAAATCAGCCATTATAAAGATGTAATTTCATTTAATTCGAGCAGTTTTAATATATAATTAGCATAGTTTGCATCATTATTTTTAAACTAAACATTTCCTGTACGTATTTTTATAATTACAAAATACAAATCATGAAGCTTGGACGATAAATTGGGTAGATTAATTTGCCAGAAGCACTTGAAGTGTTTTTGGTCTAGGGAAGCTATGGCTGTTTGAATGATTGCATTGGCTGGACTATACAGTACATAAAATGTGGTAATTTCTTGGCCTGTATCTGGCATTACATTTCAGCAGGTTTAGATCCCTGTAATGTATAACTAAGGTGAAAGCCATTATAGTGAATTCCAAACATTTTCTGTGTATATTTTGCAGGTTCCGTAATACATTATTGAGATTTCCTGTAAGACCTCTAACACTTTCTTTAAGTGATTTCAAAATGCACTCTCCATTCTTCTGACTTATTTGGATGGAGTCTACAAATGGAGTGAATGGCATGTAGCCTGTAAATACCAACATTTTTTTTTAATGTCTGAGATGACTAACTTACATTGGTACTATGCTGAGAGGGTGTGGGGGACAAAATATATTACACTTCTGACCTGACAAGCTATGAAGCTTGAAATAGACCCCAGTGGAAGCCTGTGGGGTTGGTTGAGTGAGCTTATACAACCTCCACATACTCAACAGAAACTCAATGCACCTCTAACTGAAGTGGATGAAGGTTATGGCTGTAAGCAAGTCTAATGGGGTGATACACTAATTACTGACTGTGCACAATGTATACTGCACATGTATCAGCTGGGAAATTTATGCTGCTTACATTATTGTTGTATTGTTTTGTCTTTTTGTTTCTGTTACTGGTCAAATTAAGAATAACTTATTATATTTGCTATCATCAGTGATGTGGCTCTGAATTGGTTCATGTCTAATGGTAAAAATGTTATCAATCAGTTGTGCTTGGAGGTGCCTCCTCATCATGTACTCCTCTTTTTAACGAGGTACCACAACACTCAATTTTGAGTCCCCGTTGTATATATTGCCTCTAGGGCAAATCCTCTCAGAGTACTCTCACAGATCACCTGGCAGAGCCCTCCATTACTTCATAATTCTCAACTTGTGACCTCCCTTATAACGCCAGGGGACCCTGAGAGCTATGGCAACAGGAAATCAGTCTCCTGGTAGTACCACCCAAGCAAGACTGGGCAATGAGTAGAGATGAAGAGTGAGTTCAGGTCCTCTAGGTTGGGCTTTATGAAGGACTAACAATACTGTCCCAGAAAATCAAACAGCTGCTACTGAAACAACAACAAAAGGAGCCAACACCACTGCCTGTGATGGACTTTTAAAGTAATCAGAACATAAGCCTATGAATGGCAGAGGTAAAAGCTGTGAGGAAGGCAGGAAGAATTCTGGTTGCCAAATGCAGGGCAACACCAAGTATAAAATATTTGACACCGATCTTCTGGAACCACACATGGGTTACCATCCAGAGGCATAAACAAAACAGACAGTAGTGGACATTTTTTGCGGCCCTACACACCATTCAACGTGATGGGCAGTAAGTAAGTAAGTAAAGTCTACTTGTGATTAAAAGTTACCACAATTAAACTTTACTTTGCTGCCCAAGCCCCTCAGCTGTGTGGACCTCCCTGCCTGGACATCTCAAGCGGGCAGAGAGGTCCATCTTCCTTTTGAATTACTATACAATACTTACAATTAATACAATAATTGCACTTTGTAATCTTGCATTTTAAAAGGTGCAAAGTAAATAAATGCATCACTAGCAATTAATCCTAATACTGAGCAAGACATTGGTTGCTTTTGACGAACTACCCTGGCCAATTTGTAGGTAAACAGAGTAGTGTTCTTATAAAACCCTTCAGTTTCGTCAGCAATGTTTGCTGACTATGAGACTTTCCTTCCCCACCAACCTGGGCAGATACTCTGGGACCTCTCTCGAGTCCATTCGTGACGGGACGCAGCTGGTCAGCTCAGTCCAGTCTGCGTGGAGCCCGCAGCTCCAGCCGGTGGAGAAACGGGAGAAGAGCCAGGTCTCTTTCTTCCCCGGCCTATAGCAGGTACACTTCTTCTGTCCCGCGTGACACTCGCACGGTCTCTCCAGTTGAATATTTCGGACCAGGTGACGACCAAACGTCGTCCCACCTGTTTTTTGAATGTGCAGAAAAACTATAACATCGTCCCCCTTGATATTGAAGTCTACGACGCGATTTAATTCTGCACTGGTGAAGTTGAAGCGAGGGACAAAGCGAACCAGAGCGCCATCTTCTGCGATATACGGATCTCTTTGGAGGCCGTCCTGTACCACATCAGCCCTGCTCCGGGTGCCAGCTGCACTTTCTCCCTTAAGCCAGGATCCCATCTGGTGTAGCGTCTGGCACTCAGACCTGCTCGGGCAAACATACTGGATCACAATGACGCCAAATAGCACCACCATCAGCAGGGCGATCAGGAC
The DNA here is from genome assembly GCA_037951165.1 of Lophius americanus. Classification (NCBI taxonomy): domain Eukaryota; kingdom Metazoa; phylum Chordata; class Actinopteri; order Lophiiformes; family Lophiidae; genus Lophius; species Lophius americanus. Next base: position 4,995,963 of record JBBDHG010000008.1, on the reverse strand, counting down.
CCGGTGGTGGCTGCTGCTGCTGGACCGCTCATCCATCTTCCTGGAACCGACACAAAAACATGTCTCAGACAGTGCAAATCTCTGCCTCAGCTATGACACTTAAATGAAATCGTGTTTAAACGGCAACCAAATGAAATTGTATCAACATCCCTGCAGACGCCATGGTTAGCTATCGCTAGCTAGCCGGAGAGTAGACCGAGAGGCATATTAACGTCCCATAGCTCACCATGACTGTTGTTGTGTGGTAGAGAGGAACGAACAGATTAGTCATCTAGAACAGACACGTGGAAAGTATTTCGAGGGATTCCTACAAAGCGATAATCTTCCCCACAGCATTGGGTCTATGACTTCGATTCTTGACCTTTCCTCCCATCAGCCTCTGCGCTGAATATGGGCGTGGATAAACGTCACTGCATGGATCGTACTATCACTCAGCCAATGTTATACCAGCGGACGGAACAATTTACCTCGAAAACATGCATGCAAGTAAGTCTTTAGTTAGAAAACGATCCGATACCTATTTAATGTATTCTCACCCATTTTTGATGATTTATATTGCATGTTACATTTGAACTGTACACACGGAGCCGAAATAGCTCAGTTGGGAGAGCGTTAGACTGAAGATCTAAAGGTCCCTGGTTCGATCCCGGGTTTCGGCATTTTGTCATCGTTAAATGTTTGTCGTAGGAACGATTCAAATGTTTCATCCTCAAAGGCAAGAGTCAATGCTTTTCTATAAATAAGTAAAGTTTGTCAGTATTGACCGTGACAGATTCATAGTACTTAAAGTTTTGGGTGGTATAAGTGATTATGTCCTGAAGACTTGTGATTGGGTTTAGGATCCATTCGTACCAATTATAAGATATACACTTATAATGCAATAAGGGGCTATTGTTATTGATCAGTCCTGGTTTGTAATTGGCAGTTTAGCTATAAATGTTGTTTCGGTGTGTGCCTATTCAAAAGCTTATTTCGTGAGAAAATTGGGAAATTGTGATTTTAAAAAATCCAACATGTATTCACATTTTCTTTGAATATGTTCATCACCCACAAAGGTATCTCTATGAAAATCTCCCTGGAATATGAGCCCCAGTTTCGATACCCCAGTAAAATCTCTAATCAAGTTTTAACAAGCTCCTACATTTTAAGTGGATTACGTTCTTTCTACTCATGGGAAAGAGCGGATTTTTATTGAATCCACAACGTCAAATTGATGTAGCTTTACCCAAAATACAAGCTCTCAGCTCTTGCAACTAACATTATTCAATCCTGCAGTTACTCGGGTACTGGAAACAGGCTGATCTTAATTAAGCTTTTTCTCTCTCTCACACCTTCTCTCTCTCCCTCTTTTCTCTGTCTTTGAAAAGTATATAAGTTATTGAGTTAGGTTTAATTGTTAGGTACATACATACATACATACATACATACATACATACATACCTGTGCCCAGGTAGAAGTCTATGTCTAACAACCCCGAGCATAAACATTACACCACAGAGCTATCAAGCCTTAAATAACTCTAGAATTACATCACTGAGATCACTAGCCTATCAGTAGGGTAAACAAATCATTTTTCAACGCTGATTCAAAGGGGCCTGTTTAAATGCATACCGTTATCCTACTTTTTTGGTTTTATCAGCGCTTATAGACCCTTCAACCGTCACTCAGACTACATCATTACTGGAGGAATTTGTTGGTTTGGAGATCGTTTATTTAACACAGTCTACAGTCCACAGTCACACAGTCACTCTCATTCCATTGTTACGCTGATGACACGCAAATCTACATAAAAACTGACACATGTTCCTCCTCAGCCTCTCCATCCTCATCGTCATCATCATCTCCCCTGTCAACTCTCCGCGCTTGTCTATAGGAGATAAAGGTGTGGATGAAAAACAACTTTCTCCAGTTGAACAGCTCCAAAACCGAAGCTATTTTAATTGGCACCCCTCATCAGACCCAGTCTTCCTCCATAACCAGTATTACCTTCGCTGGTCATGACATTCCCCTCTCTTCATCAGTCACCAACCTCGGTGTAAGATTTGACCCTCAACTCACTTTTGAAACCCACATCAAACACATCTGCAAGATGTCCTTTCACCATTTTAGAAATATTTCGAAACTCCGTTCTTCACTCACCTTGAGTGATGCTGAAAAGCTGGTCCACGCGTTCGTCTCCTCCCGACTGGATTACTGTAACTCACTTCTCATCGGGATCCCTGATAAAAGTCTTCAAAGACTGCAGTATGTTCAAAACAGTGCTGCAAGGATCCTGATGAGAGTTCATAAACACGAACACATCACCCCCGTTCTTCATTCCCTTCATTGGCTTCCCATCTCCACCAGGATTGATTATAAGATCTCTCTCCTCACTCACCAGTGCATCCATGGTAACGCACCCCCCTACCTGAAAGAACTACTCACCCCACTGACCTCGACACGATCCCTCCGTTCTACCCACTCATACCGCCTCCTCCTTCCCCGGACTAAGCTCAGCACCATGGGAGATCGGGCCTTCTGTTCTGCTGCCCCTCGTCTGTGGAATGCCCTCCCTGACCATCTGAGGGCTCCACAGATGACTGACACATTTAAAAAAAGGACTTAAAACTTTCCTTTTTAGCAGAACCTATAACTGTAATTAACATTAACGCTTTTGGTCATGTTTTTATATAGTTATTATTTTATTTTTTATTGATGCTTTTATCTGCTTTTGCTTTGTAGCACTTTGAGATTTGATCCAAATGTAAAGTGCATAATAAATTAAATGTATTATTATTATTATTACCACTCTTTTCAAGTATTAGCGGACCTCTCAGTCTAAAAATGGGAGTTGTCCTTTCGAGGTTAAAGCACTTTAATGTAAGAGCTAAACCGTTCAAATGGGTCTATGTGTTTATGCGTCGATAATAATAATAAATAATTCTGTTGTTATTGAAATTAAGACCTGAAACTTGCGTAAACTCTCTTTATGAAATACAAAATATTTTATTTTATACAATATGTGCCCAAGATAAATGGTACATGTTACTCAACTGAACTTAAAATAACCACATATATATAAAAAAAAATTAGATTGTATATACTCTTGCTTAAGTCGAACGTATTTCTGACAAGAAGCAGTTTCATCTGTAATAAAAGAAAGACTTTAAAAAAAAAAAAATACAAAATGTATGGAAATTCATTCAGAGAACTCAAATAATCCCCAAACAAGGACAATTTAAATATGCAAAAACATAATAAAAGCACAACACAATTAAAACGGTAAAGCTCATACGTAGAATTAATGCAAATATTAGAATACACTATAATAATAAAACATTGTTGAAATATGTATAGGCAATAAATAAAACAACATAACACATGAAAATACGGAAAGAAACATGGAGAGATGTGGTTAAAATAAACAATGGTAAAACAACTTGGAGAGAACAGCTTTAAATAGTAATATGTCATTGAATGATACAACCTTTTTATTATCTTATTTCTAAGTGGCCATGTGCTTCCCCACTGATCCATAAGTTTGAGACACAGTGAGACCTTTGTCTCCTCCTCTCGTCTTGTTGTGTAACACAGAGCGGCACTCGGTCCCCGCCCTCCTCCATTTAAATACCCTCCACCACGTTGAATCGTTAGAAGGGAAATAAGTGGTGATGCACTGAAGACCGTTGCTCAGAACCGTCACAGTCTCTTTGCATTTTCTGTGTTTTGACATGGAGCTGACACGGCAGTTACTGCTGGCCCACTGTGCGGCTCACGCCCTGTCCATCCTGGCCGGCTTGCTGGTGGTCGTGCCCATGGCTCTCAGCGGCTCCGCTTTCAAAGGCCGCTGCGCACTCTTCTCCACCGGCTACTGGAGGACGGAAAACCGGGCCGATCTGAAGGAGGAGATAGGAGATGTCTCTCAGCTGGTCGTTCAACACTGGGGTCCAGCGGCAGCTTGTCAGTTCCCGACATTTGTCGGTATATTCACGGTGTTGTACGGAGCCGCCCAGGGCTGGAGGAGCCTCTTCTATCTGCACGGACGACACGACGAGTGAGTCCACCGACAGACATTGACCATCTTCTGCTCCTCACATTTGTCGCTGCTGCAACAATAGTAACTTAACTGTCAGTAAAGGGAGTAACTGAAGTTAGTTATTGTAACTTAGTAACTATGCGCTGGTGCCAAAACTATTCACAAGGGTAGTGTTTTTCTCTCTATCCCCTTTGGGGATAATATGTTTCCATCTTGCTCTTTCCTCTGCATCTTCCTCAGTCAACCAACCAACTGCATATCCTCTCTCACCAAATCCAGAAAGCTCTCCTTTGGTATTCCCCTTCTTTCTCCTGCATGGCAGAGTCATTATTGCATCCTTCTACCAAAAGATCCACCATCTCTCTTTTTCACATCTCCAAACCATCTCAAACTTGCCCCCTTAATTGGTCTCCAGATGTCCAACACCAACTGTCACTCTTATGTGCTTGATTGTAATCCTGTCCATCCCCGCACTCCTACTGCCAACCCCACCACTGTAACACATATCCTATACTACTATAACACATTTCTGTGTCACTCCAGATTTCCTCATACAATACCCCCATTTTCCCTCAGCACTGTACACTTTATCTAAACCCAGTAAGACACAATGCAACTTCTTTTGACCTTCCTTATCCTTCTAAATCAGCTTTCTCAAAGCAAACATTCTATCTGTACTGCTGTTTCTTGGCATGAAACCATACTACCGCTCAGAAATTGTCATCTTTTTTTTTTTTACCGAGCTTCAACAATTTCCCCCAGATCTTCATTTTGTGACTCTTGACTTTTTATAATTCTGTAGTTTCTACAGCTCTGCACATCACCCTCGTTCTTGAAAATCGGCACCACTTCACTTTTCCTCCATTCCTCAAGCGTCTCACTCTTCAAGATAATGTTGAGCAATGTAGTTGAATTACTTACTTCCCTGCCTTCTCTCCTAGACACCTCCATACCTCCACCGGTATGTCATCAGTCCCAACCGCCTCAACATTCTCCATGCTCTTCAACGCTGCCCTCACCTCATCCTTACTAATCCTTTCAACTTTCTTATTTACAATTTATCACATATTCTACGCTCCTACTCTCATTTTCTTCATTCAAAAAATCTACAAAAAGTACCCCTTCCATCTTGCCATCACACTCTCTTCACTACTAAGTACATTTCCACATCTGTCCTTTATCACCGTAACCATCTGTTCATCCTTCCCATCTCGATCTCTCTGCCTATCCAATCAGTAGAAGTCCTTTTGTTCTTACTTAGTCTCTAATCTTTCATAAAGCTCATCATACTCCTCTGGTTCAACCTTTGCTATCTCACTCTTCACCTTATGCCACGTCTCCTTTTATTCCTGCCTACATTCATCTTACTTGCTATCCAACTCCTTCTTTGCAGGAAAACTTCCTAAATTCACCACAAAGTCTCGCTCTTCCTTCATCTGCCTTTCTCTGACCAGATGACACACAAAGTACCCTCCTTCCTGTCTACTTCATTACCTTTTCTGTAGTTACCCGGTTATCTGTTATCTCTGTGAAGTAGCCTTACCTCTTCAGTTTCCACCATTTTATCCTCTGCTCTACATTTGCTCTCTTTTCTCCTCCGTACCACCAGAGTCATCCTACATTCTATCATTCTCTTCTTGTCTGGCTACGTTCCCCCAATCAACACCTTAGTCTCAAATCTCTTGGATACCCCAACTCTTACACATCAGTCTGTGCGCCTCCCTCTTCTTGAAATACATGTTCCTCACAGACCATGGTTTTAACAAATTCCACCACCATCTCCCTTTCCGTGTTCCCGACATTACCACCATAGCTGCCCATCACCTCCTCATCTCCTTTGTTCCCCTCACCAACATGACCATTGAAGTCTGCTCCAACCACCACTCTCTCGCCACTGGGAATACTCTTCATCACCGCATCCAACTCAGTCCAGAAATGATTTTTCTTCCATCTCACAACCAACCTGTAAGCGGTGAGAATGTTCATCATCAGACCTTCAGTTTTCCATATTCACACTCATCACTCTGTCTGACACTCCTATCACCTCAAGATCTCTCTGCACATACTCCTCCTTCATGATCACCCTAACTAAAGGTGAAGTCAACACCTTCCTTGTCTAACCTGACCAACAGCATACAGATGTTCAATAATTATCATATATGACAAAGAAATGCAAAAAATCCTCCTGTTTTTAGAGAACAAATTTAGGAATATGTGGCATTACTGCATTACTGCTAATGATCATGATATTAGTCACTTACCTTCTATTAAATAAATTAATAAACTTTATAATAATAATAATTTCAGCTTCTGTCCACCCTTTCGCTCCAACATACCAGCCTTCATTTTTGTCTAAAGCACCATTTGTTTGATGTCAGTGATGTGTGTTTCCACAGCACCCTATTTTCATCTTTCCTGACGGTGCTGCTGAGTGTGTGTATGCTCTTCCTGTCTGGAGGGGCCAGTGTTATCCTGTCTCTAGGACTGGTCTCCTGGTGTGACACCGTGACGGATGACAACACTAGACCGTTCAGGTACACAGTCTGAAGATGATACACTTTGATGGTGTCATGGTGGAACATTCTGTATGTGGATAGTTGGTTAATTTCATTGTTACTTCGTCAATCAAGAGTCTTACAGGGAGGCCCCCAGAAAAGTCTCTACGAACTGAAAAAAAAATAGAGTTTCTAATATATGGTTAATAACATTAACATAATAAATGAAGGCTCCACACGTTCAACTTAAGTAATAAACATTGCGGAATGTATGTGCCCTGATCAACCCTAATATTTAAGCTACCTGCCTAGTATTTTGTACAACCCCACCTCGCTGTGATGGACTTTGACACCTTTCTCTGAGAACTAGCATGAACCTTTCAAGCAATTTATGTCACAGTAGCCCTTTCTTGTGGCCTTTGCGCCCAACACGTCACTGAGCCTTGGGAGCCCATGACTCTGCCGCCAGTTCCCAAGTTGTCCTTCCATGGACCATGTTTGCGCTTACTAACCATTGCGGAGCAGGAAAACCCAACAAGTCTGCAGTTTTCAAGATGCTCTCACCAAGTCATGTGACCTTTACAATTTGGCCCTTGTGAAAATCACGCAGCTCCTTATACTTGTCTGTTTTTCCTGCTTCCAACACATCAGCCTCAGGACAAATGTTGTCTCGCCGCCTAATATATCTCACTCAAATTTTACGGAAAGGAGGATTGTGCCATGATACAAACAGCATATAAACATGTATGATGTCTTTTCATGTTAAGAGATGCATCTTCACATCGTTTTTATCCAGTGTTGATGATGGACTGATCAAACTTAACAACTGGCGGGTGTAAAACTGTGTTTCTCATTCAGTTATGTGGTTTATTTTTTGACAGCTGTGGAGAGTCCCAGTCTGTTCCTCTTTACTTGGATGTGGACACCTCCTCTTTCTACACAGAGCTCAGTCTGGCACAAGTAAGTTCCAGCTGCTCAATCATTTTCTTTGTTTGGGTAAGCAGACATGCAGCAGGTTGATTCACACAAAAACAGAAAATTTGAAATTGAATTTTTGTGAAGGAAGAAGCAAACACACGTATCATTTGAATTATTTTGAATTCTTAATACAATCATATTAGTTTTGCCTGTCAACATGTAAGAGTAATTAAAGTGTATAATACATAATAACTACAACTCAAATATAAATTCAGCTACAAAATGAAAACTAATCAGACACTTAAAAGTTTTCAAGCTTAGTTAAAATAAAATCATGTAACCCCTCATTAAAAAAACAAAACAAACAATCATCTCACAGGAGATTTATTCCTGTACATGTTCATTTATGTTAGACACAACAGTAAAGAATAATATAAAATCACTCTATATATCAATCTATATTTTAAAATTCTAAAGTAAGCTGTGTTCACATTATATATAAATCTATATTTTAAAATTCTAAAGTAAGCTGTGTTCACATTATATATCAATCTATATTTTAAAATTCTAAAGTAAGCTGTGTTCACATTATAAAGAACGTTGTTCATCTTTCTGCGCCGATCAATTTTTTTTCTGAACAATTGACATTTGTAATTACTATGACCGGTATCTAGCTCTAACGTCAAACCATCTGATGTATAAAATGTCTCATATGCTCACATTTATATTTGTTTGGTCATTTATGTCAGCAAGAACAAAAACTATTTATGAGACAACTCATCGTATTCAAACTGAAATAGACACACTAGTGAATGTATGCATGATACTCTTTAGGACGGAAATACATTGTCACTGTGCAGACGGTCTACAGCAGATTGTTTTTTTTATCACACTACCAGTGTTGGCTGGTAACAGCTGTGAGCGGTTGTATTTTTCTAAAAAACAAAATGAATTTGGATTTGACTGTACACATTCATGTTGGCGACCCACAAATAGGATTTGTATGCAATGATCATATATAGAAGTGGCACAAGTCTGTTTTGGAAATCATCTAATATTAGAGTTCACACAGCCCTGAAAAAAAAGGATTTGTGTCACAATGTAACATCTTAGACGCACTTCAGAAGTTCTTACATATTTTTTTGGACAGTGTAAAATGCGAGATTTAAATAAAAACATTGTTTTATGTCACAGTCAAATGTTGAAAGGCAGTATGTGTAAATGCCTTCTCCTAGCAGACATAGGTGGTACTTATCATCCAAAATCTCTGAAATTAAAATCCCATTTCTGGCACATTTTGGGTTCATTCTGAGCTATCAAACTGCCAAACGGAAAATCCATTTGGTAATATTCCCCCCCAAAAATGTGGGGAATAACATATACTTTTGGTATTTCTATAAAGTTTGATGCAGTAGTTTTCAAATAGTCTGTGCAAATTAATTTATTGTTTTTTTATGGTGTTACTGTAATATAATGATGTGATTGTATTTCTCACCTAAAAAAAACTAAACGAAAAAATCAGAGGAGGATATTATTATTGGTACAGCCAGTCCAGAACTTAAGACTGTCTGACTGACGTAGGTAGGTACATACACATATTTACAAATGGACCAAATGGTACTGGACCCAGAAGCAGAGGCCAACACATGGGGTCTTTTATTAGAAGCAACTGAAAAAAACAGAAGCCTGGGCGGCACACAGGGAGGTAGTGAGATGTCTGCAGTGTATGTGTCGGGTGTGAGCAGGCAGACAAATGCACTAAATGTCAACAGGGCCACGTCTTATTGGTCAGAATAATATGGGGATGGTTGATGGGCGGGCGCAACTAAAGGAATGGAACCACAGAGAGGTTGTTTAAGTGCTGTGTGCAGGTTTAAAGCCTCGCTAGACTCCATTTAATATATTATTAGTTCTCAAATGAGTGTTAACCTTCAACCATGTTTTTTTTCTGAACTGTTTGAATAACTGTTTTTTAGTATTCTTTAAATTAGGCTCTACAATAAGTATCATATATATGCAGGTATGCAGTATGTTCTTTTTAAGACGTTATATTTGGAAAAGTTAAGTGTTCTATATGCACACAAAGCTAAAGTAAACACTATAATAAGACTAACATTTAATAAGACAATGTACCCGTTTCAACTTGCATTCAAATTCAACTTAAGAAAACAAACTTAAAGAATGTATCTTGTTCATAACCTGGGGACACTTTTTTAATGTTCTAACGAACTTACTCACACATAGTTACAAGTACAATGTTAATGACACTAAGTTTTTTGGTGTATGTACTTCAATCATGGCTTTTCCACTATTGGGCAGAAGAGGTTTCAGTCAATGACATTGCTTATGAGTAATTTCTGTCTTGGAATGTGGACCAAAAACGAGTTTAACTTTGTCAAATGTAGAAATGCATCCTGTACACTTGCATCCTACCCCTGTAATTACCTGATATCATCAGCAGTTTATTATAAACCAAAAACAAGATGTTCCAGCAAGGTCAGGATCTATTTCTCACGTAGATTTAACTTTTGACCTTTCACCAAACATGAAGGTCCGTGAAACAGAGTATGCTTTATCTCTGCTACATATTGGTGCCATTGCCGTTTCTCAAGTCTTCCTTGTTACCGTACTCTGACCCAATACATACTGCTCCCTTTAAATATTTAATTCAATCTCCCATATATGGATTATAATCCTTTGGTTGGCCAGTTTTGAATGTTGAAAAAATTCATTATAAACATCCTTGGCTTGATCCAGCTCCAAATGTAATCAACACCTCATTGGTCCACCCCTAGACAAAATTCTATCAAAATTCACAACAAACTTTTCTAGATATTTTGCCTACAATCAAATAACCAAACAGATGAGTGAAGGTAATGAGAATGGCATCAGAATAGAGGATTTAACTAAATTTAACTCGTATATCAAACTCAAGGCTGTAACATTCTTCCCTTCACCAGCTAAAGTACTTCTCTGCATGGTATGATATGAATTCAAGTTTTTGTGTGGAGAATATGAACGTGACGTGATGTAATTATTTGTTATTTTCTATATAGACGGGTCTCCACACTCTGGGTCTCTCTGTTACGACACTCAGTCCACTTGTGTGCAGTGATGTTGTGCATGATATGTGTTTTCTTTCACAAAGAGGCTGCATATAGAAAACAGCTGCAGGGTTTAGTCAGAGAACATACAAGCTTTTCAATTTGCCATTATTGAGTTGTTGAATATCAGCTACAGATTATTTATCTAGTTTCCTGCAGCAAAAAAAAAAAAAAAAGGTTCAGCATTTACATCACAATATGCCGATGCATAATAGTTAGTCACATTGCAGAACAGGCAACGTCAATTAAGTAAAAGCAACTCAAAATCATCTCGCCAAAACTTTTTAGCTGCTGGATCTGAAAAGGAAAACTCCTAAGTCTCTCATTTTCCATTACCGATCTACAAGATAAGGCTGTGTGTCTTAAAAGCCTGTTTAATCTTCCACAATGTGGATTAACAATAGATCTTAACCTTGTTAGGAATTGTAGATGACATAAATAACTTAATAAAACAACTGTGACACACAAATATATTTGCAAAGTTTATTATGAAATGTAATGTTTTTCTCTCCACCTGTTCTATCCACACTCCCCATGCGTTTATCAGAATTACTAATGTATAGCAAAGAATTGGAGGCAGAGGACTGAACTAACAGTTTAATAAGCAGGAATAGCTTGTTATGATGAAATCAATGATTAATTGTGTATTTATAATCTTCATATGAATTCCATTTCTATGTGAATCTCCCTTAACTTCCATAAAAGAGGTATCTAGTCTTCCTTTTGTCCGTTAAAAAGTAGTGACAGTGTGAAGTAGTCTGTACATCAACTAGACATCATATGTATCTAGTGAGGTTCCATGTACTTTTTCTGTAGTATATATCTCAGAGAAATAATGACATTGCAATATTTTTGTATTATATCTTAGTGCCCTAATCCCTAATCTAGTCTGGTAAACAAATTGGGAATTAAGCCTGATTAACTTCATTATTCAGTCTGGAGTTGTTGGCATGCAAATCAATTTCAATGAGGGGGAAGGTGAATTTGTTATGTTTTAACATAGATAATCGGCTATAAGGTTTCTATTTCAACATCGTTATTAAGTTCTCATAGTTACTTCTGCCAATGAGGTTATGGTGTCATGTCCTTAGAGTGCATATCTGTTTTGTTAGTTTGCTGAATTACTCAGAAAAGACTTAAACAACTTCAATGAAATTTGGTAGATCAGAATCAGAATCGGAAAACGGTTTATTGCCGAGTAAGCCTACAAGGAATTTGACCTGGTGTCGTGGTGCAAAGCATAAAATGACAAAAATCCAAGCATGATATAAAAATTGAGAATGAAATAAACATATACTATGAATATATATTAAAAATGACAAAGCCTTAGTGCAAATAATGAAGGTGCACTAAAAGGGGGGACTCTTTCACCCTAAACTTTCACAAGTTTACCGGGCGGCTATTCTCTTGTCTGGGTGCAGACTTATCCCCATTTGAGAGGAGCCCGATGAGGGTTGTGTCATCTGCAAACTTCAGGAGTTTGAAACACTGGTGGCTGGAGGTTCGGCTGTTGGTTTACAGGGAGAACAGCAGAGAGGAAAGAAGGCAGCCTTGGCGGAAACAGGTGCTGATGGTCAAAGAGTCTGAGACCTGTTGACTCAGCCGTACACACTGCTTCCTGTCAGACAGGAAGTCAGTGATCCATCTGCAGATGGAGTCAGGCACGTTCAGCTGAGACGTTTTGTCTTGGAGCAGAGCTGGGATGATGTTGTTGAAGGCAGAGCTGAATTTTACAAACAGGCTCTCGTGAGGAGTTCAGGTGCTGGAGGATGAGATGGAGGGGCATGTTTACAGAATCGTGTGTTGGATCGATGAGATGGAGGGACATGTTTATAGAGGGGTCAGGACTAAGGAAGAACTCAATTTAATTTAGACCAGTTCCAAAGCTATGTAAAATTTCTTAATTTTTTTAATATGGGTTGGTGTTTTTCAACATTTACGCCAATAATGCAAAAATGAGGCGTGGCTCAGGTAAACTTGGCAGGTAAGAGACTGGAGGTATGCCCTCTCCTGAGGCCTTTTTAGTTCATTTATTAACTTTGCTCTTCTATAAGATAACATCCACTTGGATTTTTGTGACATTATTTCGGATGTCTCCATAATTAATTCCTCAACACCACACACCCACACACCCACACACACACACAAACACACACACACACACACACACACACACACACACACACACACACACACACACACACACACACACACACACACACACACACACACACACACACACACACACACAGACACACTCAACGTCTCAAACCCTTCACCTGTACAAGGTGTACCGTAAGTAAGTGCAACTGTGGGCTTTATTGATGACTCCTTGTGTTCCACAGGTGTCTCTGTGGTGTGTCATGGGTCTCTGGCTGGCTCAATCCATCCTGGCTTTCCTGCGGCTCTACCACTCTCACAGTCAGCACATCAGTAGGCCGTGTCGTCCCCGTGAGAAAGAGTTGCTTCTGGGACACACTCCATCTGATAGCGGGTCCCCCTTACCTCCTCCGCTAACGCCTACCCTCTTAGTTTAACTGAGATTTTACGAGGCATTGACCTCATTCATTATCTTTACCTTATTTTGAACCTCAATTTATCCAACGCAGAGTTCCTACTACTGCATGTAGCATCTGGGTGTGTAAGCATGGTTTCCAACATGCTTATATTCAGACATAAGGCACCGTCTTCTACAGTAGAGCTTGATCAATTGTATACAGCACACTGTACAGCCATAATACTTCAATCACTGACAGCTGAGGTTGGAATAATATTGATTATTTCATTAACGTGTCCCCTATCAGTAGTTTGGATATATTAGGCGCAGGTGAATAATTTTGACCTGAAGTTGATGGAAGGGAGCCAGAACATATGGGCAAGCATAATGATCTGATTCCCTGTGAGAGAGGCCAAATTGTAACAATTAGACAAATAAATCAAAGCAGGCCCAAAACTACGGGTTTCGTTGGGTGTGCATGGTTAATATCTATCAAAGCAGTCTAAAGAAGGAGAACTGGTGAACCAGTGACTGGGTCATGGGAAACCAAGGCTGATGCGCGTGGGGAACAAAGGCTAGCCTGTGTTGTCTCAGAATAGCTTTTGTCGAACAAATTGCTGAAAAATGTCATTCTGGTTGTGATAAAAAAAAGCGTTGGTGGCAAAAGGGGGACAACACACAATAACAGACGGTTGGTTTTATTGTTATGGCTGATGATTTTATTTCAGTTGATTAATAAAAAGATATTCCAGTATACAATGCCAAAGATATTTTTCAGTTCAATAACAAAAATGTATCTCATTATATTGCTCCAGAAATAACTTTTACACCCGAGTTAATTTTTACACTATAAAATCTAAAATAAGTCACATTTTGTAAGAACTAAAGAATCTGGCTATTAACTCTTCCAATAATTCAGATTTTTAAAATGTGAAATAGTGATATACATTGTGCCCAAGCATCTCATACTATGTTATACAGAGGCAGAAAAACATGAACTTCTGCTATAGATGTATGTATTCAGTGATCAAAGACCCAAGGTGTTATTTTGAAGCTGTTGCTTATTGCTATCAATACGGCTAAAGCAAACAGATGTTGTTTTTCCTCTCGTCTATTTGGAACATATTTGAAGTGCATGATCGTTTAGATTAAATAACATTTTGGATGGAGTCTGATTTTATGCACATGTATGTCTTCATCAGGGAGAATGATATTTAAATTGACGTTTCTGAGCGTATTCTTCAGATGAAGCACTGAGGTGCTGTCTTTGTGGAGCTTGTTGTAAAGTGATTAATCCAGCATGTACAGAGAGTAATGGGCTCACTATGTGAGCATGAGCTGAAGGTTCTGTTCTTTCCTCTTCTTATGATGATCCTTATAATGAAGCTGTTTGTGTGGATACAGCCTCTTTGGACATAAAATGAAACAGAGAAAACATGTCAATTGATACTTGTAGAGTATGTACAGTATAAGAAGAAGGTAAAACTTCCATGAGCTTCGGCTATTTTCATTTTGAGACAGATATGTACTTGTCCAAAAGTGTCCATAAAGAGGACAGAAGTTATTAACTTTGCTGAGGTTCTAAAACAAATGATCCAAAGTTGTTTCTAAACATATTTTTTGTTATCCTGGACTTAAGTGTTTGTAATGAAACACAGACAGCTGAGTAGTAAATCTGAGGTTAAGGGAGATGAACCAATAACAACACCTGTATTAAATTGTATTTACCAATTACCATTGTAATTGGTATTTCTGTATTGTAGCTAAAATTATATTATTTTTTACCTCCTCTGTTTGTTCTTATTGACATTGATGTGGTTTGCTTTTGTCTTGTTGAATAAAAGAGTTGTATTGTAAGAGGTTGTCGTGATTTGTTCATACCAAAAAACACTAAAACACAAATACTGAGTGGTAAGTTTCCTCGTTTGTGACGTTGAGAATGTCATTGCACTATGAGAACTATCCATTGGTTTTTTAGGGGTCCATGACAAAAACATACAGAACATGTTATACTTTATATACATAAAATACACTTAAACTTAGATCAGGTCAAGAAGACTGATATAAAAGTTCAAACAAAATGAAAACAGGTGACCAGGTATGTCACCTGCTTTGAGTTCTTTATTTTATACAATTATTGTTATTGATTATGTTTCCTCGTTCTTCCTCTTTCCATTGTTTCCTCGTATTTGGCTCAGTGTTTTCCACCTGTTTACTCTCTGTGTTCCACTTTCCCCTCTCCAGTCTGGGTGTGAATGTGCGTGTGTGAATTCTCTTTCCTCGTGTGTTATCTGTTGTCACCTGTCTCCAGGCCTCACCAGTTTCGGAATCGGCTCATGGCTTTTGTGTAGTTAAGCCAGTTTCTGCTCTCCCGTCTTGTCTCTTGTACACCTTGCAAGTGTTATATCCTGAGTAACTCCTGCTCCTTGGTCGTCCTTGCATGTTGTTGTATGTAAGTTCTGCCTTCCTCTGTGGTTATTATTTTGTAATTTTCTTTATTTTTGAATTTTCATCTGTTTTGCCTTGTTTTTTAATTCTCTATTTTTTACAATCATATGAATATAATTTAAGTTTGATTCTGATGCTTGATTTTGTAATTGCATACATTTTCATTAAACAATAATTTTATTTATATATCCTTTTTTCAGTAGTGTTTGCATTTGGGTCATTTTAATTTTGAATTCAGTCTTAACGGTGGGGGCATTTCTCTGCAGAAATAATTATTGCATTTCTGTACATTTTCAAGCGGATATTTTACTTGTAAGGGTATTTATGCCAGAGTAAATGACCTGAATACTTCCATTGCTCTCACTAACAAAACGTCCATATAGGAACAGGGAATCCATTTTCATAAATTCACAACACCTTCAAGTTACCTTCATTGTCCTTTCAGCCTGACATACGAGTTCTAATATGTCTGTTGCTGTGTAAAATGTGCCGATTAATATTTCAAATGTGTGTGTAAGTTGTGTGACTATATGTTAATATTTGTGCAATCAGATTTGTAAAAGTGTAAAATTATCTCTAAGTGCATTCTGAGTTTTATGAATGTGTACAGAAAGCTGCAAATGTGTGGGTGCATAGTGAGTTTTGTAAGTGTACAAAAACTCTCCTAAAGATTTACATACATACATACAAATCTGTAAATGTATAGACATAACTGTAATTACCTCTAAAGATTTGTGGACAAATCTGTAAATATCTAAAAGTGACTTTTATTTTAAAAAGCACTTTTGTTCTATGAGATAATTCATCAGTTACAACTCGGCTAGATATCTCATTTGTTTTTTTTATTGCATGTGACCTTCGCCTCAGATCTACAAATACTTCTGTTGATTTGCAAGTTTGGAGATTGTTAGTGTAACTCAGCAACTTAAAACTCTAAAGATTTGTCTGCGTGATTGTAAATGTCAATAAAATTGCTAGATTATAAAAATGAATTTTTAGAATTTTTTTTTTTACATTTATTAGAAGTCTCATAAGCCACACATAAATTCTAATTATCACCTCAAATTTTTAATAATCAATTTGCTTGTTAAAAAATAATTTTGCTTCAATACTGGCCTTATAAAACCGGATAAAAGATTGTAAAAGAGGATAATACATTTGTCAGCGGGTGTTGTAACATTTTTAGCTGTTGGGTGGCAGTAAGGTCATCTGTGAGATTCTGCTCCGCCGAAAGCTCGAAGAACGAAGAAGTGAAGAACCAATAACAAACCAGGGCACCATATTGAACCGATGTTTGGAAAAAAGGTTCTTACACCACTTTACTGTGGACTTATTTTATGTTTGAAAAAAAAGCCATAACTTGAAAAGAAGAATGAACCTAACGGACATCAAAAAGTTAAAAGTGCCAGAGCTGCGGTCCAGACTAAAAGAACTTGGGTTGGACGTCAGGGGACTGAAAGCTGAGCTGGTAGGGAGGCTGTGGTCTGCGCTCGAGGCCAGACCAAGTATTGATGTTGAGGAAGATTTGCTTGTACAAACCGAGCCCTCACCGACCCCTCCAGCAAATACGCGATTGTCACCGGCAGAAGATTGTGATGCTGCGCAGCGTCAACCGGACTGTGCCAGAGAGGTCAGGGACTCTGCCACACAGACCGAGCCTGACCCCGGGCTGACATCACCGCAGCCCGGGTCCACCTTCACCTTCACCTCCGCAGGTGAACCGGTGTGTCGAGCCAAGGACGGCGAGGATGAGATGCAACTGGGAGATGCAGAGGATCACGGAGAGGAGAGGGGAGCTCAGGCTTCTGAGGAGAAGGGCAGAGGCAGAGCTTTCTATGAGTTCAAAGAGGAGATCCGATACAAAAGGTAAGGCAAACTCGACTGTAGATACATTTTTAGTCAAGAAGTGAAATTCAACTGTAAGTTTGTAGGGATCTGTCCATTGGTACATTCCGTAAATTAGTTCATACATCGACAAGAATAGGTTTGTGTAGAGAGAATGGTGCCGTTAATGAAAAACAAAAGAGGGAATTAAAAATGATTCTTTTTTGTTATTTCATTCTCAATCATTATTTTAATTGAACAAGTATCCAGTAGGAAGACACAACATAAACCAGAAGTGTATTGGAGCAGAACCTTCAGATGGGGTCATCCTGTTGGATGATGGGCTAGTCTTCAGTCAGTTGCTGTTCAGTCCGATGAGGATGTTCTTCCTCTGTCACACGGGCTCACTCGAGCTTGGTAGTCTTTCAATGAGGGCTCAGGGCTCATCGCTTGCCATCTCAGAATTCTAATGTCATTGTCCTTAAACCGGGCACACACGCAGGCCCAGAGATGTTTACCATCAGTACAGCAACATTTAGGTCGTCTCATCATCCGATTCGAAGTCCATGTACCACAGGTGATCAGATTGTTTCAACACGTACCAGCCTATTGTGGGCCCCATGGATCTGTGCCGAGGTTGTTTCTTGGAACCCGGTTCTGGGGTTCTGCAGGCCTATACTTAAATTTGATGGTCTATCACTGTTTATCTGACGATGGACTACTGAGCGATGGTGAGCATTCCGTACCCTGTTGACTTGTCCGGTGGACTGCCTGCTTCCAGCATTCCAGTCACATGATCCTGGTCATGCTGCTTAACCCTTACTTTTGTCGTAGATGCCGCCACCCTCTCGACCTCCAGTCTCTTCCCTCACTTAAAATCATGAAATCAGGCAGTTGTTTAAGCCTTATAAGCCATTTTATAATCCTTGTATGATAATTGTTATTCTTACTTGATCCGTCAGTGGTTATGTTTTTGCTTATCGACGTATACTGTGCCTGTCTTAGCTGTGCCGTTAGAATCGTTTAACTAATGATGTTTTTTCAAAAAGCTTTCTGGACTTCATTGCTCTCATTAAAAGGGAGTTATTAAGCAGCATGAATCTCTGTCTTCTCTCAACCAGAGTCAAGTCACCACAACCACCAATTGAAAAAGGGTATACAGAAGAGGATGATGAAGATAAAATCCGATTAAATCCATGTAAGTCTTTATCCGTCGTTTTCAGGCACAGGAATCTTGTCTCGGCTGTTCCCTTTAGGGGTCGACACAATTGATCATTTCTTTATATCTTGCCCGGTCCTCTGCATCTTCCTCTGTCACACCAACCAACTGCATGTCCTTTCTCCCCACATCTAGAAATTGTCCCTTTGATCTTCCCCTTTTTCTCCTTCCGGATGGCTCCATGTCCAGCATCCTTCTACCAATGATAACAACTATCCCTCCTTTTCCCGTGTCCAAGCCATCTCAATCTGGTTTCTCTTACTTTGTATCCAAGACGTCTAACCTGGGCTTTCCATCTGATGTACTTGTTTCTAATCCTGTCCGTCCTCGTCACTCCCAAAGAAAATCTTAACATTTTCATCTCTGTCACTCCCAAAGAAAATCTTAACATTTTCATCTCTGTCACTTCCAACTCTGCCACTTGTCTTTTGGTCAGTGCCACCATCTCCAAGCCATACAGAAAGGCTACTGTTTTGTAAATCTTTCCCTTCACTCTCTGTCACAGATAACTCCTGACACCCTTCTGCACCTACCTCACCCTGCGTTCACTCGCTCCTTCACCTTTTTTCCACACTCCCCGTTGCTCTGAACAGTTGACCCCAAGTACTTGAACTCCTGCACCTTCTTCACCTCTACTCCTTGCTTCCTCACCATTGCACCTGCTTCCCTTTCATTCACATTTATGTCATAGTCCAAGGTGACTCCTGCCTCACCTCATCTTTCACACTGTCCATCACCATAGCAAACAAGGAAGGGGCTCAGGGCGGATCCCTAATGCAATCCCACCACCCTGAAACCTATCTTTCACGCCAACTGCTCTCCTCACAGCTGTCATGCTGCCCTCATACATATCCTGGACAACTCTTAACATACTTCTCTGTCTCTCCAGACTTCCTCATGTAGTACCGCAGTTCCTCCCTCGGCACTCTGTAATACGCTTTCTCTAAGCCCACAAAGACACAATGCAACACTTTCTCACCTTTTCTCTACTCCTCCGTCAGTACTATCAAAGCAAACATTGCATCTGTAGCTCTCTTTCTTGGCATGAAACCATACTGCTGCTCACAAATTGTCCCCAATTTTCTTAACCTAGCTTCCACTACTCTTTCCGAGATCTTCATCATTTGGCTCATCACTTTTATACTCCTGTAGTTGCTACAGCTCTGAACATAACCCTTGTTCTTGAAAATCAGCACTAGTACATGTTTCCTCCATTCCTGAGGCATCCTCTCTTTGACCAAGATAGTAAATCAAGTATAATCTATTTAAATACTCCACTCCCTTCTCTCCTAGACACCTCTATACCTCCACCGGTATGTCGTCAGGACCGACAGCCTTTCCGTTCTTCATTCGCTTCAAAGCTTCTCTTAATTCAACATTACTGATCCTTGGGACTTCTGGATTTACGTGTCTCACGCCTTCCACCCTTCTCGTTCTCTCTTCATTCATCAGTTCTCCAAAGTATTTTTCTACTTTTCCCTCAAACTTTTTTCACATGCAAGCCCATTTCCATCTCTATCCATAATCACCCTAACTTGCTGCACATCCTTCACATCTTTAGCTCTCGGCCTCGTCAATCGGTACAACTCCTTTTTCTCCTTCCTAAATGTCAAATATCTAATACAATTCATCATGGACCTTAAACTTCGCCTTACACCACATCTCTTTGTAATTCTACCTACTTTCTTCATCTCACTTGCTATCACACCTGTTCTTTGCTAACTCTTTCCTACTTATTCTCTCTTGAATCTTCTCATTCCACCACAAATTCTCCTTATTTTCTTTCCTCATCCCAGATGAGACACCAAGCACATTTGTACCTGTCTCCCTTATCACATTTCCTGTGGTTGCCAAGTCATCTGGCAGTTCTTCACTACCACCCAGAGCCTGTCTAAACCCCTCTTTGAAGTTCCGACAGCAGCCTTCTTTTACCAACTTCCACCATTTGATCTTCTCTGTTACGTACCATCAGAGTCATCCTACATACTACCATTCTGTGCTGTCTGACTATTTTTTTTCCCTTGTTACCACAATGTCTTTGATTGGAGACTGTAAGTGAACTCTCTTTGAAGTCCACTTACATGCTCCTACCTCCGCTCTTATATGTCACCCTGTGCTCCTTCGTCTCCTTAAACACATGTTCACCTAAGCCATTTCCATTCCTTTCTGCCACTTGTCGAACTCACAACCAATTTCTGGGGCTAAGCACTGACAACATTCCTCATCACACCTCCAATTTCTATCTTCATACTAATCACTCTGTCTAACACTTTATTCACCTCCAGAACACTCTTCACATTCTCCTCCCTCAGAATCACCCCTACACCATTTCTCCCCCCATTAACTCAATGATAGAACAGTTTGTACCCTCCTCCAATTCCTCTAGCCTTGCTGCCTTTCCACCTAGTCTGTTGGACACACGGTATATCTACTTTCCTTTTCTCCATCATATCAGCTAGATCTGTACATGCTCCTGTCATTGTACCAACCTTTAAAGCTCCTAGTCTCACCCTTACAATGCTGTCTTTCCTCATCCCTTGCTGTTTCCTGACATTTCTTTCCCCTTAACTTCTTTTCCTTCCACCAACAGTAGCATAGTTTCTGCTGGCATACTACTGGTCAACAATGCGTTGGTCGTTGATAAACTCGGCCTCGACCGATCCAGTTTGGAAATAAGTTTTGTGTACTGCATGTTGGTCTGGCATAGGTTTTATGTCGGATGCCCTTCCTGACAAAACCATCCCCATGTATCCGGGCTTGGGACCGGCACTAAAAGTACACTTACTTGTGACCCGTCAGTGGCTGGGTTTTTCTTGCACAGCAATATGAAAAAATGATTTAGTTAATATTAGAAACAACGATTACCCCCAGTGACAGTTTCTTGAAAAAAAATCGAATGTTATAAGAGCACTGCAGAAGCATTTTTAATTACTGTTTTTTTCTCTACAGATGACAGTCACCTCCATTTTGAGGTGGGTATTGAGGGTGCTTGTGGTCAGCCGCGGTTCTGGGATCGATACCCCTTGCTCTGGTCAGGCTGCAGGCTCACTCATGGAGTGTTGCAGGGAAGGGTAGGCTTTGAAGTGAGAGTGGAGAAGAAGTTGTTGACTACGAAGCCTGAGGATCAAGATGTAATGTATTCTCAAGGCGTGAGAGTTGGCTGGTCCATGATCAACACCTCGCTACTGCTGGGTAAGTATTCTTAGGAGATTTTTTTCGCCAGACACATTTTTCCCGTGGATGTCTTTATTCATGGATTTGGGTTATGATGCTTTGCTTTCTTCTTTTTCCCACCGCCCCCCTGTTCCTCTCATACCAGGTGAAGATGAATTATCTTTTGCTTATGATGGGCGTGGTAAGAAAGTGTCAGGTGGGATGGAGGAAGATTTTGGAGAATCCTTCTCAGTGGGAGACATCATTGGCTGTTATGCTGTGAGTGATGATTTTTTATTGACCTTACTTTGTAATGTTACCGTTATGCTGTTTTCATGCCCAAATGGGATCTGCTTGTCTCGAGTTAGAGGATTGTTTTCTAATCTCAACTGTGTGTGTTTGTGCGACAGTCTTTTACCACAGATGCTGTTGAAATCTCTTTCTACAAGAACGGTCATTTCATGGGTGTCCCCTTTTCTCTGGGCGCCTCTGTGCAGCTTGGCCGTGCCCTGTTTCCTCATATCCTCTGTAAGAGCTGTTCAGTTCTCTTCCAGCTTGACCCCATGACTCCTCCTTGGTACCCCATCCCCAAAGGGTTTACTCTGCTGGCAGCTCTACCAGTTAGACAGAGGGTGCGCTCCATGTTGGCTCCTACATCAAGAAAGCAGTGTGAGGTGAGTGACTGGTGCTGGGTTCACACCCAGAAGTTTTTTTGTGGTAATTATGGAAAGCGTTAATGCAGAGTTCACATGATCCCAAGCTAAATTCTAATTAGCTTCTATTACAATGACATTGTTAGCATGTTGGTGTTTTGCAGGTGTAAGGCTTACTGTATTCAACATTTAGAATGTTAGTATGTTAATAAACTATATGCCCTTCAAATGGGCTACTATGCTGAAATGTCTTTCAGAGCTAGTTAATACTTTTCTACACTTTTCAGAGCCTGTACTGTATTTATTTTTTATTTTTTAACCAGAATCTTATTTTATAGAAGTAAATGTAAAGTGCCTGTGTACTCCTTATAGAGTATAAATAAATACCATATATAAATAAACTCATCCTGGTAAGTCTCTTGTACGTTTCAATTTGCACACTACTTTATTTTAGTACCCTTCTAATAGTTTTTTCTCACTTATATTTTATCTCAGGTTTCTGTTTGGTCCATTGTGTATTTTGTGTACTTTCTCTACTTGTTTTCCCTACTTGTATGCTGCTGTAACAATATATATATATACGGGCAACACACGTGTCTAGCTACGTGTCTTGGGTGCTATGGGACGACCACGCATTGCCAGCGTCAAATGTGCGTAAGCCTGCTCTTCAGTTTTCGTAGATTCTATTCTTACCTTAGAATAAATCAGAGGATAACATTGGTGAATGCAAGAATCTATGTAAAAATTGCGTAAGTGGGGTGTAATAACAAATTCCTTTGTAAGAACGGTTGGTGGATGAGGCCCGTTGAGAGCAACTGATGATTAAGAGAACTGTTTGGTTATTTTGAGACTGAATGTAAAAATAGTCATTGCAAGTTGTGCATATGGATCTTCCTTTGCTTTTTCCAGGTGTTGATAATGGTTGGTCTGCCTGGTTCTGGGAAGAGCCAGTGGGCAAGGATTCACATGAAGCAGCACCCAGAAAAACATTACAGATTGTTGGGCACAGAGGAGCTCCTCGCATGCATGATTGTCAGTAACACTCCAGTCTTCAACCACATATTTTATGCTGGATATGCATAAATGCATTCTTAGTGATACTTAAGTCTTTGTTTTGTGTGTGTAGAGTGGTGGACAGAGGGACCGCAGCTTGCAGCAGGCCTCTCAGTGTCTAACTGATTTGATAAAGGTGGCTGCTCAGACTCCTGGCAACTATATCCTTGATCAGGTAACTCTTCACCACTGAATATTTTACTAATTAACATACATACCATTTGTACATGTGACAAAATATCTACACCTGTCTTAAGTTTCAAAAATAATTTTAGTCAGAAAAATGTGTAAATAACAGCTGGAGTGTGAGATATGCCAGGATGTATCAGTACATAGACATTGTAGTTGACCTCTGTTATCTTATAATTCAGTGTTATCTTTCTGTTGTGCAGTGCAACATCCTCTTCTCTGCACGGCGTCACAAACTGCAGCTGTTTGCAGGCCTCAGGCGGCAGGTGGTTGTTGTATTTCCCCCAGCAGATGAGTGGAAAAGACGACTTTCCCAGCACCGTAGGAGGGATGGAGAGCAGATCCCTGAGACAGCCCTCCTCAAACTCCAAGGTCTGACTTAAATTTTAATGAATTTTAACACGATACCTCAATGCCAGTTCAGTCCGGCACAGTGGTGACACCATCGTGTGACCACAGTGTCATCAGTCAAGCCAAATGGAATTAGCAGTGGTGGGCCATCAGGGCCAGCAAGACCTTATGTGCTAGCCTAGACACTTTCAGAATTAGAAAAGTTATACTCTCATAATCTAATAAACATTTTAATTGAGAACACATTTATTTTAAATTGTTTTTTCCCATCAGTGTATTAACATCATTTCATTGCCTTTCTCTCTGGCTGCTTCATTATAAATTAGAGCTTGTTTGTACGCGTGCAGAAGGCCAGCTGCTGCGTTAAGTTTAGCATGCGTCAACAACTAAATTGCTCATGTACTGTTGAGTTCATCGGGTTCTTTTGCTCAATCTTTGCCAAGACTCAAAAAGACTTGGAGAACAACAGAGGACAACTCGACTCCATTTCCTCAAATCTTCTTTTCATGCTTTATTCATTTTTCCAAAATTTAAGTCAGATGACAATGGAGTTTGTCAGGTTGATAACTTTTGAAGGCCATTCATAAAAATTAACCAAATTAGAACCAATAGGTGTTTTCAGACTACTGTAATTATCATGGAAAAATTCAAATAAATGATTCTCTTTTCCAGTTTTATATTTTCATTATTTTTTAACTTTTCCTCCAACAAAATCAAAAATAAAGTTCACTATCTCTGATTTAGCAATTTAAATAAATTAACTAGGCCTACCATGCGTCTAAGTAATAATTCTTCAATTTATACCTTGACATTAAAATAATTATATACTCACCATTAAACAATTTAATTTTAAGTTTTTATGCCATTTCTTAACTAACAAAATCTTTAAATATCCCACTAAAACTATTGACATTATATTATATTAAACATGATAACAAACAATATATATCTTATATATAATTATGCTAAGAATAATTGTCAATAGCAACCATAGAATGTCTCTAATAAGCAAACATAACAACCGAATTTCCTATCAAATGCTTTATAAATATTATATTGATCTCAACAAAGCAATCATGCTGCGCCCTCCAAAATATTGCTATTAATTAAATATTGCGCTGAGTTCTTAGGTATTACCTAGATTTCATTAGAGGTTGCTTACAAATTAACAGGATATAAATAAATAAATAAATAAATAATTCACCTACCAGTTGCCTCTCTGAGCTCTCTTTCACATTGATGCACCCGTTTCAGTGTTTCTGCTCTATCGATCGGTCCGACTTTGTAGCACACATGAACGCTGTTTAAAATTGTTTAATTATCAGATGCCGTCTCTCTGATTGAATATGGAAATTCCTCAGGTGATTTAATTACTGCGCTCCCTCACGTAACCGTCTCAGTGTCGTGCTCCCCCCTGCAGCTTTTACAAATAATAATAATAATAATAATAATAATAATGGATCATAAATAATAATTTTTCATATTTTTTCACTTAGTCATGTTTGTGATTTTCCATTGTCTTTAAAAGTACCCAAAGACATTCTGGCTGAAGAGCCTGGGATCGAGCAACCAATTTTCAGCCCAGTGTACGATGGCTCGACTAACTGAGCTACAGCTGCCCCTCAAAAAAACATGCAAGAGAAATAAGGGGAAAAAATTACTTTTTTCTTTATAATGTACCTCTGCCATGGAGTTCAGTGGGTACATTTGTATAAGCCTGCGTGCCAAAGCATTCCTCCCTTTAGTCAGAGCCATTTGGATGTTTTCCCTCCACTCTGGTACGACTGTGAATAGTTCTCCACTCTGTCCCTCCATGCCCAACTGATTGAAGTACTCTGATTAAAGAGCAGGCTGCAAAATCTATTGCACCCAGCTTTCCATTCTGATGACCAGTCCTACATTCTTAGAGTTTCTTCTGGAAGGCTTCATCTCAATGATCAATGAGAAGAAGCTTCGGCAGCAGTATTTGTATGGTATAGGTTAGTGATTAGGGAATTCTGGAAAGCTGCTGTTCAAGATCCACCAATAACTAGCGGTACTTTGAAGGGATGATAATGCCGGCATATCTTGTTTTTGTGGACTTTGTCAGCTTTAGAGCTCTGAAAAAGGTTATGGCCTCCTCTTAAAGTCAGGGCTGCCTCTCCCTCTCCACCCCTGATAACACTCCTAAGAATTGTTAAGATCTTCTTTGTTTGCTTTGATTTGCTGAATAACATCAGAAACAGAGAGGCAGACATGCATTTGGATGTCTTGGAACTAGTCTGTCCAGTTGTATGAATGGGTTGAACTCACACACAAATTTCTGCCATGCTTCTACAATTGAATCTTTCTTTTACAGTCAGCTGCAGCCTTCCGGAACACGAGAGCGACCTGCTGGAGGAGCTGCGGTATGTCGAGCTGCCTCAGGAACAGGCACAGATCCTCCTGCAAGCATATAAAGATGAGGCTCGCAGACTGCTGCCTCCTATCCCCAAACAGGAAAAGAAGAAAAACAGAATTCACAAGAAAAGACCTCGACCTCACTGCCTTCCACCTTCACACAAGATGCAGTGGACTTTACTTAATGATCATGGTGAGAAATGAGGAACCTATTCTTTGTTGACATGATATTTGAAGACATTAGCTAATTTCACTTGTCTTTGTAGAATGGAATAACAAGAGACTCAACATGCAGTCATGGAGGCAGCAGCCGGCATACGTGAGTGCTGTGAAAATGTCACAGAACAACACAAAACAAACAAAAACCTCACAGTAACATCATTTGTTGTCATTACTTTTGATTAGCTTACCTGCGGTGAAAAGTTATATTCAATTTTCTTCCACTTATCCAGGGTCGGGGGGCAGCAGGGAAAGCAGGGTATTCCAAATGTCCCTCTCCCCAGCAAGCTCGTTCATCTGCTTAAATCCATGACCTCATTCTTCTGGTCACTACCCAGCAGTTATAATAATAATAATAATAATAATTATGACCGTAGTTGAGGGTTAGATTGTAAATCGACTGGTAAATTGAGAGCTTCACCTTACAACTGCTGATGCAGCAACAAACCTCCTGTCCATCTAATTTACCATTACTCCAGAACAAAACCCAGAGGTACTTAAACTCCTTTGTTTGAGGCCGGCCCATAGTTGAGAATCTGACACGTAGGTGACTCTAAATTACCCGTAGGTATGAACGGTTGATAGATGCTATGTCATAGCTCTGTGAGTAACTTCACTAAGACGAACCCATTGCCAGCTGGGATAGGCTCCAGCCCTCTGTGACCCTGCACCTGGTAACTGGTTAAAGAAAATGGATGGATAATCTTATCAGACTATCTTACAATGGAACATTGTCTTTTCTGGGGGGTTTGGTACTCCAGAATAGTGCTAATGATTTCCTCAAAAGATGAAGAGTTTAATAGGTTCAGAGAATTAGGGTTTGGTAAATTGATTAGTGAGAAGGACATGAGCTGAGCCTGGAATTCAGACAGGTGAGGTATGATTTAGCTCGAACAAAATAAACTAATTATCTTAATGACCTTTTATTGTAGAATTCTTTACATCTGGCTCAGCTGTGATTCAGCTGATAGGGAGTTTGCTGTGAGGAGACGTTGAGGATGTAATGCTTTTTGAACTTGAAGTTTCAAATGGAACCTTCTAGTTAACTAAATCCCTTCTAAGCTGCAGCTAAGTAACACCCCAACAACAACCTTAAATGTTTTTTTTCCCCAGAGTAAACTGTATGACATAGGGGTTTTGTGCCGTTTGTTTCAGTGGTGCACACCTCACCAAGGTGAAGGCTACTACTATGCAGACTGTGGAGCGAGTAGTTATGAAGGCTACTGCTGAAGAAACCTTGAGCAAGAAGAGTCAGATGCCGCTGCACTCCACGCCGTCTTTACAGGGACAATAATTCTAATGAGGTCATTTTAATTTAGGACAGCCAAGTTTATATGCAAGTAATTTCACAGAACTACAGACCAGTGTCAGTTACTCTCAGTGCTTTGGTCAATCAAAAAGAATCTGTGTTGTAAAACATTTTTTATTAAAATATTTTTATAAACGTATCAGGCTGTACAGTTTACAAATGAAGAGAAAAAACAATCTGTGTTTTGTACAGTTCTAACACCAGTATTGTCAAGATTGTGCTTAAAGTCACTGACTAATAAATCTCATCTTTTTTGAATGAAGATAGCCTCTGGTCCTTTTAGCATCTGAGACCATGATGATGCTGCAGTTTATTATCGTGACAGCGCTGACCTCACTCTCCATCTGGCTTCACTGTTTGATAAAGCAGCAGGGCGCCTTTAGCTGAAGGACACATCTCTGACCACAGTGACATTCTTTTGTCCAGCTGCAAAACCTCCTGCAAATTGAAGCAAAAAACCAAATAGAATATCTCACAAAGTTTGGTGCTTTTAGATGTCTGAAATGTGTCCTGAATGTGATTACATATTTATGTTTAACCATTTGAGACTCTTCTGTATCTAAATTCATTTTCTAACTTTGTCAATAAGTGTTCTTTCAGGGTTTGCGATACCTCAGTAAGTAGTTTACTCACCTTT